>JAZGTL010000033.1:3300000-3861686 GCA_037349345.1 Oemleria cerasiformis
GATCAAATACCCCCAAACCTATCTTTTGCTAGTCCCTGAGCAAAAAAAAGGCTAACAAAATGAAGAGACTTGATTTTAGTTAAGATAGAACATTTAAACCCCTAGGTTCACCTAGTAGGAGGAGTTTTGTCTCCTGAGGGTTATAACAGCACGATACCCACAAACGTTTTACTTAAACAAAAAGATGCTAGAGATAGTACTCTTAACAAGCTAATAAGAATTAAAGTAAGTAAATATGCTTTGCAGAACAAAAAGGAATGCCAAAGTTGTGAGTGTCATGTGAAGGTGTACGTGTATAAATGCCAATATTTTCAGGTGATCAAGTTTGAAAACAACTTCATCTAAGTGCCCTAGAAAGATTTCGCCTCGACTCTAATCCTCACTAGGCAACTCTCAATTCGCACAAGAATCCTAGGCTTACACTCTTTTCAAGCATATGTGATAATTTTATGTTATAAAATTCAAATTTAATCACATATGAGTAACAATGAAGAATAGCACTTTATGGAAATAAAGATCTCATGAAAGGAATTGGACTTTAAGAACATAGATACGTACCTTAATCCTCAGCATGATTGTTCATAAGATCAGTTAGGTCTTCCTTTTTAGGTTGTAATGGGGCTAAGCTTTGGGGTTTAGCAAGGAAGGATGGGATTCAAAGAACCTGAGTTGTGCCAAGGCATGAGAACTCATGAATTGAACTTAGAATTTCTGAACTGAATCCTTTCTTAAGGCCCATGGCATTGTGCTTTCTTGATGACTTATTTTGAGGCTCTTGTGGCTTATTTTGAGGCTCTTGGCTCACTTTGCTCAATTCACTTTGTTTTTCACTTTTGAACTTTTTTTTTTTTCTTTTCTTCTCAACGTTTCTTTCTTTCTTTATTTCTTTATTTTTTTATGTTCTTTGTTTTGAATTGAATTGCACCAAGATCATGCAATGATTTCCTCAAATTTTCGTGTAGCTTTAAACTTGTAAAGCTTTTCTTTACTTTTGAACTTTGAATTGACGCCAATGTCCTTTGAATTGGGCAGCATCTTCTTTCACCTCTCATTCTCACCATGAATCTCATTTACAGCAACCTTAGCACAAACTGAGGTTATAGGGCATGGCTGTGATGAATGGCTAAGTATTTCGGTTAGGTTATACTTTGCGTGATGAAAGAAAAGGTTGAGTGTTTGGCTTCAAAATTGGCTTAGGGAGCATGCAATAGGGTAGGATAAAGCCGTTAGAGGTTAAAGCATACATAGCCTACATCACTTCTTATGGCATGACTCTTAGTAAAGCAAAGATAGTTAACTTAGCATATACATTCCTATTAACAAGTTATCATACTAATCACAAGCAGAAATTTAAATGTCCTGGCCGTGTATCACCCCCAAACCTACTTGTTTCTATATGCAAAATTTTAAATCCACACCCCCAAACCTAAACTGAACATTGTCCTCAATGTGATAAGCAGTAAGCATGACAATAGTAGATGGGTTTGAGAGATATAACGGGCAGAAACAGAAAAGGAAGTGAGAAATACAAACCAGGGCTAGGCTGCCTCCTAGGAGCGCTTTATTTAACGTCTAGGCAAGACGGGGCTAGCATCCTAGGCATTTGATTGTGTGCCCAGGATTTCAGCGTCAACATGGAGCCGATTATGAGCCTCTTGCTGTAGAATCTGCGCTGCATCATGGAGAAAAAAGTTTGAAACACAAAAAGGAATCCATTAACGAGAACGTAACTTATCAGGAAAGATATTGAGGAGTGATTTGAATGAGAGCAGTTGCTGTCCATTCTGGATTGTCTTCCTTGGACAATGCTCGTGGGGGAACAGCTTTGGTTGTGCCCTGTACGTTCTTGACTTCATCCTTGGTCCCTTCCGTTGATTTTTCCTTCGGAACTTGAAGAGGGGGACCAAGTTGAGTGCCTTTAGCATATTCTTGGTGTTTTTATGGTGGAACCTGCACGTGAAAAGTTCAACAGCATTAGGAGCTAAATCAGAATTGAAATCCAAGTTTACCTTATTAAAATGAAAGTTAAATGTTTCAGGATTGAGTTGATAAGGCGCATTGAATTTCAAAACCGGGTCCTTGTCCTTGGGCAGTGGCTGAGACACGGCTGGCAGCAGATTGGGAGGCACGGGCTGGTCCTTGGGTTCTACCGTGGATGTGTCTTGAAGCGTGGCCGCAGCGCTGCGCGTCTCAGATGCGTGCTGGGAAGGTTCTGGTGCAGCGGCTAAGGACTTGCCCTGCAGTGAATCAGTTAGCGCAGCTTGGCATGTTGAAGTCATTCCCTGGACATGTCCAGGTTCTGTGTCGCTGGGCTGTGGCTGCGGCAGGGCATTTAGCAAGTCCTGGGACTCATCAGGATCCTGGGTTCGCGGCAGGGAAGTAGGCAGAACGTGGTCATGGCTGTGGGACATAGGTTGGGGCAGTGCGTTGCTGCTGGGCAGCATATAGGGCAGGGGCATGGTTTTGACCTGAATGTCTTTGTCACCATAATCCGTCCTATTCTCTTCCTCCCAGCTTGCTTCCATTTTGCTTTCCAATATGTTAGTGCAAGGCAAATAAGTATAGTTAGACATGAAATCAGAATCAGAACCATTATAAAAGGAAGAGTATACTGGAGGGTATGAATTGGGTTCGTCCGATTTTTCAATCTGAGCAGAATCGGGGGACACTGTCACGGCATGGCCTTGGGCGGAATTCATGGCATCCACGGCAAGGACTTGTCGAAGTGTTAGCTTGGTGGTGTCCTTATTATGCTCTTCATTCACGTGATTGTTCTGATTACAAGCCTCCATGCTTTGTATCCTGGTCCACAACGAAGGTTGGGTGGACTTCGCGGCCTCCATGGCAAGCACTTGTCGAAGTGTTAGCTTGGTGGTAGCTTCACCGTGATCATTATTCACGGCCTCACTTGGCAGGAATTGTGCCCTTTCTTCGATTTGGCGCATGTTGAAGTCAAACTCCCTCCTGCTCTTTTCTTGTCTCTCCTTTAGGTGCTGGCTTTCCTCTAGGCTTTCTTTAGAAGTGGCTGCCATGTATTGAGTACAAATACCCATGCATTGTACCAAAGCCGTCAGCGAAGGTAGGAGGTCAGGAGTGGGTTCGGAGTGAGGAACTATTTGCGGGGAGTTCCATGTGAAATTAGGCTGCTGGCACCTTCCTGGGTTGTATGGTTCTGAGTTTTCGTGATTGCTCCACCCCTGATTGAATGAAGTTGTGTATGTATTGTTCCAAGCTCCCGTCTCCATGTATGGATAATCCCATGGTCCCATATCCACGTATGAGTTGTTCATATGTACATGAGAAAGTTGACAAGCTAAGTTAGTAAAAAAAAATCTAAAAGAAATCTAAATAGTTACTATAAAAAATTTAGTTAACTAAATCTGAATTAATGGGCACCGTTGAGGGACAAGTCCCCGGCAACGGAACCAAAAACTTGTTGGTGGAATTAAAGAGCAAGAAATATGCAATTCAATTCTAACAGTTATAAAATCCTTGCAAGTGCACAAATCGATAAGAATAGTATAGTAGCACAGCAAGAGTCGATCCCTCTAGGACTTGTATCCACGTTATGACCACTTTAGTTCAGATTTATTAATTTAGTGAAAACACACACACACACACACACACAGGGGGGTTTATGATGTGAGAACTGAAATTTAAAGACAAGCAAAATAAAATGCAGAAAATAACAATACAAGAATTAACGGTTGATTGATTATTAACTAAGGCGAATTAAGGCTTACTATCCACTCTAACCAATTATAGCTCTTAACCAGATTTCCTTGACCTAATTACTATGCATTTTCTGATTTGAGTCATTCTTTTTGCGTTCTTTCCAGATTGTACCTATCTTTCTAACTCTGCACAAGTCTCACAAGATTGATCATTTTCTACTATTGATGGCACGAAATCATTCAAAAGACATGTGAGAGAGGCATATAAAGACATCAAAATGATGGATAAATAACGACTGATACTGGTCTTATGTTTGAAATCATGTCATCCGTAGTAGAAAGTGATGCTTTTGTGAGACCTATGCAGGATTTAGAAAGACAACCTAATTCTAAGAATATAGGAAAACGAATGGCTCAAATTGGAGTTAAAATGAAGGAGTTGTCCTCAATTCAATATTGGGCCCTAGACATGTCTAAGGACATGTCAGTGCACCCTATTTAGGGTGCAGATCAAGTATCTTAAATCAGGCCATCCGAGTCCAAAAAACCATGTCTGAGGACCAGCAAATGAAGGCCATGACATGCCTTTGTCATGCCACTATCAGAGTTAGGACATGTCCTGAACATGTCCCAAAGACACCCAAGATCGAGGCCCATATCATGTCTTTGACATCTCTGGAAGTGCACCAATGCGTGTCCGCCACAATGCTAAGTCCAAATCGAGGTACCAGCCAAGGCGTGTCTTCGCCATGCTTCAATCAAGCCTCAACCGTGTCCCTGACATGATTTCAACACAAGTTCCAGACGCTGAGACAAGGCGCGACTGCGCCCTAATTCCAGGTTAGCAGGTGCGCCCTAAATTCAGGCCCTGAGGGTCACGATAGTTCCAAGTCTGGACGTGTTCTTGCCATGACTCGATAAGGCCAAATTAGGCCATTTTCCATCCTGATGCTATTCAATCGAGACATGATGTGTTTTTAGACTTTTTGGACCATAATGAAGCCATCCAAACACTAAGGCGCACCAAGGCGTGATGAAGACTTACCCAGGTCCAAGTCACCGACATTCAGGGCATGCCCTAGGTCCTGACCGAGCCAATTGTCTGTCCAAAGTGCCAACTGGAATTTCTCAATTGTAGCCGTATTCTGCTTACTTTTCCAGCAGTTTAAGGGTTTCTTAGTTTCTTAGGATTGTATTTAATATTCTATAATACTCTAGTATAGGTTTCTATTTCTAATCCTTGTAGGACAAGGTTTTCCCTTGTTTATAAAAGGGAGCCCTTGTTCAGGATTTTAGACACGCCACCTTAGACACATTTAGACACTTTTTACTTATTGTTTTTGAGCTTTGTTCGTGAGGTTTGTTCACGAAGACCAAGTTGTGTTCTTGAAGAATTGCTCACGGCTATGCTTGGGGTTTGCCCTTAAGAGTATAGTTTGGGTTTAATCTTTCAAATCTTTATTCATTACAATTAATGTTATGTTATTCATTATGTTTAGTGAGCAGTTTTTTTTAAGTTAGGGCTGATCTTGAATCCCTAACCATGACAACTCTTTAATTTGGTTTTGGCGCTTGGTTTGATTGTTGTGTTTATCTTGGTAGATTGAGATATTGTGTTTATTGAGACTATTTTGTGCTTTTAAAAACTAGCCATTTGTTTGCATAAGTTAAAGATGAATTTACATCAAGGATTACAAGAGAAATAATCTATATCAAAATCCATGACTCACCTAGACTTACCGTGTAATCCCTAGAGTTAGTGTAGTGTCGTTAAATCCCTTTTGTACTTAATGCTTTCTTTTGTGCTTTGGAAGCTTAAGAGAACTATTGCATAATTGATTAGAAGTTTAGTAGCTTAAGAGAACTAAACATACAAAGTAAGAAGATATAACATATGTGAGGGTGAGTTTAAGAGACCCCTTGCATGGGCACTAAACAAAGAAGTAAACATGATAATTGAACCATGCAAACCAAGTTGGAAACGTTGTGGTTAGGTGTCGATAGTGACTGCCTTAACTTTGTCCTTTAATTCATTTACAACCTTTGTTATTTACTTTGTTTCTTGCATTACAAGTTATTTACTTTCGTAGCATCTTTTGAACTTACAACCCCCCCCTTGGTCCGTGTCCTTGTTTGAGTCCTTTATTTAGTGTCAAAGCATATCTAGTTAGTGTCCTTGTTTTCTGTTTTGAGTACCTACTTGTGAACTAAGCAATCTATCTCTATGTGCATTGTTGAGTCAAGTCCTTGTGGGATTTGACCCTTACTTGTACTGCTATTCTATCTATTGATTAGTGCACTTGCTAGGATTTCATTGTTAAGAATTGTGTTGCATTTACTTGTTATACTTTTCTTCCAACAAGTTTTTGGCGCCGTTGCCAGGGATAGGAAGTTAGCGTAGAAGCTCCGACTGAACCTGGACTTGGTTACTCAGTCATTCGACTTGCTATGATAAATTGTCTAGAAGGGTTGTGGGCCGAGGTGCTAATGTATGACGCGTTTCACGTTCAGACCCACGCCTCAAGCTTTGTTGTGACCGATCCACGTCGTGCTCCTCTTGTGTTCGATTTTGACCTGGTGTTTCACGAAGACCAAGCATGTATCTCCGAAGATCTTCATGGGTAGGGGGCGAATTTGGAGTTTGCATGAACGTTTCCCCCACGAACCGCCCATCCGTTTACTGGAAAGCAGTTGTCACTGCTTCCGATGCAGGTGGTGGGGGTGCGCTGGAAAATGCTATGGGTGCAGGAGTCGATGGGATGGGAAAGGTTCCGAAGCCAATAGTGGGAGTCGGCCCCTCTGTCCCGATGGGCGCCAGTATCATCACTTGGCATGTCCCGCAGGGGGAATGGCTCAGTTGTTAATCCAGGTTCACAGCGTGTGTTCCACTCCTAACCTAAGCTGTAGAGACGGAAGCAGCGGCTCCAGATGAATGAACTGATCGTTGTTTTCTTGCCATGATAAGAATGATGAACGGTGATGATGATCGACGAACAAAATTGATGAATGAAAAATGAAGTTAAAGAACGACGAACGAAATTAGAGAGCACGCTTTGAGTATTTCTTAATTCCCCTCTCAATGAAAGCACCAATTGTTGAAGCTGAAATCAAACACGCTTGAAAACATCTCCACGATCCTTACAAACAATAAATAAAACCAATAGAGGTTAAGGTTGAAGCCCCATGGGGATTGTTCAACCAAGAACGCTCTAATACTTAAGTTAGCTTTGAGAGATAAATCCGACAGAGCTTTAGAAGCGAAGAATGAGTTATCTTGAAGTGAAATGAGCTCCTCTATTTATAGGGAGAGCTCATAGGTCTCGTAGCATTCTGATTGGTCGATGGATTTTGTAATTGATAAATATTTCTTTTTAATAAAAGATATTATTTATTAATTGAATTTTAATAACAATTAATTCTCAAGGAGAATTTTATTTTTAATGGCCTTAACCCGATTAAATAATATATTGAGCTAGTAAATACAATGTGTGGGTATCTATGAACTGTTAATGTCATTATCAAGGATAATTTGGACATTATATGAATTATGGTCCGCGTGGCAGCTCTACAATTTTCGGATGATTTATGGTTCTACAAGTTGAAAATGCTACTGCCCTGCAAGCCCATAATGAGGCCCCGTCCCTGCTCCTAGTATTCAAACCGAGACTCGTGGTTGGTTGAAGGACATATAATATCTCAGTAGTTGAAGGACATATAATATCTCAGTAGTCGAAGGTGGCGAGGATGATCACGAAAGAGCACATGGAATAAGACAACAAGAGAAGGAAATGTGGTGGCAGTGAAGGGAAAATAGGGGGCATGAGGAGGAAGAATGATTTTTTTTTCCTTTCTGAAAAATCAAAAGAGAGTGGGATTGAAAATGAGATTCGTGTAAAGGTGAGACGCATTGACGCGCCATGTCTTCACTTAATGGCAATTTTACAATAATAACTAGTTGAGGGTCAAAGTTGTAACATATCTAATGAGTACACGGTAGTAAATGTAATATTTGAGAGTGCATGTATAGATGTATAGTTTGGTGTAAATCATAGGGTAATAAACTGTACTTTGCTTATATATATATATATATATATATATTATTTCCTACGAAAAAAAATCAACCTAATTCTTTACAAAATGTTAAACTCAAAATCACTCAAAACACATTCCAAACGAATGTCACTAAAAACAACCGCTACCTCTTTCCTTCACGTTTGACTAGAATGCCTCTACCCTTCCCTAATGTGTCTTTATTTCTTTGGTTAGGAGCATTGTTGGTAGATTTAAAGAGCAAGAAATATGCAATTCAATTCTAACAGTTATAAAATCCTTGCAAGTGCACAAATCGATAAGTATAGTATAGTAGCACAGCAAGAGTCGATCCCTCGAGGACTTGTATCAACGTTATGACCAATTTACTTCAGATTTGTTAACTTAAATAAAAACACACACACACACACAGGGGGGGGTTTATGATGTGATAACTGAAATTTAAAGACAAGTAAATCAAAGTGCAGAAAATAACAATGCAAGAATGAAAGGTTGTTAACTAAGGCGAATTAAGGCTCACTATCCACTCTAACCAATTATAGCTCTTAACCAAATTTCCTTGACCTAATTACTATGCATTTTCTGAATTAGGTGCCCGTGCCTAGGACCTGGCGTTGGTTCACTAGACACATCTTATTCCCTCTTACTTACCATGTTCTAAACAGGGCATATGCCTAGAACGTCTATCACCTACCTTTTAAGATGATGCATGAAGTTTAAAGAGAATTTAATGACACCACATTAGCCTAGCAAAGTGGCACGCAATCCTAGGTCGTCATGAGTTAAGATTACAAGTACGAATACTTTCGATGCTCCAAATCACAAGATGATATGACGGTCACTCAAGCAATTACATCTATAATTATATGCAAACAAGGTAGCTAATCTTATAGGCATAAATTAAGTTCATTAAGCATAGTAATCCAACTTATTCAGCATGCATAGCAATCATAATCAAGAGCCAGAAATCCAATTAACAAGCTAACATGGCTAGGGCTTCAAGCAGCCCTAATCCTAATGACTACTCACACATAACTGAAATAAACACAAGTATAACTGAATGCATAAGTAAATTGAAATAATGAAAATAAGGGTACAGAAGAGATTGTTAAGAACAGATGCAGCAGAAGACACGGCATGGCCTTCTTCTCCAAGCTCCACGTCCAATAATCTATGTGAAAGATTATCTCCGAAAATATGGTCCCTAATTCTCTAGAAAACCAAAACGGAACTCTGTGGCTCAGGTCTCTGTTTTCCCAGAAACCAAAACGTCCCTAGCTAATTATCTCCCCCCTAAAACACTGAACAAAGGCTCCCTTTTATAGACAAAGGGAAAACCTTGTTCTATAAGGATTGGTAAAACCATGTTCTATAAGGATTGGTATAACCTTGTTCTATACAGATTGGTAAAACCATGTCCTATAGGAATAGGGAAAGTGGGAACGCAGGCTGGCAAGTGGGAATGTAAGCTGGCCGGGAGTGTGAATGCAGGCTGGCAAGTGGGAACGCAAGCTGGCCAAACTTGGATTTTTGACTGTCTTCGTAATCAGGATCTGGGACCGCCCTTTTGAAGTACGTTAGGAGTATAATAGAAGCGCATCATCATTCAGGCTTGGCGCAAATGTTGTCAGGCTTAGCGCAGAGGGAGAACCTCTGATCCACCGCTGGCGGAACAGGGACCCCGGCTTAGGCGCACATCTGGGCTCGGATGGGAGATCTTGGGACATGTCCTCGACCTGCCTTGGCGCGACCTTGGCACTTCTAGGACTTGACCTTGATGTCATGAAACACAAGTTCGGGACCCGGAGGGCCTGATATGAGGTACTTGGCCAGTGGCCCAAAATAGGCGCACTGGCGCACTCAGGACTCCGTTCAGGACCTGATATTGAAATGAGGATATCTCCTTCATCTGGACTCCGATTTGAGTCATTCTTTTTGCGTTCTTTCTAGATTTTACCTATCTTTCTAACTCTGCACAAGTCTCACAAGATTGATCATTTTCTACTATTGATGGCACGAAATCATTCAAAAGACATGTAAGAGAGGCATATAAAGACATCAAAATGATGGATAAATAACGACTGATCAAATACCCCCAAACCTATCTTTTGCTAGTCCCTGAGCAAAAAAAAGGCTAACAAAATGAAGAGACTTGATTTTAGTTAAGATAGAACATTTAAACCCCTAGGTTCACCTAGTAGGAGGAGTTTTGTCTCCTGAGGGTTATAACAGCACGATACCCACAAACGTTTTACTTAAACAAAAAGATGCTAGAGATAGTACTCTTAACAAGCTAATAAGAATTAAAGTAAGTAAATATGCTTTGCAGAACAAAAAGGAATGCCAAAGTTGTGAGTGTCATGTAAGAGAGGCATATAAAGACATCAAAATGATGTATAAATAACGACTGATCAAGCATCTCATGTGCTACGATGTAAAGTCGTTGCAATGTAAGTTTTACAAATTTGAAATTCAATTTTGAGTCTTGCGGGTCTGAAAACGAAATGAAAATTTTTCATCTCGTCGAAAGTTGTAAAAAAAAAAATTGTGATTACATCTCAATCATTGGGTCCCACTAACCTCAAATCCTTGTAGATTTCATAAAAAATAGTGGGACAATTAATTTAGAAACATGCATTTAAGGCACGACTATTACCTAGTGTCTATTTAAACTCAGTTTAAATTAAGGGTTAAGATTAACATCTTTTTATGTGGGAGGTTGATACCCAATGAATATATATTGTAATCCACTTCCCCAATATCATAGTATTTTTTTTTTTGGTAATAAAGGAAAAATCAGAAACAAACAACCCACACTAGGTGGGAATAACTCTACGCCTGGGCAAGCCCAGGACGTCCTTTTCCATCAATTGCATTATTCCCGCCTGGAGGCAACTTCAGAAAGGTCACGCCCAGTGCCATGCCAATTTCCCAGTATAGCTAAACAATTTTACATTTAAGGATATTTCAATAAGATACCACCGGAGTTGTAAAAAAGTAATTTACATCTTATATTTTGCATCTTAGCCCTAAAGATGCTCTAACAACATTAATGTTTTTCATACCTTTGTATTAACTGGTTTCCAAATTTTTCCTACACCAATTCCTTATTTGGATTCATAAATATAGAATTTGGATCGAAATTTCCAACTTTAAATTCAATATGAAAGGTTATCATTTCTAAAATTTCATCTTGATAATCATAATTTATGTATACAGTATATGGTTAAGAATATCATTATATTTAGATATGGTGTATATACACGCAATTCATTAAATCATCATCATTCTAATAATCTAAAATAAAACGTCAATCTCAAGTAAAAATATACCTCAGTTTGTGTTCCATACATACCACGAAAAAAAAAACTAAAAAGTAACAGAAACTGAAGTTGAATTTATTAAAAACCCAAGCACAAATTACATTGTGTTTTATTCACAAGCTTTCATAAAAAAAAAATAGGAAAACCAGAGATGAGAATTTGATAACAAAACAGTTTTTTTTTTTGGTAATAACGGAATAGCAAAGAAACAAAACAACCCTCACTAAGAGGGATAATCATGACTCCTAGGCACACCCAGGACGTCACTTGCCAACAGCTCCTGGATACTCGCAGGGGTCGACTACAGCACCGTCACACCCAAATCCACACCATGGCCACTGCTAGCAAGCCCATCAGCAACTAAATTACACTCTCTGTAAATATGAGATATGGAACACTCCCAATCCCTACACATGATGGTTCGAATCCCCAAAATTAAGGACGCCAGAGGATGAACAACCATATCCCCATCCCGAATGAGTTGAACCGCAACAGCAGAATTCGACTCCAGCATGACTTTACAAAGACCCAACTTCCAGCACAACTTCACCCCCTAATAGATTCGACAAAACTCAGCCTCCTGGACCATGCCCTGACCTAGATTCGCAGTGAAACCCATAACCCAGCCCCCTGCACTGTTGCGAATGACGCCCCCAACAGCAATACTGCCAGTATCATGGGTACGGCTGCCATCTGTATTAACCTTCCACACCCCCTCATCAGGCCTAGACTAGGCAAGCAAGACAATCTGTCTACCCGGCTTGGTAGCAGAACAAGAGTTGGCCTAGAGCCACTCCCGCGCCGCCAACTGTACGAACTGATTCACGTTCCCAAGGAGCACAAATTCCGTCTCAATAACTCTTTAGCTTTGACTAATTTCTTCTCAAATATTCTTGGACCACAAAAAATAAAGATGAATACTTCAATAAGGACGGGAAACTGCTTCCAAACAAAGGAGGTAATTGGAACATTGGAAAGGAAAATAACAGGAATAATAATGGTTAAGTTTCCATGAAGCAAAATATATAGGGGCAAAAGAAAAGGCAATCATCATGGTGTTGATGACCAAAAAAAGAGTGAGAAGGCCTAAAATAATTTTTGTGGGCAATAATTTGAGGAAATCATCTTCTGTATAACGTGATGAGAGGATTCTTAAGAATATGGTGACCGAAGTTGTGGACAAAAATAAGGATATAGCATCTGAAATAAGAAAAACTTTGATGAGCTTTTCCTTTAAGAAGGGAGGAAACTTTTCATCTTTATCATCAGGAACTGTGAAGGCTGCAGCAAACATTATTGTAACAAGAAGAGCACCTACAACTGTACAAGAAGTTGCGGTGTCTTTCATTGACTTTTCTCCCTCTTGCACTAAATCCTTTTGGCTCTTCGTAAATAATTCACGTGTTGTCATATTATCTTCATTTGTAACGTCAAAAGTGTAGGACTTAGAACACTCTCCACCTCCTGCATTTCATTTTTATCCAACAAAATGTCAGAATTCAATGTGACTATGAAGAAATATGTTCTCTCGAAAGCGGAAGTATTGGGGACGATAGGAGGGAGGAGGAGATGAAGGTCGGTCATGTGATGATGGCCGGAAGCCATGATGGATCTTAAGATCATACAGGAATAGGATGTTTAAGATTGATCATATTTCATTAATGCATATATAATTTAAAGAGTAAATTTGACAAATTCAACGAGGAGAAAAATAGGTAACGTGGTACAAATTCAACGAGTAAATTTGACAAATTATTGCATATATATTATATAGATGAATAAGTGTCCTAACCTCGAACCATTGAAGTTTTCTCTGCCTTTGCAAAGCTACATCTTGAATACGATTAATCTGTGCCAATGACGAAAACCGTCCTACCATTTGTAGTGCAGTATTTCCGGATTCACCTCGAATGTGTACTACCCTCTTTATAAGTCGGAATTCTTGAACGAGGCAATATATAAGATCATACACTTTCTCTTGTCGACATTCTATGGCAAATTGAAACATGGCCGAATTGGCCTTTTTATTATCGAGAAATAGAATTTCTTGATGTAATATAGCTATAGGCTCTCAATATACTCCATATTGATGCAGAAATCGTCTAGATAGGAATTGACCGTTGAGTTTCTACACACACATGAAACACCTGAGGTTATGGTTGAATCCCGAGGTGGGGGGTTCAATCAAGAACTCTCTGATGCTTAAGTCAGCTTAATCGAGGGAATAAACTAAAAAGCTAATTATGAGAATAATTCTGAGGTACTTGAGTTATGAGGAGATGTCCTCTATTTATAGTGGAGACCTGGGGGTCTTCGGACCTTCTGATTGGCTGAAGAAGTTTGCAATCAACAAGTAATCCCAGTTAGGAAAGACTTAGGATTGGCTTTTTAATAATAAATAATTCGCGAGGAAGTTATTTATTATAAGTAGGAAAATAAGTTATAATTGAATAAGTAATCATTTTTAGAAAGGAAGTTTACTTATTAATTGAATCCTTATTGAATAAGGATCTCAAGGAGACATCTTATTATGAGGATATAATTACTTATTAATTAATATATTTAGCTGGTAAATATATATAATTAATGCGCAGTAATTATATTTCAATAATGACTTCACCATGGGCAAAATAGTCATTATGTTAATTATGGGCCACATGACAGCTCCTAAATTTTTGGACGAATTATGGTTCCACAAATGCCCCCACATCCCTTGGGAATTCAAGGAATCCCAGGGAAAGTAGGTTTTGGAGTTCCATTAATCCCTCGCTTTCTAGGAATAGGATTTTTTTTTTTTTAAACATTTAACTTTTTAATCCTTTCCAGATTAGAAAAGCCTTAGTTTTCTCTATAAAATGGGCTGGTCATTTCTTAGTAGCTCACAAAAACGTTTCCAAGCTTTAAAGTTTCCAAATTTACTTAGAAAAACTTGAGTAAGTACAGTATGAAGTGAAGAAAAATTCCCAAATTATTTGTAGACATGTTAAGGAAAGTAAGAATTTGAACCTCTCTTTTTTTCCTTTCTTCTTCCGTTTATTTTTTGCTGATTTCTCCAGGTGGGGGACCAAATGGAGGCTGCACTCCGGTGTGGCGCTCACAGGAGGTGCGGTGCACCTGCGGCGTGAGCCGGCTCTAGGAGCGGCTCGGCTGAGCCGTTCCCTCTTTCTCCTACTACAGCTAGGTGGTTGGCGGCTCCAAGAGGAGCCGCGGCTTGGCTGCCCCTTTCCAGTTCTACGTTTTTGGATATTCCGGGAGCTACGAGAGTCCAATTTCAATGATCCAAACAACATCAAATTTCTTTTTTCGAGGCGATTCCAACAAGGGGTGTGAAGGAATGGTTTCATCGGGCTTTGAGAAACTTCCTGTGTGGCAACGAGGAGGTTCCATTGATGAAACTTCGTTCCGAAGAGAGCCTTGTGAGCTTAACGATGAGACTGAATTTCAAGGATGGCTGAAAGTTCATAAGGAGGCATTCCCGAGGGATGTCCATGTGGTGTTCGGTGACCGAGCGTCTTCTCAAAAAGGTTGTAAGGCTCAAATTCCGGGGGTGGCTCGTTGGATGAAGCTTCATCCCCTGATAATTAATTGGGGTTTCAAGTTCCCAATGTCGGCACTTTTCTCCAAGATCTTGTGGAAGATAGGATGTTGTCCCTCGCAATTGGACATTAATGTGTATCGTCATATTATGTGCTTTCAGCGACTTAGCCAATTCTTTGGCCTGTAATTCTCCGAAATGAGTTCTAGCATTGTTATTCGGTGAAGCTTATTCCCCAACCATCTGAGCCTAGCTGTGACCTTGTTCCGAAGATAGAACTTTTTCAAAGGTCTTACTTTGATGATGGCACATACAAAGCTACTTGTCTTGAACTTGAGGGGAATTGGGGTCCCCATTCTACCAGTGAACTTCGAATTTCGCAGAGGTATTGCTGGGAGGAGGAGTTGAATACAAGTTTTGACCTCGATTTTGATCTTATGAAGATAAAAAAGCATTTGAGATTCCATAGGAGCTTTGTGAGATGAGTTGGTTACTTAGTCCCTTTAGAAATTCTCCTGAGGGAATTCCAAGTTCGAGTGTCATTGAGCGGTGGCGATCTGCAGTCGTGAAGCATGCCAAGCGCAAATCCGTCAAACATTCATTTGATGTTGTTGATGAACCTTCCAAGAAAGTCAAAAGTACTCTGGCACCTACTGAATTTTAGAGATCGATAGTTCTTGGGCTTACGGCAAATGAAGCCAAAGTGGTGGGCAGATCGGCCGGTCCTCGGAGGGCCAGCGGTAGGATTGCCGCGTCTTCCAAAAGCGGCGGCAAGGCCGTGGCTTTGCAGGAAGGAGGAGGTCATGGGCCTTCCGTGGTGGTCCAAGTTGGCGCGTCATCGGGGGTGGCACGGTCTGATGCCCCCAGTAGTAGTCCAAGTATTTCTGAAATTGTTCCTCGTTTTGAATTTAATAATTTTCGAGCATATTGATTATGAGCAATTGGAGGGAGATTATGAATCTGCACGGGCTTCGCGTGTTAGTCTTGGGCGAGAGAATGTTTTGTTGTCACAAAAGCTCCATTCTTGGAAAGATCGCCGTGAGGACTTAGATTCTCCTCAGAGGGAGAATATGTTGCTCAAGAGCGAATTACAAGTTACTAATTCTAAGTCTGATACCTTGTTGAAGGAATTGAATGATTCCAATGCCCGTGTGTCCGGCTTGGTGGAGAGACTTGAAAAAGCAAACAGCATAATTTCTGATCTGAAGGAGAAAATAAAAAATTTGGAGCATTAGCCGTATTTGCCCCCTGTGTGCCCCCCACAATCTTTGCAGGTAGCCGACGTGGAGGCCCGTCATGCGATTAAAACCATTTCTGATCTTCGAGAATCCAAGGAGGATTTGCAGCAAAGAATGGTGGTTGCTAAAAGCTATAAGGCTCAAGTTGAAGATGGTCTCCGTTCTTTGTACGTTGAAGGTTATCTTCATTCCCAAAGTGGTCTTGGCTCGAACCATTTGTTTTATCCTGAAGACCTCGCAGCGGCCTTTAAAACTTCAAGGGTCTTGATGGAGGAGGCACTTAGGAATCAGAATCCCTTTGAGGTGTACCCTGATGGAGAGTAGCTTGAATCTCAAAACCCTTCCAACTAGAAGTCTAGTGCGTAGGAATGTTTTGACTAATCTTTTTTTTGTAAGCCCCTTTTTTTTTCCTCAGAAGTAGCTTCTTTTTTAGCAAAAAGTTGAACTTTCAATTTGTGAATTGCAACTTGTTTTTTGAACCGTTAATAAAAGAATTCTTAAGTTTTAAGACAATTCCCAATTCCCGCAGCTTCTAGCAGACTTGACCTTCGTGCGGTAAGTTGCGTGTTCGAGACTCAATTTAAGACGGAATTGAGTTATTCCAGCAGGGTTGGAAAGCTGACTCCTATACCTTTCTAATTCCTTTGGCGTTTCCCAAAAAGGTTGAGAATTGAATTTTTGACGATTTGTTGAAGCTAGGTCATGTGCCCAGACTTGCTGCCATAACCTTCGTTCAATGCTTTGTCAATTAATAATTCATCCTTAGTCAGAATTAGTTGGATTTTCAGGGTTAGAAATCTAACACCCACATCCTTCCAACGCTTTTAAGCTTTCACGAAAGGGTAAAGAATTGAATTTATGGCGAATTTTGGAAGTGGGTAACGCGCACAGGTACGGCGTTTTTTGCCCTTCTTCGCGGTTTTGCACATATATAATTCATCCTTTTTCCAAATTGGCTGTTCTTTATAGCGTTGTGAAGATAACATCCATACATTTTCAATGCCACTAGGATTGCTTGAAAAGGTTGAGAATTGAATTCTCAAATCAGCTCGCAAAGACATGCCTTTGCGCAGGGTTGCGCGTTTGGCGTTGTCTCAATGAAATGGACATTCTGGATTCGTTATACGTCAGATTGGGTTGGCGTGGATAGTGTTGGAAAGATGAGATCCGTGGCTTTCCAATGCTGCATGGCCAATTCCGTGGGTACGAGTGATGAATCTCGAATTGTTCGTTGCAAGTGACGTTTTTTGCACAGAAAGACTGTGGCTTGGATGTTTGTCTCAAATTAGATATCCTTGGGATTTTTTTCTAAGTGTTTGGACTTCAAATTTTTGCTTCTTTGGAGAAGGCTTTTGTACTTTGCAAGTGCAAAGGTTTTAACACTTCTTATATAAGAAGGTTTTTGATGCTTCTATAGAAGAAGGCTTGATTACTTCTACGGGAGAAGCCTTAATTGCTTCGCTAGGCAAAGGCTTTGATTGCTTCTACGGGAGAAGGCTTAATTGCTTTTAGGGGAGAAGGCTTAATTGCTTCGCGAGGCGAAGGCTTTGATTGCTTCTACGGGAGAAGGCTTAATTGCTTCTATGTGAGAAGGCTGAGTTGCTTCTACGAGCTTAATTGTTCAAGCTTATGCTAATCCATCTAAATAAAATTGTAAATGAATAACTTTATTGATGAATTACATTAAAAGTGCATAAAGCTTGAAATGAGAGTTGGCTCGGGGCCAATGTCTTTCAGGCATGGCGCCATTCTTGGTCGGCTAGGCGTGGCCTAACTCACATGTAGTATTTCCTCAAGTGGTGAGCGTTCATGGAACCACTCACCAATTTTCCGTCCATGGTTTCCAAAACATAGCTTCCTTTCCGCCTACTTGGTAGACGCGATAAGGGCCTTCCCAGGGGGATTTTAGTTTTTGGGACCCGGATTGATTTGGTGTCGTGAACCTTTTCTTGAGGACAAGATCGCCTGGAAGAAAGTTCCGAATTTTGGCTTTCTTGTTATAAAAATTTTGAACTTCTTGTTGATAGTTCGATATGTGCTTGATGACTTGCTCTTGGAGTTCTTCACTTAAGTCCAGTGAAGTTTAGAGGTTTACGGAATTGATAACAGGGACATCAAGTTCAGTAAATGGCGCAGGTACGACTACATGCGGGGGGATGACAGCATTGGTGCCAAAAGCTAGTGTGAACGGTAATTCGCCGGTTGCACGACTCGGAGTCGTGCGGTAGGCCCACAGGGTGCCATCTAGGTGCTCCTCCTATAGTCCCTTTTTGTCGTCAAGTCGCTTTTTGATGCAATCCAAAATAGTTTTGTTGGTCGGCTCGGCTTGGCCTTTCCCTTGGGGGTAATATGTCGTGGAAGTAAAGTGTTTTATCTTCCATTATTCGAAAAATTCTCTAGTTGCAGCGGCAGTGAACTAGGTTCCGTTGTCCGTTACAAACACTTTAGGAAGTCCGAATCGGCATATGATTTGACTCCAGAAGAACTTTTGTACGTCAGCTTGGGTGTTGGTAGCTAAGGCTTTAGCTTCCACCCATTTGGTGAAGTAGTCAGTGGCGACGATTTGGCACCGGGGTGCTGGGCAAGGGCCCTACGATGTCTATGCCCCATTGCATGAATGGCCATGGACTAATTTACGCATGAAGCTACTCGGGTGGCACCAAGTGGCTTGGCTTGAACCTCTGGCATTTGTCGCATGCTCGAGCGTATTTTAATGCGTCTTGGTTCAAAGTTGGCCAGTAGAATCCAGCGCTAAGTGTCTTTTGCGCCAGTGACCTTCCTCCTGAATGATTTCCGCATTGGCCTTCAGGAATTTCCGTCAAAACTTTAAGCGTTTCCGGATGTTTCAAACATTGTAAGTTTGCCACAGTAAAGCTTCGACGAAAAAGCTGCCCCCTATCGATGTAGAATCGTGGGGCCTTCATCAGAATTTTGCGGGCTTCAATTTCCTTAATTTCTATGTTGCATTGTTCTAAGAACTCAATCGGGAATGAGCGTTTGAATCAATAGTCAAGTGATGAGGCCAAGTTGGCTATTGCATTAGCTTGCGCGTTTTCGGCTCTTGGAAGCTAGTGGAAAGTGAAGACTTTGAAGTTCACGAGTAACTCCTGAACTTTGTTGTTGTATTGGAGCATTCTTGTATCGCGAGCTGCGTATTCGCTAGTGGATTGGTTAGTGATTAACTTTGAGTCAGAATGAATTGCAATCTTCTTGACTCCCAACTCCTTGGCGATTATTAATCCGCAGATTAGTGCTTCATACTCAGCTTCATTATTGGAAGCCTTGAATCCAAATTGGATTGCTTGTTCCATCAATGATCCATCGGGAGTGATGATGATGATTCCGGCTCCCGCTCCGCGTTGATTGGAGGAACCATCGACGAAAAGCTTCCAAAGGGGGTCTGCCCCTTAGTTCTATGGCAAGGGGGGAATGGTGGACAGGGAGGCATCAGCTAGCCCCTTGCTGTGATCCTCCTAGGAGGTGAATTCGGCAACAAAATCAGCCAGTGCTTGCCCCTTGACGGCTGTCCTTGGGCGATAGAGTAAGTCACATTGACTAAGTTCCATTGCCCACTTCATTATTCGCGTGGAAGCGTTAGGTGCATGGAGGAGTGATCGCAGTGGATACTCCGTGATGATGATTACCTTGTGTGCTTGAAAGTAAGGCCTTAGTTTTTTTGTGGTGACCAAGAGTGCTAAGATTAACTTTTCAAGTTTAGGGTATCGTGTCTCAGTGTCTAGGAGAGCCTTCGAAGTGTAGAAACTCGAGAGTTGGACTCCTTGTTCTTCTCGGACAAGTGCTGAGCTTATGGCCACATCTAAAACTCCGAGGTAGAGGTAGAGATCTTCGTCATCCTTAGGCTTTGACAAGAGCGGGGCTGAAGTTAAGTACGTTTTTAGGTCTTGGAAGGCCTTTTCGCAATTTTCATCCCACTTGTCCTTCGAAGCCTTCTTAAGCGCCTAGAAGAATGGGTGACACTAGTCTGTTACCTTTGACAAAATCGATTCAAAGCTGTGGTACGGCCAGTGAGACTTTGGATTTCTTTTAGATTCGAAGGAGATTTCATGTCCATGATTGCCTTGATTTGTTTCGGATTAGCCTCGATTCCTCGTTGAGTGACGAGGTAGCCAAGAAACTTTCTTGCCCCTACGCCGAAAGTGCATTTTAGGGGATTGAGTTTCATTTGATATTTCCTTAACAAATCAAAGGTTTTCGCAAGGTTAGCGATATGATCGCTGCGTTTTTCGCCTTTCACCATGATGTCGTCAACGTAAACCTCCAAGAACTTTCCGATGAGTTTTTTGAAGATTCGATTGACAAGCCTTTGGTAGGTGGCTCCTGCGTTCTTTAAGCCAAATGGCATGACTTTGTAGCATTAAAGTCCTCATTCGAAGACAAAAGTTGTTTTGTCCCGATCTTTCTCGTACAAGAAGATTTGGTTGTAACCTGAATATGGATCGAGAAAGCTGAGTAGTTCGTTTTCATAAAGGATACATGAGTTAGCCAATATTTTTTTCATCCATGGTTGTCCCAAAATGCCGTTATAGGGCGAGTATTCGTCCACTGTTAAGTCATTATTCATGCATTTTTTTATGTCATCTAATGCTCATTTACTTGTTTGTTGTATGATTTAATTGACATCCATAGTAGAAAGTGATCATTCTTGTGAAGTGTGTGCAGAAGTAGAAAAGTTCATATAAGTGTGGAAAAGGAAGAAAGAATGAATCTTTCTCGGACTCAAGTCAAAGAAGGAGGAAAGAATATTTCTTGCCATCCAAGAAGAAGTCTTCAATGTCAAGATTGTGCCTTTCCACATAAGAAAGGCCTGAGCATTCCGGAAGGGGAAAGTACCACATAAGGAAGGCTTGTGCGTACCAAAGAGGAAAGTGACATCCAAGGAAGTCTCAAGAAGGGCCAAGAACACAACTTGCTGCACCAAGAAAGTCCAAGACATCAGGAACCTTCATTGCCAAGAGGATTTATGCCAAGAAATAAGACAAGGGCCTGATTTTTAGGACCCTTGTCTCAACCCTGTTAGGAAAAACGTTTTTAGGATTTTATTGCCTTGTTTTAGGTCTGATTAGGAGTCTTTTAAGTTAGAGATATTTCCTATTTATTCTCCTAACTTCTAGGGATTGTACACTCCTATTTAAACGGAGTTTAGTTTCTGATTACAAGGGCAAATAACCCTAGCCGCATCTTTTAATTTTTTCATCCAGAAATAGTTGTTGTCGTTTAACATAGAGAGGCAATCTCTGGTTTTGGAGATAAAGGCTTAACGCAAGAGGAAGGAGTTCGACATCATAATTGCTTCAAGGGGTTTCTTCTTCTCCTTTTTAGTTTGATTTCACTCATGTTTCATATGGTGTTTATACTTTCTTTGATCATGATGTGTAACTAAATTCATATCTAGGGTTTTGATGTAACCTTGCAGTTCTTATTCCATGTATTGAACATAAGTGTTTTTCAGTTTGTTGTTGTGTTTTATGATTCAATTACTATGCTCTATTGATAATTAATATTCTATTTTGATGTCTGATCACCATTAAGATTGTTTGTTAGTTTTCTTATCCAAATACTAAGTAGACACCCATACCTTTGTTTGGACGATCTGTAATTGAATGAATAATATCCTGAGAAGACACCCATTCTATGGAGTTATTTGGTTCTATTGTTTTCCTGTTCTTATTGGTTCTTTGATTGAAATCTATGTTGGACATCACATCTAGATTAAGGTTAAAGGAACTTGGTTTGATCAGACACCCATGACTGACCATAAGTAAGTGAAAACGAACCCATGAAACTATCTCGTGAAATTGATAAGTACTTGGTTTAATTTACATGGAATTGAATTGAAATGGTGAAGTCAAGACCCTAGGCCTTTTAATCATCAACCTTCTTCCTTGTTTAGTATGTTCTCTACTTAGTTGCTTCTAAGGAAATTTAGTTACTAATTCAAAACCAAATCAAAATCCTGAACTTTCAATTTTTTGTTTTTGTTGCATTTACATAGAATAGTTTAAGGCTAGTTTCTGCTTCATTCTAATTTGTCTACGTGGTACGATAACCCTTACATGTGCTCCGGTATACCGTCTAGAACTTGTGCACTTGCAAAAAAAAAATTAAACAACAAGTTTTTGGCGTCATTGCTGGGGACTGATTTAGTCTAAGCATAGCGTGCCTTTTACTCTATTTCCAGGTAGTTTATGTCTAGTAGTCTTTTGGAACAAGTCAAATCTGCGAGAAGCAAGCATTCCAGAGCAATGGGACACAAGCCAATCCGAAGGGAACCAATTCTGAACATCCTACAAGAGAACCTAAAAACTACAAAGCTTGGTACCTGAGAGCCATACAGAAATCTTTCTAACGAGGATCTATCCGAGTCCGTGAGTATTGGCACTGACTCTGAGGAAGAGGAAGAGATGGCAGAAGAAGAGAACTTCATGGGAGACCTTGATATCCCAACCTTTGATACAAATCCTTCTTGCATTACACTGTCATCGCAAGCCCGAAACTATGAGCTAAAATCTTCTCATCTTAATATGCTTCCTTCATTTCACAGTTTACCTAATGATGATCCACTTACACATTTAAAAGACTTATTTAACGTAGTGAGTACCTTTCCTTTGACAGGTGTATCTAAAGAGCAATTAAGGATGAGAGTGTTTCCATACACATTGAAGGAGAGAGCTAAGTATTGGCTTAATTCTCTTAGGCCTAGATCACTAACCACATGGGTTGAGATTCAAAAGAAATTCCTAGAGAAGTACTTTTCTACAGCCAAGACAGATATGTTGAGGGATCAAATCATGACATTCACACAACTAGCTGATGAGTCATTCTCAGAGGCATGGGAACGATACAATGGGTTACTTCTCCAATGCCCCCATCATGGCATTCCTTTATACTTATAAATGCATATTTTTTATAAAGGACTAACCCTCTCGAGCAAGAACATTGTTACAAATTTTGTCGGGGGTTCCATGAAGAGCAAGACTCCTGAACAAACCTGTACTCTTTTCGAACAGATTGCCATGGAAACTCAACACATGGACACTAGTGGTAAGTGAGCTGGAATTTATGAAATTAGTAGTTCTAATGATGCTAAACTTGATCCTCAGATGTCTATGCTAGCAAAGAAGTTGGATGCGTTAGTTGCTGCTCAACCAAGGTCTAACAAGAAGGAATCATGTGGGGTGTGAAGCATTTGATCATACCATACATGAGTACCCTATAGGATCTGCCTATCCAGAAATTGCACAAAAACATGTCAATTTCACAAACTCCTACAATCAGAGGCCAAGGAATGATCCATTCTCTAACTCATACAATCCTGGGTGGAGGAATCATCCGATTTTTTCATGGAGCAACAACAACAATGTTCATAATCAAGCTAGTTCCTCTTTCCAACCGAAAGACAACAATTCACTTGAGGAC
This sequence comes from Oemleria cerasiformis, assembly GCA_037349345.1. Lineage (NCBI taxonomy): Eukaryota > Viridiplantae > Streptophyta > Magnoliopsida > Rosales > Rosaceae > Oemleria > Oemleria cerasiformis. Next base: position 3,323,258 of record JAZGTL010000033.1, read on the forward strand.
ACCGTGAAGCTGCTTGCCCAGAATACTTTGCAATTTCAACAATCAACGAATAGCATGCTTCAAAACCATTATGCAGCCCTAAATAAGATGGAGATTCAACGAGGGAAGATTGCAAATGCTCTGAATCAAAGGGAACCTGGAAAATTACCAAGCCAACCACTTGTGATTCAAAGGAATCAAGAGCAAGCCAAAGCAATTACAATGCTCAGGAGTGGTAAGATGATTGATAATGGTGTTAGCAGTGATGGTTCTAACACCAAATCTGAAATTAATGCAGGGGCTACGGAAGAGAAGAACTTGGGGGACCAAATGGAGAGGGAACAGTAACCAAAGAATTCAAGTCATGCAAGCTCAAGCCAAATTGATCAGCCACTTCACAAGGCTGAAAAGCCTTATATACCACCAACTCCTTTCCCTAGAAGACTTGCTAAAAGCAAGCAGGATAAGTCTTTTAAAGAAATATATGACTTGGGGGCAAGCAATAATCTGATGTCGTACTCTGTGTACTTACAATTAGGGGGAGGTAAAGAATGCCACCATCTCACGTCAACTTGCCGATCATTCAGTCAAGTATCCTAGAGGTATTGTAGAGGATATCCTAGTTCAAGTTGATAAACTAATCTTGCCTACTGATTTTGTAGTTCTTGATATGGATGAGGATCCCATACATGACCGTGACCTACCAACCTTGCTTGGAAGACCATTCATGGACACGACAAAGATTGTAATTGATGTACATAATGGGCACCTTACCATGACTATACTAGGAGAGACCGTTTAGTTTTAAGTGTTTGAATCTCTAACTCATCCTTCTACTACTTTGGATTGTTTTTATGTTGATGAGTTGGATTCTTTGGTGGTTTCTAATTTTTTGCAGACTCAATCTGGTGATACACTAGAAGTTGCCTTAACTCACCCGCAATATGAATTTGAAGAGGAATATGCATTAATGGAAGAGGTTGCTACTCTAGAAGTTTTGAAGTCATACCCATCCTCCATTAACCTTCCATTGAACCACTTTTACCCTCCGCCACCCACCTGATTCCTTCGATTGTTCAAGCCCCTAAGTTAGAGCTCAAACCACTTCCATCACACCTCAAATATGCCGACATTGGTGAAGAAGAAACCCTCCCAGTTATCATATCTTCTGATCTAACTCCATTGGAAGAAGACAAGAATATTAGAGTGCTTAAGTAGTACAAATCTGCTATTGGTTGGTCTATTGCAAATATCAAAGGAATAAGCCCTACAATGTGCTTGCATAGAATTCTAATGAAGGAAGGAGACAAGCCAGTTCGTGAGGCACAAAGGAGATTGAATCCTCACATGAAAGAAGTAGTGAGAGCTGAAGTGTTGAAATTGGTTGATGTGGGTATCATATACCCTATTTCTGATAGCAAATGGGTGAGCCCTGTCCAAGTGGTACCTAAAATGTCAAGGATCATGTTGGTGAAGAATGATAACAATGAGCTTGTGCCTACAAGAATGACCACTGGTTGGCGTGTGTGCATTGATTGCAGGAAGTTGAATTCTGCCTCTAGAAAGGATCATTTTCCTTTACCTTTTATTGATCAAATGCTGGAGAGATTAGATGGCCACTCATACTATTATTTTCTTGATGGATTTTCAGGTTACAATTAGATTCCCATTGCTCCGGAAGATCAAGAGAAGACCACATTCACTTGTCCATTCGAAACATTCGCATATAAGAGGATGCCATTTGGTCTATGTAATGCTCCTGCCACCTTCCAAAGATGCATGATGGCCATCTTTTCGGATATGATTGAGAGGTTTATAGAGGTATTCATGGATGATTTTTCGGTGTTTGGTTCCTCATTTGATAATTTCCTTAACCATCTCTCTCTAGTGCTTCAAAGATGCAAAGAAACCAATTTGATCTTGAATTGGGAGAAGTGTCATTTCATGGTTAAGCAAGCTATATTACTTGGTCATGTGATTTCTTGCAAGGGAATTGAGGTTGATAAAGCTAAAATTGATCTCATCTCTAATATGCCCGCCCCCACACCCCTTCCCTACATCAGTTAAGGGTGTTAGAAGTTTTCATTGGCATGCAGGTTTTTATAGGCGGTTTATCAAGGATTTTTCCAAAATAACTCGTCTTCTTTATGATTTGCTTGCTAAGGATTATGTTTTTAAGTTTGATGAGGAGTGTTTAAATGCATTTAAAACCCTAAAACGTGAACTAACATCTTCGCCTCTTATCATGGCTCCCGATTGGTCTTTTCCTTTTGAATTGATGTGTGATGCCTCTGATTATGTTATAGGTGCAGTTTTGGGACAACGTGTTGATAAGTTACCTCATGTGATCTACTTTGCTAGTAGAACCTTGAATGACGCTCAACTCAACTACTCAACAACTGAGAAGGAGTTTTTGGTTGTAGTCTTTACTTTAGAAAAATTTCGTTCTTATCTTATTGGATCTAAAGTGATTGTCTATTCTGATCATGGAGCCATTAGGTACTTACTTACGAAGAAAGATGCTAAGCCTCGGTTGATAAGGTGGATACTCTTGCTTCAAGAGTTTGACCTGGAAATTCGTGATAAAAGTGGAAGAGATAACCTAGTTGCTGATCACTTGTCTCGACTAGTTGATGATGGTGCTAAAGAAAAAAGTGTTATCCCTATTAATGAATCATTCCCTGATGAGCAGCTCTTAGTTATTCAAGAAAAAGAACCATGGTATGCTGATTTTGTTAATTATCTTGCTTGTGGAGTGATTAGTGATAATCTTTCTTTTCAGGAACGAAAGAAGTTTCTCTCCTGGGTGACGCACTATTTGTGGGATGACCCCTACCTATTCGAGTACTGTCCAGATCAAATTATAAGGAGATGTGTACCTGAAACTGAACAACAAAGCATACTCAAGTTCAGCCATGAATTTGCTTGCGGAGGACACTTTGGTGCGAAGAAAACAGCACTTAAGGTTCTTCAATCTGGTTTCTTTTTGCCTTCTTTTTTTAAAGATGCTTTTAACTTTTGTTCTAAGTGTGACAGATGCCAAAGGATGGGGAACATAAGTAGCAGGATTATGGTTATACATCTTCATATGGTTATACATATATTCTAGTGGCGGTAGATTATGTATCCAAATGGGTGGAAGCAATTGCAACAAGAAGTAACGATCATAGAGTGGTTCTCAGCTTTCTCCGAGACATGATCTTTACAAGATTTGGAACTCCAAGGGCGATTATAAGTGATGGTGGCAGTTGCTTTTGTAATCGTCTGTTTGATGCTCTAAAGAAAAAGTACAACATCAGTCATAGAGTTGCAACTCCGTACCATCCACAGAGTTCTGGACAAGTTGAGATAAGAAATAGGAAGATTAAGAACATACTGATGAAAACTGTGTCCCCTACTCGAAAGGATTGGTCCTTACGCCTCAACGATGCTCATTGGGCTTACCGGACAGCTTATAAAACTCCAATTCGAATGAGTCCCTATAGGCTAGTTTTTAGAAATGCTTGTCATTTACCTATGGAGCTTGAGCACCATGCATTTTGGGCAATAAAGAACTTCAATTTTGATTTAAAAGAAGCTGGGACAACAAGGAAACTTCAACTGAACGAGCTTGAGGACTTGAGAATTGAAGCTTAAGAAAATGCCAAGATTTACAAAGAGAGAACCAAGCTTTATCATGACAAGGCAATCCTGAGAAAGGTACTCACTCCTAACCATAAAGTTCTTTTGTTTAACTCACGGTTGAAACTTTTTCCAAGAAAGTTGAAGCCTAGATTGCTCGGTCCTTTCAAAGTGATTCACGTATTCCCTCATGGAGCCATTGAGATTGAGAATGAGAAGAATGGGGATCGATTCAAAGTTAATCGGCAGCGACTTAAACCCTATTTGGAGGATAATCCAGATCTATCCCACTATGATGTCACCTTGGTTGAGATTTCAGCAACTTAGACATGTCTACCTCGTCTCGCCTAGATGTTAAATATAGCACTCCCAGGAGGCAACCTAGCATTGGTTTGTGTTTTCTTTCATTCTCTTGTTTATGCTGTAATGCACTCTCCAAGCATCGAATATGTTTTAGTCTTCTCATTGCATATTGCTTATCACATTGAGGACAATGGTCTGTTTAGGTTTGGGGGTGCGGATTAGAAAATTGGAATATAGAAACAAGTAGGTTTGGGGGTTATACACGGCCTAATTTTGAAAATTTCAGCTTGATTTTTTGTTAGTATGTTTAGTTAGTTAGTTTAAGTTTTTGCTAGTGATAAATGTGTTAACTTGTTAATAAGAGTGTACATGCTAAGTTAACTATCTTTGTTCTACTAAGAGTTTTGCCATAATCCGTTTGTATCATAACCTTGCACTTCACAATGCCATGTATCGAGTGATTAAGTAAACAAAACTACTGCATTTGAGTGAACTTCAGAAAATTAGTGGAGACTACCATGTGAGGTTATTGAGCTTTATTGCCATTCTTTTAGAGTGATATACATTATTTCTACTCTTAAACACTCTGATTTTGTTCTTAAATGCTGATCTCATTCCCTTACATTTGCATTGAATTTTAAAGAACTGACATAATATAGATGCTCTTGATTTGAGGTGTGGTTTTCCATAAGAAGTGATGTAGGCGATGTGTGATTAAACCTCTCAAGGACTTGTCCTACCTTGTTGTGTGCTCCCTAAGCCATTTTGAAGCATAACACTCGACCTTTTCTATCATCACCTTAAGCATAATCTGCCAAACACTCAACTATTCAATCATGCCATGCCCTATAACCCAAGTTTGTTATAAGATTGCATTAAATGAGATTCATGGTGAGAATGAAGAGTTAAAGATGTTGTTGCCCAATTCAAAAAGAGCTATTGCAGCAACGACAATAATGTGAAAGTTAAAGTCTGAATGTGATGGAAAAAGCTATACAAGGAATGAGGAAACCATTGCATGATCTTGGTTCAATTCAGAAAAAAAAAACATAAAAGAATTCAAAAGAACAAAAAAGAAAAAGAAAAAAAAAAGAAATATGAAAGAAAAACTGAATTGATCCAAGTGAGGCAATGAACTCAAGAAGACTTCAAAAGAGGAATCAAGTTCTTATCAATGCTGTCGTGGGTTCTAAGCAAGAAATCAGAGCAGAACTTCAAAGTTCAAGTCATGACATCTCATGCCTTGGCATAACTCAAGTTCTTTGAATCCTACCCTTTCTTTCTTTCACCATAAGCTTAGCCCCATCAAAACCAAAACTAAAGACCTAACTAATCTTATGGACAACCATGCTGAGGATTGAGGTATGTATCTATGTTCTTAAAGTTCAATTCCATTCATGAGATCTTAATTCCAGAAAGTGCTATTCTTCATTGCAAATCATATGTAATTAAACTTGAATTCCTCTACATAATGCCCATCACATATGCTTGATAAGAGTGTAAGCCTAGGATTCTTGAGAGAATGGAGAGATGCCTAGTGAGGATTAGAGTTGAGGCGAAATCTTTTTGGAGCACTTGGATAAAGTTTTTTTTTTAAACATGATTACTTTAGATATTGGCATCTACACATCACACATGACACTTACTGTTGTGGCATTCCTTTTAGTTTTTCAAAGCATGTCTGCTTTCTTTAATTCTTATTAACTTGTTAACAACTATCTCTAACATGTTAGTTGTTTAAGTAAAACGTTTGTGGGGATCATAGCTGCCATAACCCTCAGGAGACAAAACTCCTCCTACTAGGAACACCCAGAGGTTTAAATGATATATCCTTAACGAAGATTGACTATTTTCATTTTGTTTAGTTTAGTTTTTCTTTGTTTTTGTTTGGGACTAGAAAAAGATAGGTTTGGGGGTATTTGTTAAGTCATTATTCATGCATCTTTTTGATGTCATCTAATGCTCATTTACTTGTCTTTTGTGTGAATTAATTGCCATCCATAGTAGAAAGTGATCATTCTTGTGAAGTGTGTGCATAAGTAGAAAAGTTCATATAAGTGTGCAAAAGGAAGAAAGAATGAATCTTTCTCGGACTCTAGTCAAAGGAGAAGGAAAGAATATTTCTTGCCATCCAAGAAGAAGTCTTCAATGTCAAGATTGTGCCTTTCCACAGAAGGATGGCCTGAGCATTCTGGAAATGGAAAGTACCACATAAGGAAGGCTTGTGTGTACCAAAGAGGAAAGTGACGTCGAAGGAAGTCTCAAGAAGGGCTAAGAACACAACTTGATGCACCAGGAAAGTCCAAGACATCAGGAACCTTCATTACCAAGAGGATTTCAGCAAAGAAATAAGACAAGGGCCTGATTTTTAGGACCCTTGTCTCAACCCTGTTAGGAAAAACGTTTTTAGGATTTTATTGCCTTGTTTTAGGTCTGATTAGGAGTCTTTTAAGTCAGAGATATTTCCTATTTATTCTCCTAACTTCTAGGGATTGTACACTCCTATTTAAAAGGAGTTCACTTTTTTATTACAAGAGATATTTCCTATCTTTTCTTTTTTTCATCCAGAAATAGTTGTTGCCGTTTAGCATAGAGAGGCAGTCTCTGGTTTTGGAGAGAAAGGCTGAACGCAAGAGGAAGGAGTTCGACATCAGAATTGCTTCAAGGGGTTTCTTCTTCTCCTTTTGAGTTTGATTTCACTCATGCTTCATATTGTGTTTATACTTTCTTTGATCATGATGTGTAACTAAATTCATATCTAGGGTTTTGATGAAACCTTGCAGTTCTTATTCCATGTATTGAACTTAAGTGTTTTTCAATTTCTTGTTGTGTTTTATGATTCAATTACTATGCTCTATCGATAATTAACATTTTATTTTGATGTCTGATCACCATTAAGATTGTTTGTTAGTTTTCTTATTCAAATACTGAGTAGACACCCATACCTTTGTTTGGACGATCTGTAATTGAATGAATAATATCCTGAGAAGACACCCATTCCATGGAGTTATTTGGTTCTATTGTTTTCCTGTTCTTATTGGTTCTTTGATTGAAATCTATGTTGGACATCACATCTAGATTAAGGTTAAAGGAAATTGGTTTGATCGAACACCCACGACTAACCATAAGTAAGTGAAAACGAACCCGTTTGATCGAACACCCACGACTAACCATAAGTAAGTGAAAACGAACCCATGAAACTATCTAATGAAACTTATTAGTACTTGGTTTAATTTACATGGAATTGAATTGTAATGGTGAAGTCAAGACCCTTGGCCTTTTAATCATCAGTCTTCTTCCTTGTTTTGTCTGTTCTCTACTTAGTTGCTTCTTAGGTAATTCAGTCACTAATTCAAAACCAAATCAAAAACCTGAACTTTCAATTTTTTGTTTTTGTTGCATTTACATAGAATAGTTTAAAGCTACTTTCTGCTTCATTCTAATCAGTCTCCGTGGTATGATAACCCTTACTTGTGCTCCGCTATACCGTCTACAACTTGTGCACTTGCAAGGAAAATTAAACAACTTCCACTACATAGAATGTTTTAGACGAGACAATGGGTGGGGAATGGACATCAAGTTGGAGAGTTCCGGCGGTCATGCTTGTGGAGCCATTGAAACCCTGCAACAGGATTGCTTTCTTCATAATTAAGTTTTCTAATCCCATTTTGCGCTTTGTTTCCAGATTGAGGAGATTTGCAGCACTCCCTTCGTCCATTTGAATCCGATCAGCATGCGCATGGGCGATCCGGATCGAAATAATGAGTGCATCGTCGTGCGGCCAGTCGAGGTCTGCTTTGTCCTTGAGGAATAACCCAAAGGAGACATCGTCGGTGATCCCAGAGGTGGCGACAACGTGGGAGACTTGGACGATGGCCAAAGTGTCCCAAACTTTCCTCTTTTTTTGCTTGGAAGTGGTTCCAAGTAGCTCTGATTCGGCGATGATAGTGTTTATGCAAATCGTCTTAGAGGGTGGCTCCTTATGGTTCTTGTCCCTAATGCATTCTGCCGCTTTTCCGATGACGTACTCGATGTAGTGTCCCTCCTTAATGAGATCTAGGAGGTAATTTTCGAAGGTTTTGCAAGTGTTAATGGTTTGACCATAACAATCATGGTAGAAACACCATTTTGTCTTGTTAGCCTTCTCCTGGTCGCCTTTAACGGGTCCTGGCCTTTTGAACTAGGGTTTGTCTTTGATCTCGTTGTAGATCTGGCTAACGGGTACGCCAAAGTGTGGATTTGGCCGTCCCGTGGAGGGGTCTCCGGAAGATCGATTAGCTTTTCGCTTGTTGGATTTCCCGGAGGGTGCCTTGGAGGTGGTGTCACCCTTGGGTGGCGCCATGCCATTGGCGGACTTTTCGCCTATCTTGGCTTGCTCTGTGGTGCGCGCCGATATTTGTTCATCTTCCCAAGAGGCGTGGCGCTCCGCTAGGGAAAGCATCTTAGTAAGAGTTCGAGCATTGTTCATCACAATGTCTCCGTAGAATTTACTATCTAGGGGTGGCCCTTGTTTCAAAGCCATTGCGGCGACAAGGTTGCTGTGTCCTACGATGCGAGACTTTTCTTCCCAGAATCTCCGGATGTACTGGCTAAGAGACTCCTTGGATCTCTTTCTCACGGAGAAGAGATGATCATCTTTTACTTCAACGGTGCGGAGCTACGATTATTCCTTCATGAAAGCGTGTGCCAGTTCCACGAAAGAGGTAATGGATCTCCGTGGGAGATGGTTAAACCAAGTCATTACCTAACCTTGAAGCGAAGTTTGAAACACTTTGCACATAAGCGCCTCGTTATGCTGATTTGTCACCATCACGCAGAGATAGTAGTCGATGTGTTTTATCAGGTCTGAAGTCCCTTTAAATTGAGTGAAGTTCGGAGTGGAGAATCGTTGCGGGAACGGTTCGTTCGCAATTCGCAGAACGAATGGACAAAGTTGAGGAAGTTCTAAGCTGGCGGCGTAGATCTTCCTCCATGTTTCCGTCGCATTAGACCCCCAGAAGTCGTTGGTCCAACATTCTTTTCACGTTGTTGGCGTGAAGCTGATCTAGACAATGGAGAGGAACTTGGTGGCCATGGTGGTGCCGACTCCCCTGCGTCGTGGAATCTGAGGCGGAGTGTGTCAGTGTGTATGTCCTATCCTCGCTGCCTTGGTCCATCGATTCCCGAAGTTCGTGTCAATTCGTCTGTTCGAACGAGTTTGTCTACTCCGCGAGATTGCTCTTCGAGAAGAGTTTCGATGGGGGATTCTAATTTGAGAATGGTCCCCAGCTCGTCCTCCCAATCGATCGTGGACTGACTGCCTCCGATTTTGGTGATAGTTTCTGCTGGGAAAGTGACTTTCGTTGGTGGAATCGCCAAGGGTGATGCCTCGTGACACATGGTGGCTTCAGATAGGGTCCTTGTCGTGCCTAAGAAGGGCATTCCCTTGAGGATTTTGTGAATTAGAACGTCTCCCCACCGTTTGCTAAGTGTTTCCTCCGCCCCAAGTATTCCTACAAAAGTTCTGCCTGAATTTGAACTTGGTTGCAAAGTCGGGCCACCTGCCATGACAAACTGGCTTATGAAGGCGATCCACGCGAAGTGCGGCGAGCGTTATGTCGTGATTCCCTTGCCGAGCGATGTGTGGCTTCCCTTCCTTCGTGATTATGTTGATTTTTGGTGGCCCGGAGCTCGTCCAGAATCAATCTTAAATCCTCGCTAGAATGATGAGACGCCTCTCCCGCGAATTGACCGTCGGTATGTTGAAATTGGGCGTGAACTCTTGGCTCTATAGTTAGTACTCCAAACCCAGACATTGCCAAAGACAGATTTCCTTGGGTGTCAAATCGCGCTGATTGTTCGCCATGGGCCGTGGGCCCTGCCAAGATTACCCCAGCCCCTCTGTGAGTTGCGGCAAAGTTGCCGTGTCTGGCGGCCGGCCCCATACCTTGGGATGCGGCGAGTCCTCCACCTGGGACATCCGTGTCCCCCCGTGCCTGACCGAAAGTGAATGCTCATCCTGGGACATGCGTGCCCCCTCGTGCTTGGCTTACGTTGCTGGCGACGAGATCGACGATGAGCGACAACGATGAGTGACTGCGGCAAGGCTACTCCAGGGCGGTGTGGGAGTCCTGCGCTGCGGATCGCTTCCGGGCTAGCGGTGGCCTGGGCTCCTCCGCGTGGTGGTCGCGCCGATCTCCTCCTTGGGAGGTTTCTGTCTTGCGGGATCTTGTGGTTTGTCTTGTTCCCACCATTATTAAAAGAATTTTTTATGAATAATGGTAAAAACAAATTTCTTGATGAAGAAAGTAGGATTTTTGGATTGAAGAGCACACTTTGAGAATTTCTCAACTCGGCTCTCAATGAAACACCAGCTGTTGATGCAGAAATTGTCCAAGTAGGAATTGACCATTGAGTATCTACACACACAGGAAACACCTGAGGTTATGGTTGAATCCCGAGGTGGGCGGTTCAACCAAGAACGCTCTGATGCTTAAGTCAGCTTAATCGGGGGAATAAACTGAAAAGCTAATTATGAGAATAATTCTTAGGTACTTGAGTTATGAGGATATGTCCTCTATTTATAATGGAGACTTGGGGGTCTTCAGAGCTTCTAATTGATTGAAGGAGTTTGCAATCAACAAGTAATCCTAGTTAGGAAAGACTTAGGATTGACTTTTTAATAATAAATAATTCGCAAGGAAGTTATTTATTATAGGTAGGAAAATGAGTTCTAATTGAATAAGTAATCCTTTTTTGAAAGGAAGTTTACTTTTTAATTGAATCCTTATTGAATATGGGTCTCAAGGAGACATCTTATTATGAGGATATAATTACTTATTAATTAATATATTTAGCTGGTAAATATATATAATTAATTCGCAGTAATTATATTTCAATAATGACTTCACCATGGACAAAGTTGTTATTATGTAAATTATGGGTCACGTAGCAACTCCACAATTTTTGGACGAATTATAGTTCCATACTGCACATGCCCTTGTTCTGTTGCTAGGAACAATGCCGCATCAAAGTCTTCCAATTGAGTAAGGTCTTTACCTTCCGTCGCTTTACACATGATATTTAGAAATTCAAGAGTCTGGACATGTTCGATTTCGTTTTATATATTCGATGGAAAGGTCCTAAGGTTGTGACAATATTGAAAACAAAAATAAAGTTAATTAATTTACACCGTAATCATATTAAAAGAAAAGAAGAAGAGGTTATCAATTACTTAAGGATGTATATACCCAAAAGTTTCTGGACTAATCCTCAAAATGAACTCATAGCTGGAAAATAAAACCTCTTAGTTAATTAGTTCCATTGATGCATGTTAGGCGTTAAGGTATAACAAAACCCAAATGGCACTTGAGATTATATGCCCATATATATAGACACACACATACCTGAGCTGATGAGATGATGATGCCGCCTTTGATTACTCTGGTAATTTTCTGGGTTTTGGGAGACATCTATACTTGCACCTCCGATGGTAGGAGTAGGCTTTATATGAATAGCTTTATATATATATATAGGTATAACTTAATATGAGATATCCAACAAAAAAAAAACATATAAATTTGAATTGGATAAATTTGATTTGAGGGCTGATGGAGATCAAAATATTTAATAAAAAAAAATCATCAAGGCATTAAATTTTGAGTACTTATTAGTGAGTGCATGTTAATTCATTTCACATTCATTATTACTTGATGCCTAAAACTTAGACATAACTATCTTTACCCATAGGTATGGACTAATTTCGGTCTTCATGGAACCCTAGCGCACACATGAGGTGGATATCATGTCAGGGCCTTACGTTCTCCGATGGCTAGCCACAAGAGGTTGTAGGTTAGTGAGATTCTAGCACTGAACGTAGAAGCAAACCATATTAATATTTGAACCATCTAGTATTTAGTGGTAATATTTAAAATCAACTACTTACCAAATCTTTGACCCTTGTTAGAATTTGAGTATAATATAATCACTTATGTGCATAGTGTTACATTTTGGTCATGACTTGAAAATAATAGAGTCGTTGTAATTAAATCATATTGATGGGCTCCTTGTTATATATGGATTATGTTTCATTAATACAATTGACTTGTTACCAATCTAATGTGACATTGATAAGATGTGTTTTAGAACAAGACTAATATATAAGTTGTTTTCTGCTCTCACCTTAAAATTAACATTTTCTCTAGAGCTAAGACCTATTGATTAGCAAAGGATAATCAGCTTTAGGTAGAGAGGAGAAGACGAATTTGTGACTGAGAAATCTACGATGCCTCACCTAAGATCCGTTTTGATTAAATAATAAATTCATCAGACTTGACTTTGAATTGGGACAATGAGAAGGACTTGTTTTTCAAAGTCTAGTTGTCGTTATTGTTTTCAAACGACACGTAATTTACTTACAAACTTCAAAAGTTTTGGACACTAAACGCTATTTTGACCAAAACCAGTTTTGAACGCTTTCAATCCAAGCGTTTTCTCCTTCGCGATTCTGGGTCTTCGTTAACACTTCCCTCCACCAAATTCTCTGCGTTTTTCATGTTTCTCTTATACCTTCTTTCAACATCATTTTTAAAAAGTTTTGTTTCCGCTGTTTGCTCTGATTATTATAAAAACTGATGTGCTAAGGTATTGATCTCTGTCCATATTGAAATTTTGTTCTTTCTGAGATTGGTTGGTGATTTTGTTGTGATTGATTCTCACTGAGTGATGAGATATTTAATGTTTTCCATCTTTCACCTTTTGGGTGTTTTTTGAAATTTAAAATTCATAATGGCCAAATCCATGTTTTCTTCCCTTTGCTCGAAACCTTCTCAAAAGAAATTTTCTTTCACGAATTTGATCCAAATTTTCTCAAAACATTTCCGCTCGCCTTATCGTTTATGTGTTGGGGTTTTTGCGTGCACTATACCGGGTAATTTCTTTTCATTCGGTTTCATTGGTTCAAAAATTATTTTCTGCATCTTCTCCTTCTGGTCATCATGCCTTCTGAATAAAATCATGAATTCAAATTATTCCGCTGGTTTTGCTTGTTGGGAAGATGATATTGGAATTATTAAACATCAGGTATTTTGTTTTTGTTTCTTGAATAAAAATGCGATATTCTTGATTTTAATTGGCATTCTCGCTTTGTTCTCTCTGCGTGTGATTTGGGTTAGCATTGATAACTTTCAGATGGTTACATGATCAAAATGCTGTAGTATTTTTGATTTTCCTTTTTGATCTTTCAATGTCTTTGATTCAATCTCTGTCAATTGTTTATCATATAATGAGATTTCTACGACTTCGCTGTGAAAGTTGTTATTTTCGAACCTTATATCCATTTGATATGCCTAAATGTTTATTTCTGTTGATAATTCAAATTACGATGTTTGAATGTTTAATTAGCATCTTATTCATGTTCTTACTTTGATGTTTGGTTAAACTATGATAACTCTCTATGATAATTGTGACTTCTCTAGTTGACTTCTATTGAATCTTGAACTGTTCAGATCTGTTTTGGTTTATTGAATGGTGAAGTTACTAACAATTTTGATGTTTGAGTTGTCTTATGTACCTGACATCTATCGAATAAATGCTGATTAATTGATCAACTCCATTGGACTTTGAATTGATCAATGTGACTTAATTGCACAGTAACCGGTCAGGATCTTACCAAAGTAGTTCATGTGCTGTGTTCTTGTGCAGTTCTTTGGGAGTCACCTGTTGTGGCTTACATGCTGTGACAGATGAAGGTTCTCCAGAGAGAAACTTCATTCTGGTCTAATGTAAACTTTGAATGTGACGGCTGTTTGGACAGTACAAGTTTATCTGCACAAATGTGATAATTTTGTGCTTGTTGAGACATCCACACCTAACTTATATGTGATGCATTTTCTGCTCAAAAGTGTTTATGTGATCACATACTTATGATGAATGAATCAGAAACCTTTTGGCAAATTTTGGATTCATTTAACCTTTCGTATTATGAACCTCACGTTTGAAATTGCAAATGAGTTTTGCAGGAAACCATACCGCTGATTGCTTCTACTAATCCTGATTGACTGAAGATCTGAAAGTTAAGTCTTCATTCAACTTTTATGCTAAATGTTATCTCTTTACAAATCTATTCCTCAGCTTGTTGTTTGGTTCTTGATTAAATAATTTAAGACATTATCCTCGTTGCTTTTGTGTTGCTATAATACTTATATGCATAACTGTAACGACCCATAAATTTAATTCATAGATTTTCGTATATTAATTTGGGAAAGGACGAAATTACCCTTGGTTTTATAAGGGGCTCGGAAGTCAACTTTGTGTGGAGACACATTTGACAGTTTTCGGGTACAGTTGCGTAGGTCTCGGATTCACGAGTTCGTAGATAGGCGACATGCGGAAAACGGAGACCGTGTTAGAAACTTACAGGTCTAGATTGTTCAAGGGCATTTTGGTAAATTCCCTTAGGTCTGTATTTAACCCAAACCTTCCAGCAATTTCATTTCATCTCTTCATTTCTTACATAGACCCGTGACACCAAGTGACCGACCAACACTGATCGAACCAAAACACAAAAACCTTCGATTTGGACTTTCAATTCAAGGAGACCTTGGCCAATTTGGTGAAATCCATCACACTCTACTCCTTCCCGCGATCAGAACCGTACCCACCACCGAAGGAGACAGCCGCGGGAGACATCGATCGGAGGAAAGGAAAACCGAAACCTTCCGATTGATTTTTTGGCCAACACAGGTATGGGTTCGTGTTTAGAGTTCATTTTTTAATTCATGGGTTCGAGTAGATGGATTTAGACATAACATTCGTAAAAAACGGTTGAGTTTTGAGAAAGTTAGGAAAAACTTGAAGCTCGACCGGCAATGGGGTTTTCCGGTGACGGTGACGATGGCGAACGACGGCGGCGGTCGTCTTCTTCGGCGAGACTCCGGCAATAGAGTCGGTCGACGGTGATCACGTGGTAGCCACGTGGACGCCACCTGGCGGCTGAGTCAGCAGGTGCGTGTGGCACTGTACGAGCGTGTGCGGGCACGTGTGGCACTGTACGAGCGCGTGTCAGATCGTTGAGGGTTCTCCGACGTTGGTGCCTAGGGGTATTTTCTCCACCAGGTCATTGAGGCTGTCTACGCGTAGTCAGGGTTCTGCACAACTCGAGGTATATCGGGTGTGTGGAGGGTATTGAGCTACGGCTCGGAATTTTGATTCGGGAGCTTTGGAAAATGTTTTGATATACATTTTGTGTCCAGGTTGATTTCATATGATTTGTAAACTCCTTTGAGAAGGATTTTAAAAACATGGTTGTGGACCATGGGATGTTTGCATTATACGGTTTTTCGTGGGTCCCACGGGTGTTTTACCAAAACAATGGATTTTCCGGTATGTTTCCGAGTTATCCTTATGGTTTTGTTGAAAAGGAATTTCATGCATGCATTGTTTTATTCGTGGAGGGGGAAAGGTAAATTTTCCTCGGAACTAGTTTTAAATGATTATTTTTGTACACTCACATTTTCGTGTTTTAAATCCCCTCTAGGCTGTTGAATTGACGTGGGCATATCCAGAGGCGGAGACATTACATTTCAACTGCGCATTTACCTAGAGTAGGATATTTAATTCTGTCTTTACTTATCCTACCTAGATTCTCTGATAAATCTGTTGGATTGATTGTCAATTTGGTAATTACATCGTTGGATGGTTGAGTTGTTGGAATTTCGAGTGTTATCTGATCCCTTGTCTGACATGTGGAAGACGTTTAAACTAGTCCTTAAATGGAGATTCTATCGGATTTTGGTAGAATTCTCATAAATTTTGCAAGGGCTTAAGGGTATTTTGGGAATTTTATTAGGTTGTCAGACGGGAGCAGGGTTTTTCCTGGGTTTCAAGGGGAAATTCGGGAAAAGTCCTGTCAATTTCGTATCAGAGCACTATGTTTATATTCATGTAGATCGTACACCTAGTATACATCTGATTGTGTTATTGGTGGTTTATGGTCTTTTCAGCGTAATGCCTTCGAGATGCGAGCCCCGTCATCGACCTAGAACTAGTGAGGACACACATGAACCCGTAGGAGAGCTGGATTTGAGACAGACCATGGATCAATTGGGTCGGACTTTGACTACGGTACTTCAGGGTAGGGCTACTACTGAGGTGTCTGACATTGAGCGAGCCCAGAGGTTGTGGGCGACAATATTTGTAAGCGAGTTAGGCCCAGATGATGCAGACAAGTGGATTACTTGTTTGGAACGAGTGTTTGCTGTTATGAGGTGCCCTCCGGAGGATAGGGTGCGGTTAGCCACATTTCTTTTGGGTGGTTATGCATACCATTGGTGGTATGCTTTACAGCTGATAGGCTGGAATGTCCGTACCTTTACTTGGGAAACTTTCCAGGAGCGCTTCCTCGAGCAGTTTTATCCTCGTTCATACCGAGAGGCCAGAGAGGTCGAGTTCCTGCAATTACAGCAGGGGGATAAATACCGGAGGTTTGAGTATGGACTGCGGAATGAGGTTCGAGTCGTAGTCACTATTATGGCACATACTTCTTTGAGGGCTTTGGCAGATGCTATTGCCATAGTAGAGTTGAGTTTGCTAGCTCAGCAATAGTTCAGTGGTTCTAGGCAACGCCGGGATCGCTAGAGTTTCGGAGCCTCTAGTCAAGGACCAGCGAAGAGAGGCAGTTCCAGTTCTGGATCTTCTGGGGGTATAAGATCTGGAGCAGGTAGTGGCAGAGCCAATCAGGGACAACAGTTATCCGCTCAATCTAGTGGGACTTCAGTACAGTCGACCAGGAGACTAAGTGGCAGACTTGCATGGCCAGGTGACACCGGTTGTTACTTTTGTGGGGAGTCCGGTCATTTCAGGAGAAACTGTCCACATCGGCATCCGGGCAGTAGTTCCTTAGGCAGAGAGGCTGCTGAATCGAGTCACAGAGTAGCGCAGACATCTAGTACTTCAGCAGGGAGTCAGACCCAGTCCAGTGGGGCCAGCAGGGCTAATGGGGCCAACATGGCCAGAGGGAGACGTGGGGGTTGTGGTCGATCTTCTGGAACACAGGCCCGAGCTGTTGCTATGACTCAGTAAGAGGCTCGAGCAGCACCAGAGGTGGTTACTGGAATGTTTTCTATTTTTAATCATGATGCTCGTGTTTTGTTAGATCCCGGGGTTACACATTCCTTTATTTCTTGGGATTTTACACTTTTTGCTGAAAGAGAATTATGCCCGATTGGTTGGGACATGGGTATTAGCACTCCTACTGGAGAGATGTTAGTGGCGAACCTCGTGATTCGCAGTTGTCCGGTAGTAGTGGAAGGTCATGAGTTAGAGGCAGATTTAATTCCCTTGGACATTTATGATTTTGATGTGATTTTGGGGATGGATTGGTTAACCATGCATCATGCCTCCATTGATTATTTCGCCAAGAGAGTGGTTTTCCGGAGTCCAGGATTGTCGGAACTTATGTTTCAGGGTGACCGTAAGGTACTTCCCTCGGGAGTGATCTCAGCTTTGACGGCTGAGAAATTATTGAAGAAAGGTTGTGAGGGATATTTAGCTCACGTGATTGATTCTCGGGATACTCCGGTGAGAGTAGAGGATATTCCTGTGGTGAATGAGGTTCCAGATGTATTTCTAGAGGATCTTCCGGGGTAGCCACCTCACCGGGAGATTGAGTTCACCATAGATCTTCTTCCAGGTACTCAACTTATATCTCAGGCACCGTATAGAATGGCACTGGCAGAATTGAGGGAATTGAAAACTCAATTGCAGGACTTGGTGGATATGGGATTTATTAGACCAAGTGTATCATCTTGGGGTTCGCCGGTATTATTTGAAAGGAAGAAAGATGGTGGGTAGAGACTATGTATCGACTACCGACACATAAACAGGGTTACGATGCGAAATAAGTATCATTTGCCACGAATTGATGATTTGTTTGATAAATTAAAGGGGCAAAGTATTTTTCTAAAATTGACCTTCGATCCGGGTACCAGCAGCTAAGGATCATGGAAGGGGATCTTCCTAAAACAGCTTTTAGGACCCGCTATGGGCATTATGAGTTCATGGTGATGCCTTTTGGTTTAACTAATGCATCGGCAACATTTATGGATTTGATGAACAGGGTGTTCCGATGGTATTTGGATCGGTTTGTGATTGTGTTGATTGATGATATCTGGGTATATTTGAAGAGTGCTAAGGCACATGAGAAGAACTTGCGGTTGGTGTTGAATATGCTGAGGAAAAAGAAACTATTCGCCAAGTTCCGTAAATGTCAATTTTGGTTGACTAATGTGGGATTCTTAGGGCATGTGATTTCTGCTGAGGGTATTAGCGTGGATCCCCAAAAAGTCGAGGTAGTGGAAAACTGGGAGAAACCGAAGACAGTGTCAGAGGTGAGGAGTTTTCTGGGTTTAACGAGATATTATCGGTGATTCGTAGAAGGATTCTCTATGATAGCTGCCCCGTTAACTCGGTTGACAAGGAAATGAGTCATGGTTGACTGGGATACTGAGTGTGAATAGAGCTTTCAAGAGCTTAAGAGGATGTTGACTTCTGCCCCAGTGTTAACCCTTCCAGATGATAACGGAGAATTTGAGGTGTACAACGATGCATCATTATGAGGTATAGGTTGTGTGCTGATGCAGCATGGAAAGGTGATAACTTATGCTTCGAGGCAACTTAAACCTTATGAGTTGAATTACCCCACACATGATTTAGAATTAGCAGCAGTGGTTCATGCATTGAAGATTTAGAGACATTATCTATATGGGGAAACATGTCGGGTCTTTACCGACCATCAGAGTCTGAAATACTTCTTCACCCAGAAAGATCTGAATTTGAGACAGCGAAGGTGGCTTGAGCTGATAAAGATTATGATTGTACCATAGAGTATCATCCAGGAAAGGTCAATGTAGTGGCGGACACACTGAGCAGGAAGTCCAAGGGTTCCTTGGCCTATTTGCACACTGTTTATCTACCGTTGCTGGTGGAATTCCAAAGAGCGGGAAATATACTGGCATGGATAACCAGGGGCGCTGTTAGCTTGCTTCCATGTGAGACCTGTCTTGATTGACCGGATTATTGAAGTTCAATTCCAGGATCCTACTATTGCGATTGGGAATAAGCAGGATTACGTAAGTCGGGATGATGGAGCCTTGGTTAAGGATAGCCGGTTGTGCGTACCTAATGATCCAGAGTTGAAAAGATAAATTCTTGAGGAAGCCCATAGTTCTGCCTATGCTATGCATCCAGGAGGTACTAAGATGTATCGTACTCTTAAGGAACACTATTGGTAGACTAGGATGAAAAGAGAAATAGCAGAGTTTGTGAATAGATGTCTGACGTGTCAACAAGTAAAAGCAAAGAGGCAGAAACCATATGGGGCACTACAATCGTCCTATTCCAGAATGGAAGTGGGATCACATTACTATGGATTTTGTCTATAAACTTCCTAGGATGCAAAAAAGACATGATGGAATCTGGGTAATTGTTGATAGTCTCACAAAGTCAGCACATTTCTTGCCAGTACGGGAGGATTACCGGATGAGCCAGTACGCCAAGTAGTTTGTGGATGAGATCATAAGGTTACAAGGGACTCCATAGTCGATTGTATAAATCAGGGATCCTAGGTTTACCTCGAGGTTTTGGCGGAGTTTGTAGAAAGCCTTTGGAACTACACTATATTTCAGTACAATTTTTCATCCTCAGACTGATGGTCAGTCTAAGAGGACAATTCAGATTTTGGAGGATATGATAAGAGCTTGTGTACTACAGTTTAAGGGAAACTGGGATTCACACCTAGCTTTGATGGAGTTTGCATACAACAACATTTATCATTCTAGTATTTGGATTGCTCCTTTTGAGGCACTGTATGGGAGACAATGCAGGACACCGATGTGCTGCACTGAGGTAGGTGAGAAAAGACTGTTGACACTAGAGGTTTTGGAAATGATAGAGGAAAAGATCCGGATCATCATGGAAAGGCTGAAGGCAGCTCAGGACCGCTAGAAAGGCTATGCGGATCGACGGATTAGAGACCTTGAATTTGAAGTTGGAGATTGGGTTTTCTTGAAGTTATCCCCTTGGAAGGGAGTTGTACGTTTTGGTAGATGAAGGAAACTGAGTCCTCGTTACATCGGGCCTTATGAGATTGTTGATAGGGCTAGTAGCGTACAAACTTGATTTACCTCCATAACTGTCAAAGGTTTACGATGTATTCCATCTATCCATGCTCCGGAAGTACCTATTCAATGAATCTCATGTATTGGAGACGCAACCAATTGAGCTGAGAGATGATTTGACTTGTGAGGAGCAACTAGTGCAAATTCTAGATTGGAAGGAAAAAGTATTGCGCATAAAAATTATTCCTCTGGTTAAAGTTCTGTGGAGGAATCAGAACGTGGAGAAGACCACTTGGAAACTGAAGCACTGATGCGAGCACAGCATCCACATTTGTTCCAATGATTGGTATGAATTTCGAGGACAAGGGGGGTGAGTTGTAACGACCCAGAAATTTAATTCGTAGATTTTCGTAAATTAATTTGGGAAATGACGAAATTACCCTTGGTATTATAAGGGACTCGGAAGTCAACTTTGTGTGGAGACACATTTGATAGTTTTTCGGGTACTGTTGCGTAGGTCTCGGACTCACGAGTTCGTAGATAGGCAGCACGCGAAAAACGGAGACCGTGCGAGAAACTTACGGGTCTATATTATTCAGGGGCATTTTGGTAAATTCCCATGGGTCTATGTATTTAACCCAAACCTTCCAGCAATTTCATTCCATCTCTTCATTTCTTACACAGACCCATGACACCAAGTGACCGACCGACACCGACCTAACAAAAACACAAAAACCTTCGATTTGGACTTTCAATTCAAGGGGACCTGGTCCATTTGGTGAAACCCATCACACTCTACTCCTTCCAGTGATCAAAATAGTACCTACCATCGAAGGAAACAGCCACGGGAGACATCGATCAGAGGAAAGAAAAACAAAAACCTTCCGATCGATTTTTCGGCCAACACAAGTATGAGTTTCATTTTTAGAGTTAATTTTTGAATTCCTGGGCTCGAGTAGATGGATTTAGACATAAGATTCGTGAAAAACGATTGAGTTTTGAGAAAGTTAGGAAAAACTTGAAGCTCGACCGGCAATGGGGTTTTCCGGCGATGGTGACGGCGACGGTCGTCTTCTCCGACAAGTCTCCGGTGGTTGAGTCGGTCGATAGTGATGATGTGGCATGCCACATGGCAGCCACGTGGATGCCACATGGCAGCCGAGTCAGCAGGCGCGTGTGGCACTGTGCGGGCGCGTGAGGCGTGTAGCCGACACGTGGCTGAACCGCTGGTCTTCCGTCGACGCGTGGGACCGGTTCTTTGGTCACGACGACGCGTGTCAACAAGGTCTCGACACTCCGAACCTGTTGGTGCAGGTTTCGGGTCAATCGGACAACGTTTAGGGGTTGTTTTGGGTGTCCGAAGTGGCTACGTTTTAGTGTAACGGGAGCAGACTTCTCAGGGTTTAGGGAACTTTAATGTTGGGAATTTAATGATCATTAGTAATCCCGATTGTTACTTTTGATAAGCGATACTACTCCGGGAACTTCAGAGAGCGTATGACTCGGGATTGAGTTATCGGTGAGTGGACTTTGGTTTATAAATTATAATGCATGCATAAAGGTATATTTGAATTAAATATTGTTATATATTATTTTTGGTTCATTTTTGGAATTTAGAAATTGTGCTATGAAATGATGACTGGTCACGAGTTTTCAATATTACTGTGAAGACAATGTTTTGGGATATGGCCTGATTTTATGGACTCTGTTCTTAAATGGTTTTAACTTGATAGATTTTGAGTCCATGGTTTTGGGTGTAGACCCGGATTTGTGATTTCCTTGGATTTGCCGACAGACCCGGGTTTTCAATGAATTTGGCTTAGGCCAGGAAATAAGGATTTCAAAACGTGGATTTTGGTTTTCACTGATTTACTGTCCCCGAGGATCATAGTAAATCAGTGATTTTGGTTTTCACTGATTTTGGTTTTCACTGATTTATTTTTGTCCACTCACATTTTCGTGTTTTAAATCGCCTCCAGGCTGTCGAATTGACATTGGCATATCCATAGGCGGAGGCATCACATTTCAGCTATGCGTTTACCTAGAGTAGGATATTTATTTATGTATTTACTTATCCTACCTAGATACTCTGATAAATCTGTTGGATTGATTGTCAATTTGGTAAATACATCGTTGGATGGTTGAGTTGTTGGAATTTGGAGTGTTATCTGATCCCTTGTCTGACAGGTGGAAGACGGTTAAACAAGTCCTTAAGGGAAGATTCTGCCGGATTTTGGCATAATTCTCATAAATTTTGCAAGGGCTTAAGGGTATTTTGGGAATTTTATTAGGTTGTCAAATGGAAGCAGGGTTTTTCCCGGGTTTCGAGGGAAAATTCGAGAAGGGTCATGTTAATAACCTTGAACTAATAACCAGGATTAGTTTGCTATTATTACAGTACTATGATGTTTGACTTATGATTGTCTTTTGAATAGGATTCTTGAAATCCCGCTTTCATACAAACATCATGTTTTGAGCCTTACGTCAAACTCATTTTGCTTATTCTTGATTCCTCAGTAAATGTGAAAATCAAGTATCTGTTGCACTAATATGCTTGTTTACTCAATTTTGGCACCAGAAACTTGGATTTTCCTTCAATTCAAATGTTGGAATTAATCCATAGGCAGCTATTGACTACTGCTTATTTTGATGGATTGTGATTTGGTCTTTTGACCACTTAGCTGATTCTAACATCAGTTTTAAGCAGGAACTAATTCGACTATTAATGAGAATGATATTCGTGTTTTGAAACAAGTAACAATTTTGTGATTGATACATATTCTATCGACTTTTGTTTAACCGATAGATTGATCCAATCACATAAGCATTACTTGTTGTCTGCTGAAGTGGTAGTCAATTGATGTTTGTTTGATTGTTTGAATCTATTTTGATTTGCTCATTTTAATTGTTTTCGAGCACGAAATTTGAGTTCTCCGTTTAATTGCAACATAATACAGAATTCGTGGTTTTTGCAACTCACCTTGAAGGACTAAAGAAAAATTATCAGTTGTATTGATCAAATTGAGAAACAACACTTAATTAGTGTAGTGACTCATCCTTTTGTGTTTGATGATTTGTGTCAATGAATTTGATCGGGGTGTTTTGTAAATATTTTCTTCTCATAAACAAATGTTTTTTGCAATTTCTTTTGTTGGTGTACTCTTTATTGACAGATTTTTATACTTTCGCTTATTGATCGATTATATGAACAAAACTGATTCTCCCTCTTTAGGTTATGATTTTCATCACAAATCCTTTATGGGTTTTCATGAGAAAACTGATTCGTATATTCAGAATTCTTTATTTTCACACTTCTAAACTTGAACACGGATTTATGGAGCACATGACTTATTTTGAATAAAACCAACAATTTTTTTCTTATTGAGCCTTGTTTACGTGAACCTTTTGTAGCTCAATTCTATTGTCAAACTGAAATTGTATTGTTGGTAACTCTTGTTACTTGAGTATTGTTCTTTTATTGCTAAACTCAAGCATGAAGCTTAAAACTTGTAACTATCTAATTACAATTTTGAAGAGAAATTATTTTGGTAGTATCAATATTACCTTTTGCAGAAACAAGAAAAACCACTCCAATTCTATTGTTTAAATTGGGAACTATTGGAAACATCACTAATTACTTGAGTTTTTAATTAGTGATTCTGAGTCATCCTTTTGTTCTTGATGAGTCGTATTGATTTGATTGAAATTGATAAACCTCTTTGATGCTTTTAGTCGAATTTTAATCTATATGCTATGATAAATTACTAATCTTTCCACGAAGGTTGTTAATTTGATCTATTATAGATAAATGTTCGTAAGAACTGGACCATTTGGATAAATATAAGCTTATCTGCTCAAAATTGTTGAATTTGTGCTTGTTTAAAGGATTCAACTTTTGCTATAATGGTGAATCTGTCCAATAGCTATTCATTGATTATGCACTTGTGATGATTCATCAGAAACTTTTCTCTATTTTCTGATTAATTGAAGTTAACAATTGAATTACCTCATGTAATTAAATTGATGTTCTGGTTAACTGAAAACCACATTTTGTTCAAATAAGAAAACTTTTGGTTATAATTTCTAATGATCATTTGTATCCATGACATTCTTTTATGTTTATAACTTCTTTCTTTTATTTTCCGCCCTATTAGTGTGAACTGAAAATCTATGGTTCATTTCCACTTTTGCAAAAATTGGCTAGCATGATTGTGAAATTACGATTGTCTTCTTGAAGCTTTTTTTTAATATGAGCTTTTGACTAATGTTTTTTCGTACAAATTTATTGAAAAAATTATTGTGAAATAAAGTTGAAATTGGGGGAAGAGTTTATGTATTATATATTTGTTTCTCTTGAATAAGTTATTTTCCCATACTTTGGAAATCAATGCCTTAAAAATATAAATCCTAATGTTTTAAAGGTTTTTGTGGTTGACACTTACTATTTATTTTTAACAGTTAAAGATTGAGTTTTCAAAGTCAGCGGGGGAAGAGAAAATGTATTCACACAAAACAATTTGAATTTCAACTTTATTTATAATCCATCTCTTTGTTTCAACCTTACAGATGTTATGCCCATTTCTGTGATAAAGAAGTTGCTTTCTCATTTTGTTTCTATTAATATGTCTATTGTAAAGGATGAGACTATTGGAATCTTTTAATTGATTCATAATTGGGAGTTTGTATTTCTGACTTATTTGATTTGTATCATTAGTGGGAGTGAAGTTATTTGTTCTCTACTATGGTTCCTCTTGTCTGTTGTTACCTTTGCTTAACAGACAGTTCTAATTCATGATTTGAATAATTGATCTTGTTGTTGGTTTCTTTTCTATCCAAATTCCTTTTAAGTTTGTTTGGTTTGGATATTGTTAAAACTTAGTTGAATGAATAAACAATTAGTTTTTTATTCTATTGTTTCTTATGAATCAACTTAAGTTTTAGCCTATTGGTGAGATTCAAGTTTTGATCATGTTGATGTTTCATGATAAAAACTTGTTTATGTTAGAAAGTAATTGAATGGATGAACAATTGGCTGGTTTGTTTTTGTTTAAGATGTTCCTTATGATTCAAGTTAATTTCTTGCCTTTTGTTGGATTTCAAGTTCGAGATCATGCTATTGTGTTACATGATGGACTTGTTCTTGTTATACTTTAACAAATGCGTTGTTTATGTTTTAGCAATTTTGGTTTTACTACCCAGTATATGTTGTGATATGCTAGTTGAAATAGCATAACTATTGAAGACGAGTCTGGTACCAACTTTCGATCAGTGGGAGTAAACATGGTTTCAATTTGTTTCTTTTGTTTCGTTAATGAAAAGTATTTGCCAAATTTTGTTGTGTTGAACAATTTGTTTGGTTCATTGGAAGCTTGATTGAACCATTATATTGTTTGGATTAATTCCCTGTGTTCTGGAATTTCTATTTGTTGTGCAAACTTTGCTGAGATATGCTGCTTTTTTGCGGCACTTGTGTTGAAGATCACTTATTGTGTTAGTGATTTGTTTGGTTTGATAACAAAGGTTTATTTTGAACCTTATTCTGTTTTCATTTTTTCCTGGTTGTCTCAGTATTGTTTCCACGTTTTCGTTTCTTATTATGGTTAATAGTTTTTGAACAAACCATAGTCCATTAGTGGAGTATAATTTTTTTGGCAGCTATTGTTTCTGCTGATTCCTTTTGTTTAGTAACAATGGTTGATTGTTGTTCAAACTCTTGATGGAGTACCTTTCTGTTAGACGGTACATTTTGTGAATTTTGATCACCTTGTGTATTTGTGATCTTTTCTTCTACTTGTGATGTTGATCACCTTGTGTATTTGTGATCTTTCAGCAACTTGTGATGTTGATCACCTTGTGTGTTTGTGATCTTTTTGGATTGGTAAATGAGGTTCTGTAACAACCCGGAATTTTAATTATTGGGTTTACGCAATTATTTTTGTAAAATGACGATTTTACCCTTGGTCGGTAAAGGGCTTGGAAATCAAGTTTTGTTTCGAGACACTTTTGATGGTGTTTTGGATACCGTTGCATAGGTCTCGAACTCACGAGTTCGCAGACAGGCAGCACGCAGGAAACGAAGTTCGTGGACGAAAGTTATGGGTCTAGATGTGCAAGGGCATTTTGGTAATTTTGATTTGGGAGAAGATATTTTAACCCAATCATTTTTCATCTTCATTTCATTATCACTCATCTCTCTCTCAAAAACATAAACACCCACATCGAACTCGAAACCGTACGAAAACACTCGAAGAAAAACCATAAAGTCAACTTTGATTTCAAGGCTTTAGCTTCCAGTTTTGATCAACTAATCGTATTCTACTCCTTCCCACGATCACAACCGTACCAACCATCGAAGGAGAGGACCACGGTGGAAGTCGAACCGAGTATAGGAAGTTTCGAATCTTCCGATCGATTTTCCGGCTAGCACATGTACGTGTTTGATGTTTTAAGGTGATATTTGGATTCCTAAGTTCGAGTAGATAGATTTAGACGTAAAATTTGTGTAAAATGGTTGAGTTTTGAGGAAGTTGTAAAGCTTCGAGTTTTGGCCGGAAATGGGGGATTCCGGCGAACCAGACGGCAGCGGAGGTGGTGGTCCGGTCATCTTCTACGGCCAGCCTCCGGCGACGGCGACGACAGTCCGGTCGTCTTCTCCGACGAGTCACCGGAGACCGATCGGGTTGAGTGAACCGGTCGGGTTGAGTGAACTGGTCGGGTCGAGTTGGATCGGGTCAGGTTGAGCTGGATCGGGTTGGACAGGTCCAGGCTCGTGAACACTGTAGCAGGCGTGTGATCGGCGCGTGAGGGCGCGTGTGCCGAACTTCTGGCGGCACGTGGGGCCGAGTCTGAGGTCACGGCGACGCGTGGTAACTAGTTCTCGACGTTCCGAATCTGTTGGTACATATTTCAGGTTGATCGGACGTTGTTTAGAGGTCATTTTGAGCAATCCCAGTGGTAATAGTTGACCGTATTAGCGGGTTTTGAGCTCGGAAAGTCAAGGTAGTTGGGTCATTATTGTGCATGTGTTCCTTGGGCTAGAGCGTCCATGAATTAAGGGTTGGATGATGTATGTGAGTGGACTTTTGTTTTATAAATTGAAATGCATGCATCAGAATATCTTTGTTTAAATACTGTTATGTATTGTGGCATTGAATGTCTGGATTTTAGAAATGATTACTAGACATATGTTTTCCACTATCAGTTAAAGTGTGATTTGAGAAATATCATGGGTTTTGGACTCGGTTTTGATATCAGTTTGACGTGGAAATTATTGAGTCCACGATTTAGGTTTTGACCCGGATGTATGAGTTTATCGGAATTGGCCATATATTTGAGGGAGACCAGAACCCGGGACTAGGATCCGTTATTAACGATGAACCCGGTGAACCTCTAATGTGATATGATAGTCAAGAGATATGCCGACTGATATGATATGATAGCCGAAGGTTATACCGGCTGATGATATGATTTGATGGTCAAGGATACTTACCGACTGATATGATATGATAGCCGAAGGTTATACCGGCTGATGATATGATATGATAGTCGAGAGATATGCCGACTGATATGATATGATAGCCGAAGGTTATACCGGCTGATGATATGATATGATAGTCGAGAGATATACCGACTGATATGATATGATAGCCGAAGGTTATACCGGCTGATGGTATGATATGATAGTCGAGAGATATGCCGACTGATATGATATGATAGCCGAAGGTTATACCGGCTGATTATATGATATGATAGTCGAGAGATATGCCGACTGATATGATATGATAGCCGAAGGTTATACCGGCTGATGATATGATATGATGGTCGAGGATACTTACCGACTGATATGATATGATAGCCGAAGGTTATACCGGCTGATGATATGATATGATAGTCGAGAGATATGCCGATTGATATGATATGATAGTCGAAGGTTATACCGGCTGATGATATGATATGATGGTCGAGGATACTTACCGACTGATATGATATGATAGCCGAAGGTTATACCGACTGATGATATGATATGATAGTCGAGAGAGATGCCGACTGATATGATATGATAGCCGAAGGTTATACTGGCAGATGATATGATATGATGGTCGAGGATACTTACCGACTGATATGATATGATAGCCGAAGGTTATACCGGCTGATGATATGATATGATAGTCGAGAGATATACCGACTGATATGATATGATAGTCGAAGGTTATACCGGCTAATGATATGATATGATAGTCGAGGATACTTTCCGACTGATGTGATATCATAGTACAGAGAGTTGTGATACAGGACTAGCACACCCCAAGGGATACCCTGGTGGCTAGGGATATGCTAGTCGATGGATATGCCGACTGATGTGATATGATAGCCGAAGGTTATACCGGCTGATGATATGATATGATAGTCGAGGATACTTGACGACTGATGTGATATCATAGTATAGAGAGTTGTGATACAGGACTAGCACACCCCAAGGGATACCCTGGTGGCTAGGGATATGCCAGTCGAGCGATATGCCGACTGATGTGATATGATAGCCGAAGGTTATACCGGCTGATGATATGATATGATAGTCGAGGATACTTGCCGACTGATGTGATATCATAGTACAGAGAGTTGTGATACAGGACTAGCACACCCCAAGGGATACCCTGGTGGCTAGGGATATGCCAGTCGAGGGATATGCCGACTGATGTGATATGATAGCCGAGGATATTTCCGGCTCTAATATGATTTGATGACGGTTGTCGTGGGCTTAATCAGCCTACGAAAATACTTCGTCATCCGGGTCAGTGGGTTGGTGTGGGCGGTGACTCAGAGTGACGAATTATTGTTTGTTCACAAGTATCTGACTAGTCGGTTGTCTTGTGGTAGTCCAGTAGAGATGTCAGCAGTGTCTGACCTACTGACAATTGGTGTCAGAGAGTGTTCTTATTTGTACCACCAATATTCCCAGGTCTTGGCTTTGACCTGTATACTATCCTGCGTCTGACAGGTAGGAATGGTCAGTAAGTACAGAGGTTCGGTCGGGAACCCTGTAAGGTTTACAAAAAAGAAATTTTTTTTTTAAGGATAAAGGGTATTTCTGATATTTAAAATTTAAGATAAAAAAGCTGTCAGACGGGATAAGTATTCTTTCTGGGTTTCTAGGGAAAATTCGGGAATGGTCCTTACAAGTGGTATCAGAGCTCTAGGTTAACTTCCTGCAGACTGAACACTTGTGTGCAAATTATTTAAGGATTTCGGTTAACAAAATGCCTCTGAGACGTGTGTTCCGTCAACGGTCAGGGAATGGTGGAGATGACCATGAACCTGCAGTGGTGCCTGATTGAGGCAGACACTGGAACAACTGGGTCGGACTTTAGCTTCTGTACTCCAGGATAGGGCTACTCATGAAGTCTCTAATACTGAGATAGCCCAGAGACTGGGGGCGACGATATTTATGGGCGAGTCTAGCCCAGATGAGGCTAAGGAGTGGATTACTCGCATGGAGCGGGTGTTTTTGATTATGAGAGGTCCTCTAGGGGACAGAGTTCTGTTGGCCACATTTTTACTAGGTGGTTCTGCTTACCACTGGTGGCACTCATTGGAGGTGTCAGGCTGGAATGTCCATACACTTACTTGGCATACTTTCCGGGAACGCTTCTTGGTGCAATTTTACCCTCGCTCACACCGGAATGTTAAGGAGGCCGAGTTCTTGCATTTACAGCAAGGAGACATGACTGTGGCCCAGTATGAACAGAGATTCATAGCGCTGAGTCGCTTTGCACCGACTTTGGTGGCGAACCTCGTGATTCACAGTTTTCCGGTGATGGTTGAAAGCCATGGTTTGGAGGCAGATTTAATCCCCTTAGATATTTTTGAGTTTGATGGGATTCTTGTGATGGATTGGTTGTCCATGCACCATGCCTCCATAGACTGTTATGATAAGACAGTGGTTTTCCGGAGTCCAGGATTACCGGAATTTACATTTCGGGGAGATCGTAGAGTACTACCCTTTGGAGTGATATCAGCATTGACCGCTGAGAGATTATTGAGGAAAGGTTGTGAGGGGTATTCGGCTCATGTGTTTGATTCACGGGATACTCCGATGAGAGTGGAGGATATTCCAGTGGTGAGTGAGTTCTCTGATGTGTTTCCAGATGATCTTCCAGGATTACCACCTCACCGTGAGATTGAGTTCACCATCGAGCTTTTGCCAGGTACTCAACCTATTTCACAGGCCCCGTATAGGATGGCACCGGCAGAATTGCGAGAGTTAAAGACTCAGTTGCAGAACTTGGTGAATATGTGATTTATTCGCCCAAGTGTTTCACCATGGGGGGGGGGGGGGGGGTGCGCCGGTATTATTTGTGAGGAAAAAGGATGGTGGTCTGAGATTGTGTATCGACTACCGGCAGTTAAATAAAGTGACGGTGCGAAATAAGTATCCTCTGCCAAGGATTGACGATTTATTTGATCAACTGAAGGGGGCAAAGTATTTTTCGAAAATTGACCTTCGATCCGGGTACCATCAGTTGAGGATCCGGGAAGAGGATGTTCAGAAAATAGCTTTCAGGACTCGGTATGGTCATTATGAGTTCCTGGTGATGCCCTTCGGGTTGACTAATGCCCCGGCAGCGTTTATGGATTTGATGAACAGGGTGTTCCAAAAGTTTTTGGATCGATTTGTAATTGTGTTCATCGACGATATCTTGGTGTATTCGAGGAGTTCCAAGGCACATGAGAAGCACTTCAGGTTGGTGCGGAATATGATTAGGAAAAAGCATTTGTTTTAACAAGTTTAGTAAATGCCAGTTTTGGTTGACCAAAGTTGGATTCTTGGGTCATGTGATTTCGGCTGAGGGTATCAGCGTAGATCTCCAAAAAGTGGAGGCAGTGACGTTTGAGGAGCAACCGGTGCAATTTCTGGATTTGAAGGAAAAGGTACTTCACAGAAAGACTATTCCTCTAGTTAAAGTGTTGTGGAGGAATCATAACGTGGAGGAGGCCACGTGGGAAATCGAGGAACTAATGCGGGCACAATATCCTCATTTGTTCCATGGTTAGGAATGAATTTCGAGGACGAAATTTCTTAAGGAGGGTAGATTGTAACAACCCGGAATTTTAATTATTGGGTTTACGCAATTATTTTTGTAAAATGACGATTTTACCCTTGGTCGGTAAAGGGCTCGGAAATCAAGTTTTGTTTCGAGACACTTTTGATGGTATTTTGGATACCGTTGCGTAGGTGTCGAACTCACGAGTTCGTAGACAGGCAGCACGCAGGAAACGGAGTTCGTGGACGAAAGTTATGGGTCTAGATGTGCAAGGGCATTTTGGTAATTTTGATTTGGGAGAAGATATTTTAACCCAATCATTTTTCATCTTCATTTCATTATCACTCATCTCTTTCTCAAAAACATAAACACCCACATCGAACCCGAAACCGTGCGAAAACACCCGAAAAAAAACCATAAAGTCAACTTTGATTTCAAGGCTTTAGCTTCCAGTTTTGATCAACTAATCGTATTCTACTCCTTCCCACGATCACAACCGTACCAACCATCGAAGGAGAGGACCACGGTGGAAGTCGAACCGAGTATAGGAAGTTTTGAATCTTCCGATCGATTTTCCGGCTAGCACAGGTACGTGTTTGATGTTTTAAGGTGATATTTGGATTCCTGGGTTCGAGTAGATAGATTTAGACGTAAAATTTGTGTAAAATGGTTGATTTTTGAGGAAGTTGTAAAGCTTGGAGTTTCGGCCAGAAATGGGGGATTCCGGCGAACCAGACGGCGACGGAGGTGGTGGTCCGGTCATCTTCTCCGGCCAGCCTCCAGTGATGGCGACGGCAGTCCAGTCGTCTTCTCCTGCGAGTCACCGGAGACCGATCGGGTTGAGTGAACCGGTCGGGTTAAGTGAACCGGTCGGGTTGAGTGAACTGGTCGAGTTGAGTGAACCGGTCGGGTTGAGTGAACTGGTCGGGTCGAGTTGGATCGGGTCAGGTTGAGCCGGACCGGGTTGGACCGGTCCAGGCGCGTGAACACTGTAGCAGGCGCGTGACCGGCGCGTGAGGGCGCGTGGGCGCGTGTGCCGAACTTCCAGCGGCGCGTGGGGCCGAGTCTGAGGTCACAGCGGCGCGTGGTAACTAGTTCTCGACGTGCCGAATCTGTTGGTACAGATTTCAGGTTGATCGGACGTTGTTTAGAGGTCATTTTGGGCAATCCCAGCGGTAATAGTTGACCGTATTAGCGGGTTTTGAGCTCGGAAAGTCAAGGTAGTTGGGTCATTATTGTGCATGTGTTCCTTGGGCAAGAGCGTCCATGAATTAAGGGTTGGATGATGTTTTCGAGTGGACTTTTGTTTTATAAATTGAAATGCATGCATCAGAATATCTTTGTTTAAATACTGTTATGTATTGTGGCATTGAATGTCTGGATTTTAGAAATGATTACTAGACATATGTTTTCCACTATATCAGTTCAAGTGTGATTTGAGAAATATCATGGGTTTTGGACTCGGTTTTGATATCAGTTTGACGTGGAAATTATTGAGTCCACGATTTGGGTTTTGACCCGGATGTATGAGTTTATCGGAATTGGCCAAATATTTGAGGGAGACCAGAACCCGGGACTAGGATCCGTTATTAACGGTGAACCCGGTGAACCTCTAATGTGATATGATAGTCGAGAGATATGCCGACTGATATGATATGATAGCCGAAGGTTATACCGACTGATGATATGATATGATGGTCGAGGATACTTACCGACTGATATGATATGATAGCCGAAGGTTATACCAGCTGATGATATGATATGATAGTCGAGAGATATGCCGACTGATATGATATGATAGCCGAAGGTTATACCGGCTGATGATATGATATGATAGTCGAGAGATATACCGACTGATATGATATGATAGCTGAAGGTTATACCGGCTGATGATATGATATGATGGTCGAGGATACTTACCGACTGATATGATATGATAGCCGAAGGTTATACCGGCTGATGATATGATATGATAGTCGAGAGATATGCCGACTGATATGATATGATAGCCGAAGGTTATACCGGCTGATGATATGATATGATGGTCGAGGATACTTACCGACTGATATGATATGATAGCCGAAGGTTATACCGGCTGATGATATGATATGATAGTCGAGAGATATGCCGACTGATATGATATGATAGCCGAAGGTTATACCAGCTGAAATATGATATGATGGTCGAGGATACTTACCGACTGATATGATATGATAGCCGAAGGTTATACCGGCTGATGATCTGATATGATAGTCGAGAGATATGCCAACTGATATGGTATGATAGCCGAAGGTTATACCGGCTGATGATATGATATGATGATCGAGGATACTTACCGACTGATATGATATGATAGCCGAAGGTTATACCAGCTGATGATATGATATGATAGTCGAGAGATATGCCGACTGATATGATATGATAGCAGAAGGTTATACCGGCTGATGATATGATATGATAGTCGAGGATACTTGCCGACTGATGTGATATCATAGTACAGAGAGTTGTGATACAGGACTAGCACACCCCAAGGGATACCCTGGTGGCTAGGGATATGCCAGTCGAGGTGTATGCCTACTAATGTGATATGATAGCCGAAGGTTACACCGGCTGATGATATTATATGATAGTCGAGGATACTTACCGACTGATGTGATATCATAGTACAGAGAGTTGTGATACAGGACTAACACACCCTAAGGGATACCCTGGTGGCTAGGGATATGCCAGTCGAGGGATATGTCGACTGATGTGATATGATAGCCGAGGATATTTCCGGCTCTAATATGATTTGACGACGATTGTCATGGGCTTAATCAGCCTACGAAAATACTTCGTCATCCAGGTCAGTGGGTTGGTGTGGGCGGTGACTCAGAGTGACGAATTATTGTTGGTTCACAAGTATCTGACTAGTCGGTTGTCTTGTGGTATTCCAGTAGAGATGTCAGCAGTGTCTGACCTACTGACAATTGGTGTCAGAGAGTGTTCTTATTTGTACCACCAATATTCCGAGGTCTTGGCTTTGACCTATATACTATCCTGCGTCTGACAGGTAGGAATGGTCAGTAAGTACAGAGGTTCGGTTGGGAACCCTGTAAGGTTTACAAAAAAGAAAAAAATTATTTAAGGATAAAGGGTATTTCTGATATTTAAAATTTGAGATAAAAAAGATGTCAGACGGGATAAGGATTCTTTCCGGGTTTCTAGGGAAAATTCGGGAAGGGTCCTTACAGGTTCATTGAACCTTATAAGTCTGAACCAAAACTACATGGAAATTCATATTGAATTTGCCATAATGTGTTGATGCACCAACATACTTGTGTGGATGTTTTGGTGAAATTGGTGGCTGCAGTGCAACGAAACATATGTGTCCAAGTGTTGTAGTTCCATTTTTCCAAGGCAGTCATGACTGCGGTGTTTTGGAGTTGATTTAATTACATTTTGGACTCAGTGTATACTATTATTTTCAGTGATGAGTGACAATTTTGCAAAATGATCATATAGTACTCAAGTGGGAGAATGTTAGAATTTGAGTACAATATAATCACTTACGTGCATAGTGTTGCATATGGGCCATGACTTGAAAATAATAGAGTCGTTGTAATTAAATCATATTAATGGGCTCCTTGTTATATATGGATTATATTTCATTAATACAGTAGACTTGTTACCAATTGGCCAATTAGGGTTCTAATGTGACATTGATAGGATGTCTTTTAGAACATGGCTAATATATAAGTTGGTATCTGCTCTCACCTTAAGACTGACATTTTCTCTAAAGCTAAGACCTATTGATTAACAAAGGACAATCAGCTTTTGGCAGAGCGGAGAAGACGAGCTTGTGACTGAGAAATCTACAATGCCTTAACTAGTATGTGACTAGTCGTTTGATTTCTTCATCATCATGAATTTATTATTTGCTTATACTGTGATCTTCGAGATTGAGTTGAATTTATATGTAAGACTATGTAGATTAATTCTTACAACCCTCATTAATATGCTGAGCCGCAAGGGGTACTTTTATGGTTTCACGTGGAATGACGGAATAGAGGTATTTTTCCATTTCCCCACCAAACTCCAAATACTGAGCCAAGAGAAGTGGAGTGCAGATAGAAGGCGCACTAGTGACTATATTGTTGTTCTTTTCGTACATGCACTTAACTAAATCGAGGGGTTCTGGAAGGAATTCTATGACCAAATAAATGGCTGAGCAACTGTCCTTCACCGTTCGTGCTTCCAAGATCTCCGCCGTCATCACCTCCACCAATTTTTTTGCGGTGCCCATCCTCTTTTCCGATTTCTACTTAATATTCATGATCACGCAGTGAAGAGCCATCGTGCCGTCTTTACGTGTTTCATTCTTTAAATTGAGATTCTGGTCATGAAGTTTCATTGCATCTTCCCATTTATCACCTAATATGTGATCCACGAAATCTTCGTAGGCGGTCTTCTGGGCATTGTTATGTTCATTGGTACTAGGCCCTAAAAAGGAGAACATATCAATCATGTTACTAAAACAACAAAAAAACATCAACCATATGCGGTCACATTTGGTGAATATGATCCGATTGGATTTGATAAGTTTTCAAATTCAATACATTTTTAATATAAAAATGAATTTTTTTTGTTCTCATTGAAAGGGGATTAGAGGGAGTAGAGATAAAATAAAATTTATCAAATCCAATCTCCTTAAAATAATAAGATTAGAAAAAGTAAGTTCCTTATATGACGTCTAATTTTATCTAATCCTCCTACAATGATATGCATCCATTTTTGCATTTAAAATACATTGAATCTGATAAGTTATTCAATCTAATCTAATTAATTCATATTATAACACGTAATAATACTACCAACACGTCCTTCTTCCATTGCCGAATGATCCTCTGCTCTAGCATCACCACTAGCTGGGGTCAGACACGACATAAGAATAGATGTCGCATCTGAAAATGGAATTCTCGCTTATATCTTTAATTTCATTCATCATTTTGACAAGAATAATATGTAAATTTGTATGTACATTTGTATGTATATATTCTACATACCTGTGGTTTTTGATTCTTCATTAGCAATTACACCACTAATAGTTGGGGAAACTAGCGTTGACATGTCCTGTGTCTTCCAATTTGTAAACCTTACTGCTGAATATTGAATGTCAACCGAGCACAAATATGTGAAAACAACACAAATATATAGCGTAGTCAGAAATTTAGATTAGAATGGACCCTTTATATAGATAAATGCTTAGAATTTTTTTCGGTCGAAAGGGAACCAATGTTTTAATTACATTCTAAATTAAGAAGTTAATGTTAAGAGAAACACTTTATATCGACATCATAATGGCAGGAAAAACACAATATTTTGCAAGAGAAATACATATGCACTCATATTTTCAATAGTGATTAGGTGAAACTCACATGTTAATATATAATCAATTAGAAAGAAATAAGAAAAATAAGAGAAATAAACATCAAGAATTTTAACAATATTACTGTAATTTGCACATACATATACAAGTAAAGACGTAAAAAAAAATCGTAGGAGAGACCTGGGACCCATCTGGTCCGAAAGTAGCTTCACCCTTGTATGTAAAAAAAAGTTATTAAATTTAATTAACTACCTAGCTGCTTCAAATACTCGCAGATATCGAGTTGGTGCAATCTTCAAAAACTATTAAGTTTAACAAGGTATTGCAAGCAGTTGCAGATATTGAGTCGGGGCAATCTTCAAATTGATAGGCTGCAGCACAAGTTTATGAGCTACCAAACTTGAAAATTGGGCTAGGAATCATGAAAGTGAATCCCTTTGAGTGTTTGAAATAACTTGGGATTAATCATGAAAGGGAAATAGTTTAGATGTTCATTTTTATCTTTTACTAAATTATTTTTAAAAAAAAAGTAGAACATAAGATGTAGTCTCAGAGAGGTTTTATTTAATATCATATGAGTACATCTATGAGCACTTTCCCTCAAAATGTAGCCAAACTTCTGACGTATGGATGAAAAATAATGTATATTCTTTCTATCTATAATTGTATATAATTAACATTCAACTGGAAATTAACATTTTTAAATGTTAATGTATATACTTTTTCTGTGTAATGTATAGTTTTATTAATTGATTTCTAATTTATGGATGAAAAATAATGTATATTTTAAGAATGTTTAATTTTTGTTATATTAGTACTACTGTTAGCGAGGTTCGAATAAAGGTATACGCGATCAGAACATATGTGTGAACAGGTTTCTTAGTAGTATTAATATAACAGTAGTACTAATATAATAATTTTATTGGACTACCTCTGGCCAGTTATTTTGGTCTTCATCCCTCTCTTCGTAAATATATGTGTGAACAGGCTTCTCAGTATCGTTTTGATGGGGACTAGCATCTACCACCCTTCCTAACACTTCATTATCCAACAGTTTGTGACAAAATTAAAGCTTTTTTTTTTTTCAAGGATCCTAATGCTGTTCAATCATCATCTGGAACGCTTACTGCTAAAGCGTCTTACGAGTTTATGCGCCCTAAGTTTTCTATTGTTTCTTGGTGTAAGATGACCTAGAGGAGTTATATTGAGCCTCGGAAATCCTTCATAGTTTGGAAAGTAATGCATGGCAGGTTATTCACGGATGATTTTTTGCAGAGACAAGGTGTAACTCTTGCTTCTATCTGCTTTTGCAGGTTAGGCTTAGAGTCCATCACTCATTTATTCTTTGGTTGCCCATTTGCATGTTCTATTTGGAGATATATGTTTGGTCTTTTTGGTATGAGTTTTGTTGCAGGCTCTTTGGATATTATGTTTTGTGCTGGACTACATGGAAAGTTTAGCCCAAAACGTATGGATTTGTGGCTTCTTATGTTTTGTAATGTTATTTGGCTGATCTGGGATTTATGGAATAAGTTGCGGTTTGAAGAGCAAATTGCTACGGTTTCGTCTGCTTGTTGTAAAGTTTTTAATTATGATTGGGCCTCTTGCATTTTTGCCAAGGGTAATATGTACAATCATGACAGGACCCTTCCCAAATTTCGTCTCGAGTTCCGCAAAAAGTCATGCTTCCGTCTGACAACCTTTAACCCCAAAAATTAAATACTTGGAATACCCTTAATTTTTGGAAACATCGAATAAACTTTACAGAGGTTCCAACAAAATCACCTATGTACCTGATTGACCTTCACTTACCTATCAGACGAATGATAGCCCAGTAGTTCACAAACTACCTCAGAGGACCTCCTCTGCAATCAAACAAGACAACTGATGTGTCACCCTCGTGTGAAGGGTCAACGACTAGTCAATCTGGGTCACCGCCCACATCACCCACTGACCCTGATGACGAAGGTACTAGACTTGGTTGAATTGAGTCTCACTGACTTACCCCGAGTCATAACTTGATATCCCGGTTCATCCTGAACACCCTGTGTCGTAACTCGATATCTCGATTAATCCTGAACACCCCGAGTCGTAACTCGATATCCCGGTTCATCCTGAACACCCCGAGTCGTAACTCGATATCCCGGTTCATCCTGAACACCCCGAGTCGTAACTCGATATTCCAGTTCATCTCAAACCGTAGCTTAATATCTCGGCTCATCCTGAGAGTATGATGGAATCTTCCATAACATACCTCAGATCATTCATCAGGATCAAAATCTAAAATCTATATCCGTGGTATAACATGATACATAGAAATACGCATGCCACGCAATCCCGAAAACCCATTCCGTTCATAGTACATCCAAAGTACCAACTCAAGGAAACCCCAGCTCCAAGGAATAACCCAACTCCCTGACTCCCCGAGCCAAAACCCGCTCCGTGGTCATCCATATAGCTGGAATTACTCAAACGGGGCTCTAAACGGACTCCAACGGCCTCAAAACTGCCAAATTCCGATCTAGCATGTTCCAAAACCCTAGACACGTGTTGCCGTGGGCCGAGAAACAGCCCCACGTGCCGTTAGAAGACCGGACCAGGCGCCGCCACGTGCGTCGAACCTGACGGAATATCCTGACAGAATCGGAATCTTTCATCCAAATTAATGGCATTAGGGTTCCTTTATAATACCATTACCTTTTAACGGAATATGCTAACGTCGTCAGCATATTCCGTCAAATCCTGACGGCGTCAGTTGACCCAACTGTCAACTAACTGCTGACTGGATGCTGACTGTGTTGCCACGTGGCTCCACGTGGCAGCTGAGCCAGCTACTGACTGGTCACCACGTGACTCCACGTGGCTGCCAGGTGGCATGCCACGTCAGCAACCGCAGTTTGAACCAGTCATTAGAGTTTGTTGGGGACGACGACCGAACCGCCGCCGTCTCCGGTGGCCGGAATATGGGAATTCTCGCTAGAATCCATCATTTTGGCGAGCCTCTAACTCTTTCCAAACACCACCGATTTCTACGATCCATACTTGTGGAATCATCTACGCAAAGCCAGGAACTCGAAAATGAAGTCGGGAGTTCGAGATCATACCTGTTTTGATCGGAATCTGGCCGAGAAGTTTCAGTCCACCTCTCATCTTCCATCCGCCATCTACGGCGACTCTCCCACTTCGAGAATGACACCAAGTTGCTCGTGGAGTCAAGGGGAAGACTTCCATGGCCTTGAATATGGTCGAATCGGCCCTAAAATGGGACGATGAAGGTGAGGGTGGTGCGGTGATCGCACTGGGAGAGAGAGAGAGAGAGTTTTCTGAGGGAGGAGAGAGAGAGTCTTAGCCGGGTCTGAGAAAAGTCTCTGAAAAGAGAGAAAAATATCGCATTAATTTTGGACTTTTCCAAAATAACCAAACTGCCCCTGAAGCTTTTAGACCCACAACGCTCTCACCGGGGCTCCTTTTTCCACGTGCCACCTGTCTACCAACTCGTGAGTTCGAGACCTACGTAACGATCCAAGAAAAATTTCTAAAAGTACTACCAAACAAAAAGTGACTCCCGCACCCCTCCGAAATCGAGGGTAAAATCGTCCTTTCTTTAATTAACTTCTCAAATTACTTTAATTTCTGGTCCGGGTCGTTACAAATCATGTGCGGGATTTATGTGATGTCCGGGCTTTTA
Source organism: Oemleria cerasiformis (assembly GCA_037349345.1). Lineage (NCBI taxonomy): Eukaryota > Viridiplantae > Streptophyta > Magnoliopsida > Rosales > Rosaceae > Oemleria > Oemleria cerasiformis. The sequence continues at coordinate 3,363,353 of JAZGTL010000033.1, forward strand.
GGCCCCCCTATCGGCCTCGTCTTTGCCCCAAAATTATGGAGGTCATCTGGCATCCCCCTTGTGTTGGTTATGTTAAAGTTAATACGGATGGGGCTTGTAAGGGTGATTCCAGTAAAGCTGGTTCTGGTGGGATTTTTCGTGATTATCAAGGGCATGTACTTGGGGCATTTAGCTTTAACTTGAATGTTCCAAGTGCAGTGCACGCATAAATTCTAGCAGTTATTAAAGCCATTGAGTTAGCTTGGCTCCATGCGTGGCATAATGTTTGGATAGAAACAAATTCGAAGCTAGTCACTCTTTACTTTAGTTCTCCACATATGGTCCCTTGGCTACTCCGGGTGGATTGACAGAATTGCTTGTTTCGTCTCCGTCAAATGTCAGTCAGGATATCTCATATTTTTTCGTGAAGGTAATTATGTCGCTGATGCTTTAGCCAACCACGATGCTCTAGGGCCGGGTTTACTTGGTGGTACTCCGCTCCAACTTTTATTTCGCATTTTTGTCATATAGACTGGTTGGGTATGCCCAACTACTGTTTCATATAGCTATGTTTTGGTCTTTCTTGTATTCTTTTTGCGAGGTTTTGGTTTTTTGTCCCCCTCGTTGTATTTATTTTTCTTATTAAATTTTGGCTAGTGTGTCTGCTTAGAGGGATAGGGAGGGGGGGCGCATTCTATCGAGAGCTCAGTTCCCTTTCATTTGCTTTATGTGTTGAGAGGGTAGGTTGTTGTAGTAGTCTGATGACTGAGCTCTAGTGTGTAGTTCTGCTCGCCTAATCATTTATTGCCCCTCTAGTGATGTTATAAAAAAAAAAGGGAATATAACTTTTAAAATTGAAAGACAAACGACAATGTTTTTAAGAAAATTCGGTTGTCTCATACATGAGAAGAACACCTCTCAACTCTCAACGCCTTAGCAATTTCCCTGCAGCCTATAACCTCATTGTTCTGATCGTGTATACCTTTATTCGAACCTCGCTAATAGTAGTATTAATATTAGTACCACTGTTATATTAGTACTACTGTTATATTAGTACTACTGATAAACCTATTCACACACATGTATACTTAAAGAATATTTAATTTTTGTTATATTAGTACTACTGTTATGCATGAATGACAATTATATTGCTTTATTGTTTCTTATACAAAGATATTGGAGGAGGAAGATTATACACATTTTTTTAAAACATTGTCGTTCATCTTTCAGTTTCAAAGTTATATTCCCTTTTTTATTTTCAAGGAAAAAAAAAGTGATATTCCGTTATTATAGTATGCTTGAATGACAATTATAGTAATTTATATTTTTTTTCTTATATATTATTGTTTCTTATACAAAGATATTCGAGGAGGAAGATTATACACCTTTTTTAAAAACCATTGCCATTCATCTTTCAGTTTCAAAGTTATGTTCCCTTTTTTTTCAAGGAAAACAAAAGGTATATTCCCTTATTATTGTATGCTTGAATGACAATTATAGTATTTATGTTTTTTATTACGACGATATTGGACGAAAGAGATTATACAAATTGTCGTTTATCTTTCAGTTTTACAAGTTATATTTCTTTTCTCCCAAGGAAAAAAAATTATATTCCCCTATTATAGTATGTTGTATGACAATTGTAGTATTTTAATGGTTTTATATAATGATATTGGAAGAGAAAGATTATACAAATTTTCGTAAAAACATTGTCATTATCTTTCAGTTGCTATATTCGATTTTTCTCAAGAACAAAAGAAGTTATATTCCCTTATTATAGTGTGGTTGAGTGGAAATTATAGTATTTTATTTTTCTTATATAACGATATTGGGGGATAGAGATTATATATTGTGGGTATCGACATTGCCCGAAAAAGAAGAAGTTATATTCCCTTATTATAGGATGCTTGAATGACATATATAATATTTTATTTTTCTTATAAAACGATATTAGGTTATGTAGATTATACACATTGAGTATCGACTTCGCCTTTTACGAGCGCCTAACCCAAGACCTCTCAGTATACGACCTCGATCACCCTTTACGAGAGTCGAACTCAAGATTTCTCACTAGGTACATAGTGGAGGGAGATATCATAGTTCTAGTGGCATATTATTTTACTAACATAGTACTCTCTTGGTTTTCCGAAAATCAGTATATAATAACAGGCCATTATACAATCGTGCATATGGCAAATATCAACTCTTGAAAATAAAATAAAACCAACAAGCTAACAAGCCAATTAATACTAACGCGGACAAGACTACACAAATAGCTTTAAAACCACATCACTAAAATGAAGCAAAATTTCAAACCAAACCCACAAAACCTAAAACAACCAAAACTCTAAAGGATTATAGCCATTACATGAAGTAGCACTGTGGTCATACAGATCATATACAGATGAATAATAAAAAGGTCATATACTAGATTTCCAACATTCTTGACCTCAGATTACTCCATCAGTACTGGAAGGTGTTATGGAGTGCAAACATTGTCTCATTTATTACATGTCAGTTGTGCTTTGTCATTACAAACTCATTTTACTTTTGGCTTTTTATTTCAAATGCCCCTTGAATTCGCCATTCAATCTCAATTTCCCCCTTAGACTAAATTTTGTCTCACTTAACCCCTTAAATATGGCTTCCATCAATCACGTTACCCTACTTCCGTTAAATTACTTTAACTTCTGTTATATTCTGTTAATTTACTGAAGTTGCGCAATTATCGATTAAAATATAGGCAATGTGTCAACAAATTTAATATAATAAATATTTGTATTAAATATATATTTTCTAATTTTGAGAAGAAAAAAATAAAAGAAAATTATTATTTCCAAAACCCATTTCTTCCTTTAGACTTCCGTGTTCATCTCCACTTCAACTTCACTTCCCTCATTGTCTGAGCCTTAGCCTCATCGCCTCTACCGTCCTCCGCCGATATACCTCGCCAAATTCCCCAAAACACTAATTCCTCCCCTTCAAAAACCCTAACCCCTTTCCTCAAGACCACCTGCGCCGCCATAGCCACAGCCGCATTCTTCTTCATGCGCCATTACCACAGTCCCAAACCAACAATGAAAAGAATGAGAGGCTGATTGAAGAGAAATTGAGCTAAGACCCGGATGATGTAGAAGCGCTTAGGTCTTTAATGGAGGTGAAGATCCAAGCCAACAAGCTGACTGAAGCAATTCAGGTGTTGGACCGCTTGATCGAGCTCGAACCTCAAGATTACGAGTGGCAATTGCTGAAAGACAATGTTCATAGCTACATGGTAGAGTCCGAATTTGTCTTTTTTTCTTCTTCTATTTTTGTCAGTCTTTTTTTCTTTTTTCTCTCAAAATTAGAAAATATATATTTAATACAAATATTTATTATATTAAATCTGTTGACACATTGCCTATATTTGAATAGAAAATTACACTATATCAGCAAAATTAACGGAATATAACAGAAGTTGAAATAATTTAACTAAAATTGGGTAACATGATTGACGGAAGCCATCGTTATGTGGTTAAGTGAGACAAAATTTTGTTCAAGGAGGAAATTGAGATTGGATGACGAGTTACGGAGCATTTGAAGTAAAAAATCTTTTACTTTTTAAAGAAAAAGTGTTTTTACATATGTTTATCTCATTCGTATATACAAGAAAATTTGCTCCTATGACCCAAAAAAACTGTTGTATTACTTGGTGATGTCTATTGGGGGGTCTTTAGGCAACGAAGAAATCTGTTGCCTAAAGTTGTTTTTCGCATTGATTTTTTTGTAATACCGTTGTCTTTTCATCATTCCTTAAACCATAGTATAGTAAACATCGATGCCCAAAGTTATTTTACCCAACGGTATGTTAAGGAAATCAATGCCTAAAGCTAATTTACGCAACGGTATGTATTGAAAAACTGATGCCTAAAGCTACTTCAAGCATCAGTCTATTATAATTACTATTGCGAAAAGAGATAAAAAGCTACACTAAATAGGACAATACCGACATGTAAACGATTTCCTGCAACAATCTTTATAATATTACTGATGCCTAAAAGTTTGAACAGCATCACATAATTGTTGAAATCTGATGTTGAACTATGCATATAGCAACAATACATTTCAAACATTTGTCTCCATTTCCTGTTTTAACATCAGTCTATAACAAAAATCAGTTGCATTCATAAACTAATTTATCCAAAAATAAAGCTATACCATAACAATTCATATTAATATTATGCTCCAATCCATGAGAAAAAAAAAGAACTACTCATACATAATTCGTTAATCAAGTTCATAAAGAAGATGAGCTATCAGTATTCTACCATTCTCAGCTCAATCTCGAAGCCACATTCAAACACATAAAATTGCAAGTGTCACAAAATTATTCTAAATAACTAGCTACAAAGAAATAGTAGTTTTGAATGAAACAAAAATCATATGAGAATCAATTCCAACATAGCAGTACTTCTGTCATCATTATACCCAATTTGATATGACATGATCTGCCATTCTTCTCGCACCTCGTCATAGGGATCTCATATCCTGCAATAGTGGGAATTTAAGCACGATGTTTTGAGACACTTGAACCAAGACACTTGTACCACAATATAGCTTGAATCTTCAAAGTTTTACATTTACAATGGTAGAGATTAATATTGAACAAAAGACATGGCATAAATTTTCTTAAAGGACAATACTTGTGTTCCACCTTTGGAGGAACGTTTTCATTCCACTCTTTTCATTCATGATTTTTTTTGTACCTTGCAAGATATTTTAGTAATTTAGGCAGTATATCCGTCATTCTTAACAAAAACTCGATTTATAAATATACTAAAACAGAAGCAAGAAATCACTGTTTATAGCACTGTTCATTCACAGTGCATTTCTGATAATACCCATTGGCCATGCAATTGATGGTTTTACCCCTCTGTTTTTTTCCTTTCCTTTGTAGTGAATAGTATAATGGCCATTATTGTACCGACCCGGACCAGAAATTAAATTAATTTGAGAATTTGACGATTTTACCCTCTGGTTTGGACGGGTTCGGGAGTCACTTTTTGACTGGCAGTACTTTTGGGAATTTTTCTTGGGTCGTTGCGTAGGTCTCGAACTCACGAGTTCGTAGGCAGGCGGCATGCAAAAAATGGAGACCCGGTGAGATCGTTACGGGTCTAGAAGCTTCAGGGGCATTTTGGTAATATCGACGGGGGTAGATATTTTAACCCCAAACCATTAATTCATCATCTCAATCACTCCTTTCTCTAAAAATACCAAGAAACCCAAAATCATTGAGTTTCATTCAAGGCTATGTCTCCCATTTTGGTGGAACTAATCAGGATCTCCTCCTTCTCGTAAGAACAACCGTACAAACCATCGGAGTAGACAACCGCGGGAGACGTCGGAATGAAGGAAAGTTAGAACCGGACCTTTCGATCGATTTTTCGGCTAGCATAGGTACGGGTTTAATGTTTTGAGGTCTTTGGATTCCTGGGTTCGAGTAGATAGATTTAGACATAAAATTCAGGAAAAACGGTTGAGTTTTGAGGAAGTTAGGAAAACTTCAAGGTCGGTCGGAAATGGCGATTTCTGGCAACGGCGACGGTGACGGAGGCGAGATGGCGGTCCGGTCGTTTTCTCCGGCGAGTCGAAGGCGACCGATCAAGTCGAGTTGGACAGGGTCGGGTGTACCGAGTCTGGTCGAGTTGGATCAGTCAGGTAGAGCTGGACCGAGTAGAGTCGAGTTGGACCGAATCAGGCCGGGTTAGATCGGGTCAGGCCGGGTTGGACCGAGTCAGGCTGGGTTGGACGAGGTCAGGTTGGGTTGGATCTGGTCAGCGAGGGGGTTACTGTAGCAGGCGCGTGGGCGCGCGTGACAGCGCGTGGCACGTGGAGCCGATTCAGGGGTCACGGCGACGCATGGCTAAGGTTTTGGGACGTTTCGGATCTGATTTTGATGGTTTTGAGGCCATAAGAGTTCGTTTAGAGCCTCAGTTTGGCAATCCCAGTGGTTACGGTTGACCATAGAGCGGGTTTTGAGCTCGGGAGGTCAAGGTAGTTGGGTCATTAATGTGTCAAGAATTCCTTAGTGCTAGAGCGTCCACTATTTGGTATTTTTTCTCGCACTGTGAACAGACTAGGAGCTTGCATGGGTATGCATACTTCTGGGTATTGGGTTATACCATGGGATTCTCTGAGGATTAGCGGGAAGGGTGTTTTTCTCAACTACAATGTTGAGGGTTCTCCGATTGGCGTTATAGGGTATGTCTCTGCCTGATCGTCGAGGGGTTCTTCAATGTTGGCATGCGAGGGATCTTTCTCCGCCATATCGTTGAGGTCCAACGGTGCTCTGGAAGAGCATGGTTATTGAGTTATCACTTAGGGTGCTCTGGAGGAGCAGGGATATCGAGTTATCACTCAGGGTGCTCTAGAGGAGCAGGGATATCGACTTACCACTCGGGGGCTCAGGACGAGCCGGGATATCGAGTTTGACTCGGGGCGAGTCAGTGAGACTCAATTTAATCAAGAATGGTTCCTTCGTTTTCCGGGTTAGTGGGTTGGTGCGAGCTGTGACCCATAGTGACGAGTTAGGGATGGCTCACAAGTGGGTGACCAGTTAGTTGTCTTGTGATTCCAGTAGAGGTTTCAGCAGTGTCTAACCTATTGACATTTGGTGTCAAAGTGTGTTACTTTTTGGACCACCACTATTCCGAGCTCTCGTATTTGACATGTAAGCTATCCTGCGTTTGACTGGTAGGTGTGGTCAATAAGTAAAGAGGTTATGTCAGGAACCCTGTAAGGTTTACTAAATATATTTAAGGATTAAGGGTATTTCTGGTATTAAATTTTGATGAAAAAGAGCTGTCAGACGGGATAAGGGCTTTTTCGCAGATTTCGAGGTGAAATTCGGGAGGGTCCTTATAATTGGTATTAGAGCTCTAGGTTAACTTCCTGCAGACCGTACACTTGTGTGCAAATTATTTTAGGATTCTGTTAACAAGATGCCTCCGAGACGTTTACCTCTTTAGCGACCTTGAACTAAACTCTTTTATTGTAGATGACAATGCATGCATACACGTATACTTGAATTAAACTCTTTTATGTATTTTACAAATCTTACTGGACACAGGTTTTCAACATTTCAGTGAAAATGTGTTTTGGGAAATGGCCTGGTTTTGGGACTCGGGTTATCGTTTTGACGTGGAAATTATTCAATCCGTGATTTTTGGGTTGGACCCGTATTTGCGATTTTACTGGATTTGGCCATGAATGAATTTTCAAAGAATTTGGCTTAGGCCAAGAAACAAAGATTGTAAAACACGGATTTGGTTTTCACTGGTTTTCTGTTCCGATGATAGATTTAGCTCCGACTAGCATTGAGGAGTTTTGCTCCGCTGGTTGTTGAGGTAGATACATTTAGCTCCGACTAGTGTTGAGGAGTTTTGCTCCGCTGGTTGTTGAGTCAGATAGATTTAGCTTCGGCTGGTGTTGAGGGGTTTCGCTCCTCTGGTTGTTGAGGATGTTGCTCCGTTGCTGGTGTTGAGGGTGTTCTCCACCGGGTCGTTGAGCCTGTGTATGCATAGTACAGAGGTTGTAGCACAGATTTTAGCACATCTCAAGTGATACCCTAGTGTGTAGTGGATATGTCGGGAACAGTGGATTGGTTATATTTTGTGTCCAGATTGGTTTACATGATTTGGATTGGTTTTTCAAAGCAGGGTTGTGGGCCATGGAATTTTTTCATTGTTTGGATTTCGTGGGTCCCACCGAATGTAAAGCCCCTTTCTGAATTTCACCTCAAAATCCGCAAAAAACCTTTTTCCCGTCTGACAGCTCTTTTTCCCTAAAATTTAATACTAGAAATACCATTTATCCTTAAATAAATTTAGTAAACCTTACAGGGATCCTGGCAGAACCTCTGTACTTACTGACCACACCTACCTATCAGACGCAGGATAGCTTACAGGTCAAAGACGAGACCTCGGAATATTGGTGGTCCAAAACGTAACACACTCTGACACAAAATGTCAGTAGGTCAGACATTGCTAAAACCTCTACTGGAATCACAAGACAACTAACTGGTCAACCACTTGCAAACCGTCCCAAACTCGTCACTCTGGGTCACCGCCCACACCAACCCACTGACTCGGATGACGAAGGAACCATACTTGATTAAATTGAGTCTCACTGACTCTCCTAGAGCACCCAAAGTGATAACTCGATATCCATGCTCGTCCAGAACACCCAAAGTGATAACTCGATATCCATGCTCCTCCAGAGCACCCCGAGTGATAACTCGACATCCATGCTCCTCCAGAGCACTCTTGAACCTCAACGATATGGCGGAGAAAGATCCCTCGCACGCCAACATTGAAGAACCCCTCGACGATCTGGCGGAGACATACCCTCTAACGCCAATCGGAGAACCCTCAACAATGTAGCTGAGAAAAACACCCTTCCCACCAATCCTCAGAGAATCCCATGGTATAACCCAATACCCAGAAGTATGCATACCCATGCAAGCTCCTAGTCCGTTCACAGCGTGAAATAAAATACCAAATAGTGGACGCTCTATCCCCAAGGAACTCTTGACACAATATTGACCCAACTACCTTGACCTCCCGAGCTCAAAACTTGCTCCATGGTCAACCGTTACCGCTGGGATTTCCCAACTGGGGCTCTAAACGAACTCCTATAGCCTCGAAACCATCAAAATCAGATTCGGAACGTCCCAAAACCTTAGCCAAGGGCCGCTGTGACCACGGAATCGGCTTGACTCGCTACCACGCGTCGGCAGAAGGTCGGCCCACGCGCCACGCGTCGCTATGCACGCCCACGCGCTGCTACAGTACCCCCAATCACTGACCCGATCCAACCCGACCTAACTCAGTCCAGCCTGACACAGCTCGATCCAACCCGACTCAGCTCGGTCCAGCTCAACCCGATCGATCCAACTCGACCCGACTGGTCCACTCGACCCGATCGGTCGCCGATGACTCACCAGAGAAGACGACCAGACCGCCGTCTCACCGCCGTCACCGTCGTCGAAAATCGCCATTTCCGACCGAATTTGAAGTTTTTCTAACTTCCTCAAAACTCAACCGTTTTTCATGAATTTTATATCTAAATCTATCTACTCGAACCCATGAATCCAAATATGACCTCAAAACATTAAACATGTACCTGGTTTAGCCGAAAAATCGATCGAAACTTCTGATTCATCCTTTTCCTCTCTCCGGCGTCTCCCGTGGGTGCCTCCTCCGATGGTTTATACGGTTATGCTCGTGGAGAGGAGGATATTCCGAATAGTTCCACCAAAACGGGAGATATGGCCTTGAATCAAAGTCCACTTTCATGGGTTTTGGTGTTTTCTCTCACACGGGTTCGGGGGTGGGGGTTTTAGAGAGAGAGAGAGTCAAATTGAGATGATAATCCCCATATCAGATATTTTGGGGGTTAAAAATATCTACCCCTACCAAATTACCAAACTGCCCTTGAAGCTTCTTACCCGTAACGATCTCACCTGGTCTCCATTTTTCGCGTGCCGCCTATCTACGAACTTGTGAGTTCGAGACCTACGCATCGACCCAAAAAAATTCCCAAAAGTACTACCAATCAAAAAGTGACTTACGAATTCGTCCAAAACCGAGGGTAAAATCGTCCAATTCTCAAATTAATTCAATTTTTGGTCCGTGTCGTTACAAATTTCCCTCATTACAGAAATTTCATCCCCGAAATTTCACTAACTCAGGTCAAAGAACTAACCTCTTGTTTCAATTTCTCTCGCGTTACCACTGACATGAACTTGGCCCCAGACGCGATTCCCAAAAGAACCCGTGCACTCTACACATTTCTTCATTCCAATCTTGACAACAAACCGTAGGAGAGAACTATATCCAGGACACATCCTGGAGGCACCAGTATCCATTCAACACGGAATATACCTCGAAACACGTCTCTGAGCCTGAGAAGTCCACTGTGGGTCCTACTCCCAACAAGACTTCATGACGTCACATGTCCGAACATACCCCGAAGCCAGGTGTCAGATAGGGTCTATGCATTACGTGCAGTCAGCCTCAACGATCTAGCGGAGCACTATCTTATAATTCCAGCATCGGAAAACCTATCCCCGATCTGGCGGAGAACTACCCTCCTACGCTAGTCAAAGAAAACCTTGACGAATATATGCTAGAGAAGACCCTCCATCATGTATAAAATAATGTGTGCATACACAACATTTCTTTTCAAAGAAGTTCACAAAGATAAGCCAAAAGCTTACCGGAAAAACAAATCCATCTTTGTAAAAACATTTGGTGGGACCCACGAAATCCAAACAAGGAAAACATTTCGTGGTCCACAACCCTGCTTTGAAAAACCCTCCTCAAAGGAGTTCAAATCATGTAAACCAATCTAGACACATAATATATCAAATCTATTGTTCCCGACATATCCACAACACACTAGGGTATCCCTTGAGATGTGCTATAACTTGTACTATGCATAGACAGCCTCGCGACCAGACGAAGCAAAACCCCTCAACACCAAGGTCGAAGAACCCTCAACAACTAGTGGAGCAAAACCCCTCAACACCAGTCGGAGAAAAACCATGACCATGCACACACGATATATCTCTGTGATATGCATAGACAGCCTCAACGATCTGGCGGAGAACACCCTCAACACCAGCATCGGAGAACCCTCAACAACCAGCGGAGCAAAACCCCTCTACGCCAGTCGGAGCAACATTGACTTCGGGAACAAAAAACCAGTGAAAACCAAATGTGTGTTTTGAAATCTTTGTTTCTTGGCCTCAGCCAAATTCTTTGAAAAATCATTTATGGCCCAAATCTAGTAAATCACAAATACGGTTCTAAACCCAAAATGATGGACTTAATAATTACCAAGTCAAAACGATATCAAAACCGAGTCCAAAAACCAGGCCATTTCCCAAAACACATTTTCACTTAAATGTTGAAAACCTGTGTCCAGTAAGATTTTTCAACCACATAAAAGAGTTTAATTCAAGTATATGTGTATGCATGCATTGTCATCTACAAACCTAGGGTCCACTCACTAGTAACAGTGACGTCTACCGTGCCCGTGCATTACATGACCTCCGCCTCCCTCAGTTCAAGGTCGCTAAAGAGGTAAACGTCTCGGAGGCATCTTGTTAACAGAATCTTTAAATAATTTGCACAAAAGTGTGCGGTCTGCAGGAAGTTAACCTAGAGCTCTGATACCACTTGTAAGGACCCTTCCCGAATTTCACCTCGAAATCCGCGAAAAGCCCTTATCCCGTCTGACAGCTCTTTTTCCCCAAAATTTAATACCAGAAATACCCTTTTATCCTTAAATAAATTTAGTAAACCTTACAGGGTTCCTAACAGAACCTCTGTACTTACTGACCACACCTACCTATTAGACGCATGATAGCTTGCAGGTCAAAGACGAGACCTCGGAATATTGGTGGTCCAAAAAGTAACACACTCTGACACCAAATGTCAGTAGGTCAGACACTAATGAAACCTCTACTGGAATCACAAGACTACTAACTGGTCAACCACTTGTAAATCGTCCCTAACTCGTCACTCTAGGTCACTGCCCACACCAACCCACTGACCCGGATGACGAAGGAACCATTCTTGATTAAATTGAGTCTCACTGACTCGCCCCGAGTCAAACTCGATATCCCAGCTCGTCCTGAGCCCCCGAGTGGTAAGTCGATATCCCTGCTCCTCTAGAGCACCCTGAGTGATAACTCGATATCCCTGCTCCTCCAGAGCACCCCAAGTGATAACTCGATATCCATGCTCCTCTAGAGCACCCCAAGTGATAACTCGATATCCATGCTCCTCCAGAGCACCCCGAGTGATAACTCGACATCCATGCTCCTCCAGAGCACTCTTGAACCTCAACGATATGGCGGAGAAAGATCCCTCGCACGCCAACATTGAAGAACCCCTCGACGATCTGGCGGAGACATACCCTCTAATGCCAATCGGAGAACCCTCAACAATGTAGCGGAGAAAAACACCCTCCCCGCCAATCCTCAGAGAATCCCATGGTATAACCCAATACCCAGAAGTATGCATATCCATGCAAGCTCCTAGTTCGTTCACAGCGCGAAATAAAATACCAAATAGTGGATGCTCTAGTGCTAAGGAACTCTTGACACAATATTGACGCAACTACCTTGACCCCCCAAGCTCAACATCTGCTCCATGGTCAACCGTTACCATTGGGATTGCCCAACCGGGGCTTTAAACGAACTCCTATAGCCTCGAAACCATCAAAATCAGATTCGGAACATCCCAAAACCTTAGCCAAGTGGCGCCGTGACCCTGGAATCAGCTCCACACGCCGGCAGAAGGTCTGCCCACGCGTCACGAACACGCCAAGTGTTGTCACGCACACCCACGTGCTGCTACAGTACCCCTACTCGCTGACCTAGTCTAACCCGAACTAACTTGATCTAGACCGACACGGCTCGATCCAGCTCGACTCTACTCGGTCCAGCTCAACCCGGCTCGGTCCAGCTCAACCCAGCTCAGTCCAGCTCAACCAAACCGATCCAACTCGACCCGATCGGTCCACTCGACCCGACTGGTCACCGGTGACTCATCGAAGAAGACGACCAGACCGCCGTCTCGCCGCCATCACCGTCGCCAGAAATTGCCATTTCCGGCCGAACTTGAAGTTTTTCAAACTTCCTCAAAACTCAACCGTTTTTCATGAATTTTATGTTTAAATCTATCTACTCGAACCCATGAATCCAAATATGACCTCAAAACATTAATCCCGTACCTGGTTTAGCCGAAAAATCGATTGAAACTTTCGATTCATCCTTTTTCCTCGGTCCGGCGTCTCCCGTGGGTGCCTACTCCGATGGTTTGTACGGTTATGCTCGTGGAGAGGAGGAGATTCTGAATAGTTCCACCAAAACTGGAGATATAGCCTTGAATCAAAGTCCACTTTCATGGGTTTTGGTGTTTTCTCTCACAAGGGTTCGGGGGTGGGGCTTCTAGAGAGAGAGAGAGTCAAATTGAGATGATAATCCCCATATCAGAAATTTTGGGGGTTAAATATATCTACCCCTACCAAATTACCAAATTGCCCTTGAAGCTTCTAGACCCGTAACGATCTCACCGGGTCTCTGTTTTTCGCGTGGCGCCTGTCTACAAACTCATGAGTTCGAGACCTACGCAACAACCCAAAAAAATTCTCAAAAGTACTGCCAGTCAAAAGTGACTTCCGAACCCGTCCAAAACTAAGGGTAAAATCGTCCAATTCTCAAATTAATTCAATTTCTGGTCCAGGTCATTACACCGAATGTTTTTACAAAAGATGGATTTTGGTGTATCCTTATGAACTTGTTTGAAAAGAAATGTTGTGTATGCACGCATTGTGTTATACACGATGGAGGGTCTTCTCCATCACATATTCGTCAAGATTTTCTCCGACTAGCGTAGAAGGGTAGTTCTCCGCCAGATCATTGACAGGTTTTCCGATGCAGGCGTTGTAAGATAGTGCTCTGCTAGATCGTTGAGGTTGACTGTATGTAGTGCACGTACCTCTATCTGACACCTGGTTTCGGGGTATGTTCGGTCATGTGACGTCATGAAGTCATGTTGGAAGTAAGAACCACAGTGGACTTCTCAGGCTAAGAGACGTGTTTCGAGGTATGTTCCATGTTGAATGGATACTGGTGCCTCCAGGATGTCTCCTAGATGTACTTCTCGCCTACGGTTTGTTGTCGAGATTGGAATGAGGAAATGTGCAGAGTGCACGGGTTCTTTTGGGAATCACGTCTGGGGCCAAGTTCATGTCGGTGGTGACGCGAGAGGAATTGAAACAGGAGGTTGGTTCTTGACTTAAGTTAAGGGAATTTTGGGGATGAAATTTCTTTAAGAGGGGAGATTTGTAACGACCCGGATCAGAAATTAAATTAATTTGAGAATTTGATGATTTTACCCTTTTGTTTGGACGAGTTCGGGAGTCACTTTTTGATTGGCAGTACTTTTGGGAATTTTTCTTGGGTCATTGCGTAGGTCCTGAACTCATGAGTTCGTAGGCAGGTGGCATATGAAAAACGGAGACCCGATGAGATCGTTACGGGTCTAGAATCTTCCGGGGTATTTTGGTAATTTCGACTGGGGTAGATATTTTAACCCCAAACGATTAATTCATCATCTCATTCACTCCTTTCTATCAAGACCACACAACCCCCAACCCACCCCACCCCCCCCTTCCCTATTGAGCTCGTGTGACCCAAAAACACCAAGAAACCCAAAATCATCCTTCTGATCGATTTTTCGGCTAGCACAGGTACGAGTTTAATGTTTTGAGATCATATTTGGATTTATGGGTTCGAGTAGATAGATTTAGACAAAAAATTCATGAAAAACGGTTGAGTTTTGAGGAAGTTCGGAAAACTTCAAGGTCGGCCGGAAATGGCGATATCTAGCGACGGCAGCGAGACCGCGGTCCGGTCGTCTTCTCCGACGAGTCGACGGTGACCAATCGGGTCAAGTCGAATCAGGTCGGGTGGATCAGGTCGGGCCGAGTGGACCGGTCGGTTCAAGTCGGATCTTGTCGGGTGGATCAGGTCGGGTCGAGTGGACCAGTCGGGTCAAGTTGGATTGGTCGGGTCGAGTTGGATTGGTCGGGTTGAGCTGGATCGAGCCGAGTCGGGCTGGACCGGATCAGGCCGAGTCAGGTCGAGTTGGATCGAGTCAGCGAGTGGGTTATTGTAGCAGGCGCGTGGGTGGGCGTGATGGCGCGTGGCACGTGGCGGCGCGTGGAGCCGATTCCGGGGTCATGGCGGGGCGTGGCTAAGGTTTTGGGACGTTTCGGATCTGATTTTGATGGGTTTGAGGCCATAGGAGTTCTTTTAGAGCCCTGGTTGGGAAATCCCACCGGTTGCTGTTGACCATGGAGCGAGTTTTGAGCTCGGGAGGTCAAGGTAGTTGGGTCCTTAATGTGTCAAGAGTTCCTTGGGGCTAGAGCGTCCACTATTTGGTATTTTATCTCGCACTGTGAATGGACTAGGGTTCCGGGATTGCATGGGTATGCATACTTCTGGGTATTGGGTTATACCATGGGATTCTCTGATGATTGGCGTGGATGGTGTTTTTCTCTGCTACATTGTTGAGGGTTCTCCGATTGGCGTTAGAGGGTATGTCTCCGCCAGATCGTTGAGGGGTTCTTCAATGTTGGCGTGCGAGGGATCTTTCTCCGCCATATCGTTGAGGTCCAAGGGTGCTCTGGAGGAGCATGGATATCGAGTTATCACTTGGGTTGCTCTAGAGGAGCAAGGATATCGAGTTACCACTCGGGGGCTCAGGATAAGCCGGGATATCGAGTTTGACTCGGGGCGAGTCAGTGAGACTCAATTTAATCAAGTATGGTTCCTTCGTCATCCGGGTCAGTGGGTTGGTGCGGACGGTGACCCAGAGTGACGAGTTATGGACGATTCACAAGTGGGTGACTAGTTAGTTGTCTTGTGATTCCAGTATAGGTTTCAGCAGTGTCTGACCTACTGACATTTGGTGTCAGAGTGTGTTACTTTTTGGACCACCATTATTCCGAGGTCTCATATTTGACCTGTAAGCTATCCTGCGTCTGATAGGTAGATGTGGTCAGTAAGTACAGAGGTTCTGTCAGGAACCTCGTAAGGTTTACTAAATATATTTAAGGATAAAGGGTATTTATGGTATTAAATTTTGAGGAAAAAGAGCTGTCAGACGGAATAAGGGCTTTTTTGCAGATTCGAGGCGAAATTCATGAAGGGTCCTTACAATGCCCTTCTTCATTTCTTACATGGCTCCGAGAGTCTTCCTTTTCTCCTCTAGAGTCTTCATTTTCTCCTTCTTCGACAGTCTTCCTTAACTCAGATGGAGACTTGAGATCGATAAATGGAGAAAAGAGACTTGAGGTCGAGAGATGGAGGCGTCTTCAACACGATGAAGGCGTTCTCAACGCGATGAAGGCGTCCTCAACGCTATGAAAGCGTCGCCGACGAAGGTGATGAGTCGAGTCGAGTCTGGGTTTTGCACTTCTGCCAATTGAAAATGATGATATCAAAGTTTGGGTTGTCACTTCTGCGAATTGGAGGTGAGTGTTTGTCTCAAACTTGAAATTCTAATTTGGGTTCAAATTTTGGGTATACTAAAATAGAAATCACTGTTTATATCAATGTTCATTGACAGTGCATTCCTTTGGCCATGCAATTGACGGTTTTGCCCCTCTGGTTTTTTCCTTTCCTGTGTATTGAATAGTAGAATGGCCATTATGCCCTTCTTCATTTCTTACACGGCTTGGAGAGTCTTCCTCTTCTCCTCCAGAGTCTTCATTTTTTCCTTCTTCGACAGCCTTCCTCAACTCAGATGGAGACTTGAGATCGATAGATGGAGAAAAGAGACTTGAGGTCGAGAGATGGAGGCGTCTTCAACGCGATGAAAGCGTCCTCAACGCGATGAAGGTGTCCTCAACGCAATGAAGGTGTCCGCAACGCGATGAAAGCGTCGCCGACGAAGGTGATGAGTCGAGTCGAGTCTGGGTTTTGCACTTCTGCCGATCGAAGACGACGATATCAAAGTTTGGGTTGTCACTTCTGCGAATCGGAGGTGAGTGTTGTCTCAAACTTGAAATTCTAATTTGGGTTCAAATTTTGGGTTCCTAAACTGATTTGGGTTTAGCTAATTAATTAATGGTTGAATTAGATTGTTCACTTATATTTGGTGGATTGATTATTTGCATGTTCGTTTTGTGGTTTGGTGGGTTCATTATCGTTCTTATCGCAATCAAAGTTTTCTGCTTCGCTGGAGATCATCGCCTCTATCAACAAATCTGCCCTTCAAACACAGATCGCAGCCTCGATATGTCAGCGGTAAGGTTTGTTGGAGAAGAAAGCTAAGTAAGTTTTTTTTACTTTTTCCCAATTTTATATGGATTTATATTTTTGTGCCGGTATATCGATTTCAGTTTGAATACTAAATAAACTTATAAAATTACTGTAAGTGATGGGCTTATCTATTCATATCTGGTTTTTAACTTTCTTTTTCTGTTTGGTTAGATTTGTACATAATCAGATTGTAAATTGTGTTTTGAGATGTGAATTAAGTGATATTGAGTGAAGTGTTAGTTTTAGACAAAACATTTCTGCTGAAATTAGTGATCTTAAGTTGCTTTATAGATTTAAATGAATAAACAATGAATTAGTCTAATTAAGCGACAGAGGTATATTATTAAGAATACTAACAATTTCCTTGATTATGTTTTTAATTGTCTTTGATTGTCTGAGAGTGGATATAGATTAGTTAATAATCTATACTGGTTTAGCTTAATTTTCATTAAGGTATGATTATTAGTTAATAATCATTCTAACTTATTCTTAGATGATTTCTCTACTCATTTCACTGTGTATTGTTTGAAAGAATGATCATCTTTTTAATGGTCTTTGATTGTCTCATAGTCAGGCTCGGCAGTAGTTGCAACTTTAGGAAGACAATATGGAGCTTCTGGAAGAGCAAATAATTGGCGCCATCTTTATGTAGGGTTTACTGTCTGACTTTCCCAAACTGAAGCTTCAGGTTTGAATTCCAATTTCAAGATTAGATTTCATGTTGATAGCAGTTCAAAATTATTGCTAAGCAGATTTTTCTTTTTTATTCAACTAAAAGAAATGATATTTTTCTGTTTTTCTTTGCACTGGTTTTTTAATTACTTTGTTATTGCAAAAGGAATTGGAGTGCAACAGACGAGGCAGCAGACCAAGTACTATTTGGGACTGTCTTCACAGAGCTCAAAGAAATGGAACAACAATGAAGAAGTTGAAGCGGCTATTGAGAAAATGCGAAAAGAAATAGACTTAAATCAAAATAATGCCTTAGTCTGTGTACTAAGAAGGTTTTATTGGCACAACAAGCTTATGTCCTGGTAAGCTCCTTCTTTTACTATATTGCACTAGGATGCCTTTACTTAAATTTTGTCATCTTCTTAAATGGGCTGCTAAATGTTGTGCTTCATTTGTTACTTTTTTTCTCTCAGCTTCTTTCCATATTTTTGTATAATTAGTTTTAATGTAGGTTTTATGAAATGCCATTTCATAGTAGTCAGTTTTTATTCTTTGATGCAGAGTTGAACTGCCATATGAGTTAATTTGAATTGGATGGTTCACATTTTTAGGTAAACTTTCTGCGATTTCCTTATACTGATGTAGAGACGGATTGAATGACAATATTAAGAAAACAAATGCTAGTTTAACATGATTTGAACTTTGAAAGAAACTTTAATCTCAGTCTTGGGTTCTTGGCTGGTTTTGATACAGGTAGCGTGATTGTGTGATTGATTGATTTTTATTTTCAACTGGGGAAAATAAGGAGTCTAATGTTAGTTCTTAATTGGAAATATACAATTAGTCTACCAGTGTAATTGAAATCAGTGCATATTTCATAATAATTAGTCTAATGCTAGTTCTTAATTGGAACTATCATTGTATATTTAGAATTTTCGTTCAGCTTTTCAAATTGTGAATTTTTTTTTTGCGAATTTAAATATTTTGCTATTGAATTTCACAGCCACCAGGCAGAGCATTCTGATTCAAAAGCAGGGTCTGATATTTTGGACACCATCCTCTCTGTATCTGTGTTTTGAGTAAAATTTGATTTGATTTCATAGATATATAATGCTTTGATTTCAGTTTGATTATCGTTGCATTTGAATGGATTGAGAACTTGAAATCCTCTGTTTTCTGTTGGTTTTTATCGATTCGGTCAGTGTGGTTTGTTTAACTGTGTCCATGTTGTTGTTATGGCCAGGAATTGCAAAGAGTTTGTCGAGTTTGGGTTGAATTTAAGGTAAAAATTTCTTCTGTTTTGGTAAGTGTTTTGCGTTTTTGATTATGGAGCCTTCCTTTATTTAAAAACTTCTTTATTTTATTTTTTTAAAATTTGTGGCTTTTTGTTGATGGAAGGAATTGAGTAATAAGTGTCTGACATGGTGTGTTGTTTTGATAAGGTTCATATAACACAAGGAGACCAGCAAGGGACGGCCATGATACTGTCATGGGTGACCATGGATGAAGCAGGTTCCAGTGAAGTCATTTTCTAGACTGAAAATAATAAGCAGAGAATGGTAGCTTTGATGATTAAAGTGTTGTTGTGGGATTACTTTTGGAATTGAGCCTTCATTTTATTTTTAAGGAATAATTTTGAGGGCTTTGCAGAGTTTTTTCAACAAGGAAGAGAATCAAGGTTTCAAGATATCAAAAAAGATGAGTCTAACGATGATAGTGGTAATTGCTTTGATGGAAATTTTATTCTTCAGTTTAATTCATTATATTTAAATCATCTCTTACATCGAATGCAATCAAATAGAATTGAAAATATTGGATGATCTTGGTTGTGTGGGATTATAATATTCTGTCTAGGAGAAGGTTTCGACACAGTTAATATTGAATCTACCACATTCATCTGAAATTCTGTAGTAATATCTTTGTGTGACTGAATATCTTGAATGGGGGTGCAACTGCTTTCTTATGTTAAGGCTGAAGTTTGGTTTCTCATCTAAAGAGTGATGTTCATTGTAACAAGTAGCTTCTTAGGAACTAACTTATGTTAACATTGGATAATTTATACCAAGTTGGAATGAATTTTATTCGAATTATAATTGAATTGATGTATTTTCAAGCTTGACAATTCATTTCTGCACTTCATCTGAATGGCCTTTGTAATGAATTATATTCCAATTATAATTGAATTGATTTACTTTTGAGCTAACAATTTCATATCTGCACTATTTCTGTACATATTGCCTTTGCAATGTTTGAAGTAAATGTGATTCTTTCATGGATATCTTGGAAAACCAGAAAATCTTCTTCCCTTTCATAAACTACAAATGTCGAGTATGTGACTCGAATTCTTTTGAATTTAAAAGCTCTTAACAATTTCAGTTAGTTGAATGAATTAATCTGCAAATAGGGCATGTAGTTCAGTTAGTTCAGACTCATCACCAATGAACTGTTTCTTGATATGTTATTTCATGTCTGATAATGAGCAGAGCAAAGGAACATCTCATTGTTCTGGAAGAGGTGGTCTTGGATGAGAGTCTAATAGTTTCATGTATACAGCATTTGGCTGCAGTAGAATGAAATCCTGGGAAAAGGAGCCTCAAAGACATTGTAAGAATTCGAGCTCTTATATTTCTTCAAAAATGATGAAACCCAGTTCAGATTTCACATAAATTTTGAGTCTTTTATGAGTAATTGCAAGATTTTTCGAGTAATTGTTTTTGGGTAGGCTTTGATTTTTGCAGACCGAATGAGGATAGTGGTCAAACTCATTCATTTCTACCTTGAAGAAATTCTGTGGACTAATCAGGAAATGATATTTTCTTTTTATCTTTATCACAAAATTATCTTTATCACAAAATGATATACATAAAATATTTGAGTTTCATCAATTCTACCTTCGACAACATTTTGTAAGATTGATGAACATATCTTATTTATTTGAAAATAATATATTGGTTGGAAATTTGGTAAACACCGCAGCATCGCGCGGGTATATCGCTAGTGTTGACTATAATAGTAAAACCCTTCCATCGATTGCATATGGTTGAAAATAAAGTATATGCAACCAACTATGTGTAGATTTTTCGGTATATATACCAGCTGATTGAGAAATTCGTTCTGGAATTTTGCTTCGCTATCTGCACCAGAACAAGAGAACAATATTAAGACTATCCACAAGTAGGTTGTGATCAAATTGCTGAAATCAATCTTACAAGGCATGACTCATAATAAGGCTACGGGACAAAATAAAAGGTTTACAGAGGCAAAACATGAAATTCCAAAAGCATTCTGATTTAAAACAAGCAAACTCAACCAGTTCTATTAGACACACAAAATGCTAAAGCCCGAGTCTGCACGCATATTATCTTGAAAGTGTTTAGCAACGAACTCCATTAAATATCCATGACTAGGGATGGACACACATGGGTATTGTTTAAATGAGCAAAAATTAGATAGGTAAAAATGTACCCATTAGAAAATGGGTAAGGGTAAGAGTTTACCCATGGTATTCAGTACCCATCAAGTTAAAAACACATTCTTTATACCTCCTTCAAATTACCCATGCGTATTTAATACCATTCTTCCCTCTACTATTATTATTATTATTTATAATATATTTATTTAACTAAACCTCAATTATTTATGCTTTGATTAAAAAAATTAAACCACAATTTGAAAAATCTTTTTTTGGGAAACTAACTAGAATAATATTAAGAATTTATGTTAACATTAAAGTTTATTTTGAGAACTTAACTCATTCATTGATCTCAAAATTATCTCAAGCATTTTTTAAATTTTTCACAAAAATCAACATAAGCTATAGAAATTTCCAGAATTTCACAACCATGGTCTTACATGTGGCCGCTTGTATGGCCCCAGTTGTGGTTCATCACTTATCCAACATAAACACGTAAGAATTGATTGTTTTTATTCACGGTTGGATGCTAATCAAGATTTGTTAGGATGAAATACGTTTGATGATATTTTTTCGACAAATGTGGGTCACACAATTAGATTTTTTGTTTTTGAATAATTTTTTCTTTTTATAATTTTGTAAAATTAGCACAATCAAATATTGTGGTACTGACAAACTGAATAAAATATCATAATTAGTAAACGTATCCTATTTTTTATATAAGAATATTGAAAAAAAGGTTATACAAATTAAAGCAACATGATCAGAGGCTTCATATGACCATCCCTATCCATAACCAAGCAAAAACAAACAATGCAAGCCCACCCGCCCCGCCAAAACCAACACTTTCCTCAAGAAAACCAATACATGTTACTCATACATTACTTTTGAGAAAAAGAACAGATATAACAATTGAACACTATCAATCGGGTTGATTCAAGACTCAGAAAGTAATACAGGGCAATGAAGCCCCCTCAGAGTAAAGGAGTTATATAATAAGAAAAAAGTTTGTACATAAACATTGTCATATAGTAAAATGTTAAGTATTACTAAGCATGTTTAATGAACTCCTTTTCTTGTTGCTTGTGCCCAAGAGTGTCCAAAATGATAGGACATACCCCTCCCGAATTTCCCTCGAAATTTGAGAGAAGCCCTCCTCTCGTCTGACAACACCTGACACCTCAATTTAATTCTTGAAATACCCTTACTACTTCAACAAATACTTTACGAGAATTCTACTAAAAATCTGGCAGAATCTCCCCTGTAAATTGGTCGAACCGTCTTCCACCTATCAGACGAAGGATTCAAATAATAAACTAATATCCAAATAGTACAGATCAAATCACCTCCAACCAATTCCAAGTCCAAAATAACCAATCTATGGAATAATTTACCAACAATCCCAAATGGTTAATCAGACAAACTAGGTTGTAAGGTTAAATTTACAAGTCTAACAAACCCTACTCGAAGATGGTAAGGTAATAGCGCAGCTGGAAGGTGATGCCTCCGCCTCGGGGTGTGCCCTCGTCGTACTTAACGGCCTAGAGGGGACGTAAAACAAGGAAAAGTTGTGAGTGGCCAAAAAGAACAATTTGAAAACATGAATTCCGAGGAAAACATAATTTCCCCTCCGTAACTAGAAACCATCCATGCATAATGTAACATCATTTTCAAGAAGTTAACTAAATAAATAAACATAAATACGAAAAAACTTACCGGAAAATACATTTTTAATTTAAAACCCGGCGGGACCCACGAAAACCCGAGCAATGAAAATATCTCGTGGTCCACCCCCATACTTTGAAAACAATCCTCGAAGAAGCTTAAAACCATAAGAACATGGACACATTGTGCCAGAAAAACATCCCACCATCCCCTCATGTAATGTCGGGCTAGCACCCAACATTCAGGGTAGGCCAACCCGGGGACGTACCCTCATATCCACCGCTGAAAATACCTCAAAGAAACGGTTAGGGAACCAAGTGGTCCAACACGGGGACCCACTCCCAGTCACGCATATCTGAAATACCTTAAAGATATACTGCCGAAATCATATACTACACGCATAGATAATCTCGACGAGCACATGACCGAAAATACATCAAGATCATATGTCGAAGATGAACACGCATGATTGAAAAAAACCTCAAGATCATGCAGTCGAAGAAATCATATAATCAACCTCGATAAGCACATGATCGAAAATACCTCAAGATCATGTGTCAGAGATGAACACGCATGACCGAAAATAACTCAAGATCTTGCGGTCGAGGAAATCATATAATCAACCATTTTTAATTCCCGAGACTCATTAATTTAATAAAAATTTAAAAATAATTATCGTTATTGTCTGGAATTCCTATTTAACGAGAAATTATGTAAATATATAATTATGCATGCGTTATGATTTAGGAAAACCAAATTCACTCATCAGAAGTCCAAATAAGCTCAACTTTGAGTTGTACGCTCCTCTGCAGTCCTCGGAGCAGTGTCGCCTGTCAAAGGTAACAATCGGGGTTACTAAATGATAATTATATACCTAAAATCCAACCCCCTAAACCTCGGGAGTACCCACGCACCCTAAATGCGGTTAAAGTAACTTTGGACGTCTAAAACAGCCCCTAAACGAACTCCGATTTCCGCATCCCGTCTGTCTACGAACTCGTGAGTTCAAGACCTATGCGATAGCCCAAGAAAAACTTTCAAAAGTATCTCCAAACAAAAAGTAACTTCCGAGCTCCTATTTAACCCTAGGGTTAAATTGCCATTTTCTATTTTAATTTACGAAAATCTAAAACTTAAACGTACGGGTTGTTACAACTCACCACCCTTAAAAGAAATTTATCCTCGCAATTCGTACCTGTCAATGGAATAGCTGTGGATACTGGGCCCGTATCAGTGCCTCGGGCTCCCACGCGGCTTCCTCCACGTTATGATTCCTCCATAGAACTTTAACCAGGAGAATAGTCTTTCGGCGCAATAATTTTTCCTTCCAATCCATAATCTGTACTGGTTGTTCCTCAAAGCTCAAGTCATCTCTCAGCTCAATTGGTTGCTCTTCCAACACATGTGATTCATCGAACAAATACTTCCGGAGCATGGAAACATGGAATACATCGTGCACTTTAGAAAGCTTTGGAGGTAAGGCAAGTCTATAGGCTATTGGGCCTATCCTCTCAATGATCTCATAAGGCCCAATATAACGAGGGCTTAGCTTCCCTCGTCTACCAAACCGCACAACTCCTTTCCAGGGGGATAGTTTCAACAAAACCCAATCTCCGACCTCAAACTCAAGATCCTTGATCTGCCAGTGTGCATAACATTTCTGGCGATCCTAAGTTGCCTTCAGTATTTCCTTGAATCTTCTAACCTTTTCCTCTGTCATTTCAACGATCTCTGGTGTCAGTAGTCTTCTCTCACCTACCTCATTCCAACACACATGTGTCCTGCACTGTCTCCCATACAATGCCTCAAAAGGAGACATCCCAATGCTAGACTGATAACTGTTATTGTAGGCAAAATCAATCAAGGCCAAGTGTGCATCCCAATTTCCCTTAAATTGTGGGACAAAAGCTCTCATCATATCTTCCAGAATCTGAATTGTTCTCTCAGACTAACCATCAGTATGAGGATGAAAAGCTGTACTGAAGTGTAGTTTAGTTCCCAAGGCTCTCTGTAAACTCCACGAATATCTTGAAGTGAAACGAGGATCTCCGTCTGACACAATCGACTCTGGTGCACCGTGCAACCTGATGATCTCATCCATAAACAATCGGGCTAAATGGTCCAATCTATAGTTTTCTCGTACCGGCAAGAAATGTGTTGATTTAATAAGTCTATCCACAATCATCCAAACTCCATCATGGCCTTTCTGAGTCCGTGGAAGCTTAAACACAAAATCCATAGTAATGTGATCCCACTTCCATTCCGGAATAGGAAGTGGTTCCAATGCCCCATACGGTTTCTGCCTCTCTACTTTTACTTGCTGGCACATCAGGCATCTGCTCATTCATTATCCCCTCCTTATATAAAAGCCATGCATCCATAATTAAAATCTTAAGTAGATATATAATAAATATATATATAACTTACCGGAAAAGCCTTCTTATTAAAACCCCGGCGGGACCCACGATTTATGAAAGAACCGTGCCTTGAGGTCCACACCAATGCTTTGAAAACCCTCCTCAAAGGAGCTTAAAATTCAAAGAAACACATACTCACACTACTCATAACAAATATCCCATCATCCCCTACTGTGCCAGAAAAGTCAATCCAACACGGGGACATGCCCTCCTAACCACCGCTGTAAATACCTCATAACAATGGCTAGGGAATCGAGAAATCCAACTTGGGGATCTATTCATCTAACCACCACAGAAAATACCTCAAACCAATGGCTAGAGAACCGAGTGGTCCAACTCGAGGACCCAATCCCAGTTATGCATATCTAAAAATAGCTCAAACATATGCAGCTAAATTCTAGTACTACGCGCGTAGACAACCTCGATGAACACGCATGACTGAAAATACCTCAAGATCATGCGGTCGGAGAAATCATACAACCCTAGACGAGCACATGACGATTGAAAAATACCTCAACATCCTGTGTCGGAGAAATAACTCAACCCTCAATGAGCACATGACAGAAAATACCTCTACATCATGTGCCGGAGAAATAACCATAATAATTGGGGATGGTACAAATAGAAAGGATAGTAGTGTGAACTCGAAAATCGAACTGAAATCTGTATACCTGGCATGAGTCAAAATAATCAAAAACTTGGGCCAAAGCCCAAAATCCATAAATCCGAAATCTCGGGCCTAAGCCGAAACCGTATACTCGGTCGAAGCTACAATCCATAAATCTGGCCCGTAGCCCCAAAACCATGAAACCGACCTAAACCCAAAATCACATAACTGGACCGAAGCCCAAAATTTTTTGAAATCATTCTACTTAGTTATCAAAATTTATAAATGATAATAAAACATTTAAAACACCTACCTGCACATGCATGCTAATTTAGAAAACAAAGTCCACTCATCGGAAGCTCAAATAAGCTCAACTCTGAGCTGTGCGCTCCTCTGCAGCCTCAGAAGTAGTATCGCCTATCAAAAGTGACAACATGAATTAAGAAACAACAATTCTGAACCTTAAATTTGGGCCTCTAACCCCCGTGAGTACGCACGCGCCCTTAAACACTCTCAAAGTAACACAGAGTGCCCAAAACAACCCTTAAACGAACGCAAATGGCCCCGACACCATAAAAAACATACCCAGAACATCGAAGAACCCAAGACACGCGTCGTCATGGGCCGAGAAGTGGCCCTATGCGTTGCCACGCACTGACGGAGGGCCGGTGGCCTTCCCACATGCCACGTGCCTGGCACGCACGACTACAAGCGGTACTCGCCTTCAACCTCATGCTCGCCATCGACCGGCCGGAAACCGACATTAACGGCCGAACTTCAAGCTTCCCTAAAAACTAAACTTCTTCACAAAATCTTACGATCTACCAGCCTAAATCCATTTATTCGAGCCCATGAATCTAAAAACGAAGTCAAAACTTGGAAACCTTACCTTGGCTGGCCAGAAATTGGACAAAAAGCTTTTGTCAACTTTCCGATCTTTGATCCGTCATCTACGGCGGTCCTCACGGCTCAAGGAAGGTATAGTGGGGTTCATGATGAAGAGAGGAAACGTTTGGTGGTGTTGGTTTGGTCTGAAACGGCCGAAAATCGGTGGGATGTCTCTTGTTCTGTGGGTTCTAGTGCAAAGCTCATGGATTGGATCAGAAGAGCTTCAGTTTTAGGTTTTGTTGAACTAGTCATAATGTTAGACTAGTCACAAGGGATAATTGATAGAAAAAAGATTGTAAGGAAGGTGCAAAATTTATCTGCTGCAAGGTAAAAGTAGTATAGACAAAAACATAGGTAATTGACCAGGGGTAATTTCCAAGGGCACACGCAGTGATGGTAGAATCACTGCTCTAATATCATATCAATCAGGAGACAACTAACTAGGTTTAATTAGGGATGAATAATTCTCTTCTTCTCTGTATGAGGTATTTATATTATCAAACATCAAAGTCATGTAGACCAATTAGGAAAATAATCATAATTTGTACAATGACTAAAATTCCTATATCTACAAGGTAACTATAAGACGTGACTCATGCCAACAAGGTTGGACGTGTTTAGGCAGGAGCGGTGGTGAGAATCCTTATGACAAATTAGGGTTTAAGTACTCGGATTTTGGATGGAAACCAAAATTTGAGACATAAGTCTTAAGTCATTAACGGTTAACTAAATATTTTAATTTCGGGTGGATTGTTGAAATTTTAAATTTGGTGAATGTGAATGTTTTGTTGTTTGTTGGACCTTTGTTCGTGGTTGTCAGATTTTGGTTGGGTTCTCTTGGTTGTCAAAAGTTTAGTTTGTTTTCTTATGTGTTAGAAAAAAGTTGTCAAGATTTGTTTGTCGTCAAACTCTACTTTATAAGACATGAGAATGAAGGTACGAGATTTCTAAGTAACTAATATATGTTCTTGTAGTGGTTATAATATAACGTAGTAGAGTCTTTTCTTTAGTGGTTATAATATATGTTCTTGTAGTGCATTTCATTTTTTTTTAAACTTTAAAATGCATTTATTAATAATATAACTTAGTAGAGTCTAGTAGCATGGATTAATAACTAAGCACGGTATTAAAGTGATTGACAATCTAGCTTTTAATCCTGGAAGACACCTTTAATCCTGAAAGGCATATCCTACCCATTATGGATTGGTATCAAACAACATTTGACTTTTGACAAAATAAATGTTTTGATAATATAACTCAATATTCATGATATTTTGATACATTGATATTGGAGGAGGGAAATTACATTATACACACTGAATATCGATATCGATCTTTACAAGTTGAACTCGAGATACGAGAGTCGAATCCAAGACCTTATACATAATGCGTGAAAAGAAATGTCGTTAAGTTATAAAATTAGTTCATCCTAGTATTTGTCCAGAGTCTCTAGACTAGCAATTTTTTATTTTATTTTTAAACAATAGGACGAATTTAAGATTTTTAATACGACCAACGTACGTGGTTCCTTCGCTGAATGCATGGTTTTGGAAATTATTGTAGTTTCTTGGAGGGAATCTAATCTCATATGCACGCTATGTAGGTGGGGAATCAAATAGGGTTTTATCACATTATAAATAAAGTTATATTATTAGGAGCATATTTAACAAATAAAACAAAATTAGAAAAATATATTGGCTAAGAATCAAGGTCTCCGATTAGGCAATAAAGATGACCTCTGCAAACTAATTTGATAATTCAAATCTTACCTATCAAATAGGGAATAAAAGAAAGGGAGAACATCTCAAATAGAGTGACCAACTAATAATGATATATACAGTAGTGCACTAAAATCAGCTGGTTGGTTCCATAATACGGAACCATCTACTCAACTAAACCAACTCTACAAAATAATATCACTGTCTAACTATTTATTTTGTAGTTCATTATTCAAATATCGTCTCTCTAAAAATTCATCCAATTTAGTGATTATTTGACTATATAAAACAACAGCTAAATATATAAATAAACATAATGTGCCTTTCAAATGCACACAATAAATGTTTTACAAATAATCGAATGATAAACGCTTTTCAAATTGAATAAATTTTTAATAAGGATGATTTTTGAATAATGAACTGCTAGATTGTGTTATTTCATGGAATGTGACTATTCGAATGGTTGGTTCATATTGTGTATATATATGTTACAAACACATGGTATATTCTAACATTTTTCAAAACGTCCAAAACATATATATTAAAAGGATTAGATATATGATAACATTACGTGGGTAAGTTTATAGAAATTGAGGCCAAAGGAGACACTAGAGTCCAACCCAGATGAGAAGGAATAACCTTCACCTATAGAAATTGACACCTAAAACAGCATCTTCAATTCTTTAATTCTTAATTTAATTCTTTAATTAGTCTTTCTCATGTATATATATAAGTCTATACACCGATCCCTTCTCAAACAAAATATCAACTAGGAATATATTCTCCTCTCTCGACCCAGATCCACTGGTCGAAGACTAATTCATGGCTTCTTTTGCAACGATCCTACAGTATCAAAATCCAGCAATTTTTGGAAATCCTAATAATAATGGCCTCAAAATTCCTAGCCCTACTAGGACATCATTTGGTAGGCTCATTGAGAAGAAAATCAAAGCGACACAAACCCAAGTTGCTGACTCATCTTCAGTCCAACCATGGGTCACCAAACCTGTTGAAGAAGCCACCCAATTGCCCATATTCAAATTTGATGATTACATGGCCATAAAGGCAAAGAAGATGGATACAGCTTTGAATGAGGCCGTCCCATTGCAACACCCCAAGAAAATCCATAGGGCAATGAGGTACTCAATCTTGGCCGGTGGAAAACGTGTGCGTCCCGTTCTATGTCTCGCTTCGTGCGATCTCGTCGGAGGGGATGAATCTCTTGCAATCCCTACAGCTTGTGCTATTGAAATGATTCACACCATGTCACTCATTCATGATGATCTTCCTTGCATGGATAACGATGATCTTCGCCGTGGTAAACCCACCAACCACAAGGCTTTCGGGGAAGCAGTCGCGGTTCTCGCCGGTGATGCCCTTTTGTCCCTTGCCTTTGAGCACATAGTGGCTAAGACAGCAAAGGCAGTGTCGCCGGAACGCGTGCTTCGAGCCATTGCTGAGCTTGGTTCCGCCGTAGGGTCATTAGGCCTCGTGGCGGGGCAAATAGTGGACACTGAAAGTGAAGGAAAAGAAGTAACCCTAAGGGAATTGGAGTACATCCATGTCCAAAAAACCGCGAAACTTCTAGAAGCCTCGGTGGTTTGCGGCGCGATAGTTGGGGGAGGGGATGAAATTGAGGTGGAGAGATTGAGGAAGTATGCAAGGTGTATAGGGTTATTGTTTCAAGTGGTGGATGACATTTTGGATGTGACAAAGTCGTCGGAGGAATTAGGAAAGACGGCCGGGAAAGACTTGGCAACTGATAAGGCGACGTATCCTAAGCTTATGGGCATTGAAGGGGCAAAGAAATTTGCCGGCGAGTTGGTGGCTCAAGCGGCGGAAGAGCTTGCTCAATTTGATGCTGGTAGGGCTGCTCCATTGTATTATTTAGCAAACTATATTGCCAGTAGACAGACTTAGATCGAGGAGTCACCACTCTTCTTACTATTGTTTATTTAATTATTCATCTTAAAGCACAAAAGTATTGGAGAGATCACATTATATTGACAAAATTTTTAAATATAAATTAATACAGGTAAGTCTTACCTGTATTAATACCTGTTATATTATCTATAAATATAATCTTTCTAGCATTGTCCCTAACCGTATAATTATAAGTGGGATTTCGCATATAGGTTTTTTTTCTTCTTCTTATTAGAGTACGTGGTAATTGGTAATTAGAGTTTCAAACAGTTGTGTCAAGGACTCAATATGAACAGTATATATTTATAAAATTATTGTAATATGTAATCAGTAGTATATTTATGTTTGAATAATACTTGTATCTCACTCTCGTGATACCTTCTTGTACAATCCTTTCGATATATAGAATAATTTGTCAGGACCTGTCCCGAATTTCCCCTCGAAACCCGGGAAGAACCCTGATCCCGTCTGACAACCTAAGAAAAGGTTCCCAAAATACCCTTCAATCCTTACAAAATATAATAACAATAAATACTTTTACTTGTCAGACAAGGGATTCAAGCACTCAATAATTCCCGTAATTAATGACCAATCAAATACAATATAATATCAGAGTGTCTAAGTAGGATCAAGAGTAAAATTTAGATATCCTACTCAAATATAATTACACAGCGCAGTCGAAGTACTAATGTCTCTGCCTCGAGATCAGTGTTCGCGTCAACTCTACTCAACTGCCTGAAGGGGGTTTAAACACAAAAGTTGTGAGTGGACAAAAATAATCATTTATAAATTCATTTTCGAGAAAATACGTTTCTTCCCCTCCATTTATAAAA
Source organism: Oemleria cerasiformis (assembly GCA_037349345.1). Classification (NCBI taxonomy): domain Eukaryota; kingdom Viridiplantae; phylum Streptophyta; class Magnoliopsida; order Rosales; family Rosaceae; genus Oemleria; species Oemleria cerasiformis. The sequence goes on from JAZGTL010000033.1 coordinate 3,394,352, forward strand.
TCATGCATGCATAACATAAAACAATTTATCATACTAAAACATCATATGTAAATCACCAAAAATTCTCATTTCTCTTTAAAACCACTTAGTTGGACTCACATAAAATCTGTATAATAAAAATACCTCGTGATCTACAATTTGGTTTGAAAACTCTCTTCAAAGGAGTTTAAAATCATTTAATTTAATCTGGACACAAAATATCTCAAATTCAAATCATTTCATTCAATCCGACACATAATATCTCAAATTCACTGTTCCCGACATATCCACAACACACCAGGGTATCCCTTGAGATGTGTTAAAATCTGTACAACTCTGTGTACCATCTGTACTGTCTGTATTATCTGTACTATGCATAGACAGCTTCGCGACCCGGCGAAGCAAGGCCCCTCAACACCAGTCAGAGCAACAATAATCATCGGGACGGGAACCAATGAATCAAATCTATACTTCGAAATCTTTGTTTCTCGGCCTAAGCCAAATTCTTTGCAATATCATTTTATGGCCAAAATCAATAAATCATAATTATGGGTCTAAACCCCAAATCACATACTCAAATAGTTACCACTTCAAAACGATATCAAAATCAAGTACAAAAACCAGGCCATTTCTCAAAACACACTTTCACTGAAATATTGGAAAACATGTGTCCAACATCATTTCTAAAATCCAGAAATTCATTGCACCCATACATAACAGTATTTAAATCAAAGATACATTATGCATGCATTACAGTTTATAAATCAAAGTCCACTCACAAACCTGTTCAAGCTAGCTCAATCCCGTCTTGCTCGTTCCTCTGAGGTTCCCGGAACAATATCGCCTGTCAAAAACAACAATCGGGATTACCGGCTAGTAATAAGACTCTTATATAACAACTTCCTAATCTCGGGAAGTCTACCCTTGCTGTTTCTAGAAAACACAGCCACTTCGGACACTCAAAACGACCTCTAAACGATGTCCGATCAACCTGAAACCTGTACCAACAGATTCAGAACGTCGAAAACTAGTTACCACGCGTCGCCGTGACATCAGCCTCGGCCCCACGAGCCGCCGGAAGGTCGGCACTCGCGCCCACACGCCCTCACGCGTCGGCCACGCGCCTGCTACAGTGTTCACGCACTTGGACCGGTCCAACCCGGTCCAACTTGGCCTGACCCGGTACAACTCGACCGGATCGGTTCACTTGACCCGACCGATCACTCGACCCGACCAGTTTACTCGACCCGACCGGTCACCGGCGACTCGCCGGAGAAGACGACCGGCTGCCGGCGCCGCCGTCTGGTTTCCCCTGGAATCCTCCATTTCCAGCCGAAACTTCAAGATTTCCTAACTTCCTCAAAACTCAACCATTTTTCACAAATTTTATGTCTAAATCTATCTACTCGAACCCAGGAATCCAAATATGACCTCAAAACCACAAACACATACCTGTGCTAGCCGGAAAATCGATCGGAAGATCCGAAACTTCCTACACTCGGTTCGGCTTCCCCCGTGGTCCTCTCCTTCGATGGTTGGTACAGTTGTGATCGTGGGAAGGAGTAGAATACGATTAGTTGATCAAAACTGGAAGTTGGAGCCTTGAATCAAAAGTTGGAATTTATGGGTTTTGGGTGAGTTTTCGCACGGGTTCGGTGTTTGGGAGTGTTTGTCACAGAGTGAGAGAGTGAGATGATGATAAGATGAAGATGAAATGAGGTGGATCAGATAATATCTGATTTGGGGGGTTAAAAAAATATCTACCCCAAGTCAAAAATTACCAAAATACCCCTATCAATCTAGACCCGTAACTTTCGTCCACGAACTCCGTTTCCTGTGTGCCGCCTGTCTACGAACTCGTGAGTTCGAGACCTACGCAAGGGTATCCAAAACACCACCGAAAATATTTCGAAACAAAATTTGACTTCCATGCCCTTTACCGACCAAGGGTAAAATCGTCATTTTACATAAATAATTTACTTAAATCCAATAATTGAAATTCCGGGTTGTTACATAATTCGTATATATATATATATATATATATCAGAATCATAACTGTTTATCTCCTAAATAATCATTTTCAAGATCATCTCCGAAAAAAATCAACAACTTTGGAGGTCATTTAGTCATTCATATGTATCAAACAAGTCAACGGTATTGGTAACAAAGAAAATTCTTATGGTAAACCATCCATTTAGTTTATATGAAAATGTTAAATGATCTCCAAATTAGTTGAATTTTTATATAATTAATTTTGAAATTGTGATTTATGAGTTAAATGGTTCCGATTATATATGAAACAAATATACAGATTATTCGATAAATTGAAAGAGTAGTACGAAAATGAAGCACTAAAAATGGGATGTAAGTATTATCCTTATGTTTTGTCGCTTATACTTTGAAGTTCTCCATTTTAACTAATTTAACTTAAGTTTTAATATTTTAAAGTTCCTCATATATTTTCTTTTTGATTTATTCATTATAAAGTATGAAAGTTAAAAGAAATATTTTTCATTAAGAAATAAAAGGGACTCACCTCCTGGTGAGCAATATTTTGCGCACCACTCCATTATAAATGTGACATGTGTATTTTCATTTAACTTCAGTTAACATTTTAATATAATTTATTGAGATCAGAGAAAATAAATACTAAAAAATACATTAACCATTTATTGCTCCAAAAAATAAAGTTATCCCTACGGTTCCCTTCCGCTCCCCCAAATCCCATGGCCATGGCAGCTGCTATGGTTTCTTCCAAACCAAAATTCTTCAAATACCCAGATTTTTTAGAATATTTGACGAAATTGAGTGAGTACATGCACACAAAGATGGCTCAAGAAAAGAAATTTCAGACCACCCAGCCTTTGACCAAATTGCTGGCTCGATCTGTTCGCTGCAAAACTCTTCAATTGATATGAAGTTGAAGGCTCAGAAGTCAAGTCAGAACTACCCATTTTTGGAACCATCTTCATTTTTCTTCATTTCTTGTTTGTGATTTTGTGGGGTTTTTTCTTTTTTCATTTCAATTTGATGTGAAGTCAAAGGTTCAGAACCCATTTTTAGAACCATCTTCATCTTTTTCGTTTCTTGTTTGTGATTATTGGGTTTTATTCATATCTGATCCATTTTCAGAACTGAACAGTTGAAAGACACTTCCACCACTTCATCACACCCTCTTCTGTAACCAAACCAGTACGTGCAGGGTTGTTAATGCAATTACAACCTCCACCGACTTTTCATCGGCACCACCACCGCAACCTAAAATTTTCAGATTCTTTTTAATCATGGAGCACTCGTAGCTTTCGATATGGGTAAGAAGACAAAATACTGAAAAAATTGTTTAAGAAACCATAGCAGTCGCCATGGCTATGGCTTCTGATTTGGTAGGAAGGGATCACTTTTTTTTTTTGGAGTAATAGATGATTAATATATTTTTTATTCTTTATTTTCTCTGACCTCAATAAATTATATTAATATGTTAACTGAGATTAAGTTAAAATACACGTGTCACATTTATAATAAAGTGGGAGCTAAAATGCTCGCAAAATAAAATCTTTCGACACCTGGCCGGCCCAACAGGAAAGGGTAACTTATCAAAATCTCTACCCATGATGTGCAGCCAAAATATCATAAATTCACAATTATGAAGAAAAATATCATAAATTCACAAAATATGTTTTTAATAAATTCACAAAATTTCATAAACATGCACCAAAAAAAGGTTTGAATTCCTAATAACATTGAATACGTAGGTAAAAGTCCAAAATCTCATTTCTCATTGGAAATATTGAAGTAGCTTTTCTGAACACAATTTTGGTTATATTCAACCAAGTATTTTTGAACTTTATTGATTTACCTCATTAATAATGACCATTCATGATTACCTTCAAAATCCAAAATTATGAAGAAAAAATATGGGGTTTGGTAATTTGTAGTTGAAGCAATTTTTTCAAGGAGTTTGTAGCAATTTTCGGATTATTTATCATTTTTTAATAAATTTATTATAAATTTTAAAAATTAAAAGTAATAATTTTCCTTAAAAATAAACTCATGGACACATGGCTCCACACAACAAATGGATACGCATCAGAATCAATGACTCTCGACCAATGATGTCTAACCATGTGTCCATTTTTATTTTTAATATTTTTGTATTGTTAAATTCCAAAATTTATGAAATTATTCATAAAAAAATCAGAAAGATTCATCAAAAAACGAATGAACTCCTTAGAACATTGGCTACGTAGCTAAATGTCCAAAATCTGTCTCCTCATTTTAGTTGTTTTAAAGGAGATAGCAGACTTGTTCCTATTGATTTTTTGCCCGGAGACTTCCTCATATACGTTAAATATGTGATGTATCTCTGCATTAACCTCAGAAGAAGCATCAAGAAATCAAATAGAGTCGTCTGCAAAGAATAAATGGGAGATGGAGATGCTTGGTGCTGATGGCACTACCTGAATACCCCGGATAGTCCCTGCTTGATCAGCTCGTTCCAACATACTAGTAAAGCCCTCGGCGCATAGGAGAAAGAGGTATGGAGAAAACGAGTACCCTTGCCGCAGCCCCCGTTGCGGAGTAATGTATCCCAGCAGGTTTCCTTGCCATAATACAGAGAAAAATACCCTTCAAATTGGTTTCCTTGCCATAATACAGAGAAAAATACCGTTCAAATTGATTTCGGGGTGGAACCTCAACTTTCTTCATTGTCAAGATTACAGAGTCGAGCCAACGGCCTATTCCCTTCAACACCGATATTGTCCCAAACTTGCAAGTAGCACATGTACCGTCCGATATTGTTAGAAATAGAAGCACTCATTATATATTGTCTTTTATTTTTCTATTATTCCGATATGAGATTCTTTAACAGTGAGACAATCCATAATTAATGTGCCAACCCAAGCCGGTGCAAAACCCATTTTATGCATTATCGCTTCTAGAAAACACCATTCAACCCTGTCATAAGCCTGAACCATGTCTAACTTTAGGGCCATCTTGGGAGCTTGTGGGAGCTTTAGAGCCATCTTGGGAGCTTGTGGGGGCTTTATACTCTTGATATGATGAATACATTCAAATGAAGTCATGACATTATATATGGCATTTGAAACCATAAATTAACTACTTTCATTTTAATTGTCAGCGTGTAACTTGTGTTGCAATGACCCAATCGAAGATTCGGTGTAGATTACTAAAACAAAGTCGTCTTAGAGCATCTTTAACAATAATCTCTAATTTTTTGTTAAATTTTAATTAAAGTAGTTAAAAAATTATTTTAATAACTCACTTGCTCTAGCAACACTCCCAACTTTGACAAATCATAAATATTTTAAACATTTAAATACTTTTGTAAAATTTAAAATATTGTTACCACCTAACCCAATATGTCATGAAAATGTTGAAAATTTTGGATGGTAGTGTGGTATGGAACTTTTGGCAATTAAGTAATTCCCTATCCTCCTTCCTACATATACGAGCTCATTTTTGTTTTTCCAAAATAGCAACTTATATAGGAAGACTGCTGGAATGCATTCTTTACTATTTTTTTTTTTGTTAAATAAAATTATATTAAAAGGCCAAAGGCCAGCAGAAAACAGACACTGGGGGAGCCCCAAGAACAGAGTTACACAGCAAACCACCACATACGGAGGCTAGCAGAAAAATAGAACACTTATAACACCAACACTATCATACCAAATGGATATCCCAGTGCATAACAGCGGCTAGGTTGGAGGGACTCTTGTTAAAAGACAACGTGAGCAATCTACATCTCACTATAGAGCAAACGTTCTGAGTAAGAGCCGAAGATGGGGAACTTCGACTGCCAAAGATGCGGGAATTTCTCTTTCCACACGTAGTACACCAAGGCAGCAAGGGCGATTTTCCTAGAAACCACAAGAAGCGACTTGCCCTTCCAGCTGGCTCCAACGATGTCAATGAAGGAGGGCCAAGGGAGTCGCAGCCATGCAGCCCCAACGCCATCCAAAATGGAGCACCAAGCAGAATCCACATACGGGCAGACGAAAAACAAGTGATCTTGGGACTCAAGAGCTGAATTGCAGAGGGGGGCACAATGGGCTCACAAGGGGAGAGAACCTACAAACACGGTCTTTTGTAGCAAGTTTATTCTTGATAGCCAACCCCAGAATAAAACAAGCCCTAAGATTGCAGCAAGGAACCAAACCAGAGAACACCAAGGCACAGAAGGAGCAGACGGTCTGATATCGTTCCACAGGGAAGAGCAAGAGAACTTACTAGAAGATTCTATAGCCCTGAAAAAGGTGTCCTCAGATAACAGATCAGGGATAATATGCCTTGATGCATGCTAAATTGCAGCAAAGGCTTGATCCGAGGACATAGGCCAATTCCAGCCACGGGGCCCCAAAACCTCCTAGATCTTACCATCCAATCTGAAGCCTGAAATCCTCACTAACTCTTCACCCCCAAGCATGGAGATAGGGCCACTAGGGATCCAAAAATCATGCCAAAGGAACACCTTTGAACCATTATGACATGACCCTTCTCGAATTCCCCCTCGAAAACCGGGAAAACCCCTGCTCCCGTTTGATAACTTAATAAAATTCTCAAAATACCCTTAAGTCCTTACATCTAGTTATGAGAATTCTGCTGAGAAACCGGCAGAACCTCCTCTTAAGGAATGGTTAATCGTCATCCATCTATCAGACGAAGGATCAGATAACACTCGCAAATCCCAGCAACACCAAACAACCATCGACGTAGTCATAATTTACAATAAGTCCAAAAGATTATCAGAGCATCTAGGTAGGAAAGGTAAATACAGAAAATTATAATTCCTACTCGATAGTCTAGGTAAATGCGAAGCTGAAATTTAATGCCTCCGCCTCTGGATATGCCCTCGTCAACTCAACGGCCTGGAAGGGATTTAAAACACCAAAAATGTGAGTGGACAAAATAATCATTTAAAATCATTTCCGAGGAAAACATACATTTTCCCCCTCCATGAGTAAAACAATGCATGCATAATGTAAAAATTCATTTTCAAACAATTCCATAAATAATATATATATATATAATCCGAAAACTCACCGGAAAATCCATCTTTTGTTTAAAACACTTTGTGTAAGGACCCTTCCCGAATTTCTCCTCGAAACCCGGAAAGAACCCTTATCCCGTCTGACAACCCTTTTACCTCAAGATTTTATACCAGAACTACCCTTTATCTTTAAATAATTTTTAGTAAACCTTACAAAGTTCCCAACAGAACCTCTGTACTTACTGACCACTCCTACCTGTCAGACGTAGGACATCATACAGGTCAAAGCCAACACCTCGGAATAGTGGTGGTCCAAATAGGAATACCCTCTGACACCAAATGTCAGTAGGTCAGACACTGCTGACAACTCTACTGGAATACCACAAGACAACCGACAAGTTAGATACTTGTGAACCAACAATAATTCGTCCATCTGGGTCACCGCCCACACCAACCCACTGACTCGGATGACGAAGTATTTTGGTAGGTTGATTAAGCCCATAAGCTGATTAAGCCCAAGACAATTGTCATCAAATCATATTAGAGCCGGAAATATCCTCGGTTATCATATCATATCATTAGCCGGTATAACCTTCGGCTATCAAACCATATCAGTCGGTAAGTATCCTCGACCATCAAATCATATCATCAGCCGGTATAACCTTCGACTATCATATCATATCAGTCGGCAAGTATCCTCGACTATCATATCATATCATCAGCTGGTATAACCTTCGGCTATCATATCATATCAGTCGACAAGTATCCTCGACTATCATATCATATCATCAGCCGGTATAACCTTCGGTTATCATATCATATCAGTTGGCATATCCCTCGAATATCATATCCCTAGCCACCAGGGTATCCCTTGGGGTGTGCTAGTCCTGTATCACAACTCTCTGTACTATGATATCACATCAGTCGACAAGTATCCTCAACTATCATATCATATCATCAGCCGGTATAACCTTCGGCTATCATATCATATCAGTCGGCAAGTATCCTCGACTATAATATCATATCATCAGCCGGTATAACCTTCGGCTATCATATCATATCAGTCGGCAAGTATCCTTGACTATCATATCATATCATCAGCCGGTATAACCTTCGGCTATCAAATCATATCAGTCGGCATATCCCTCGACTATCATATCCCTAGCCACCAGGGTATCCCTTGGGGTGTGCTAGTCCTGTATCACAACTCTCTGTACTATGATATCAAATCAGTCGGCAAGTATCCTCGACTATCATATCATATCATCAGCCGGTATAACCTTCGGCTATCATATCATATCAGTGGGCATATCCCTCGACTATCATATCCCTAGCCACCAGGGTATCCCTTGGGGTGTGCTAGTCCTGTATCACAACTCTCTGTACTATGATATCACATCAGTCGGCAAGTATCCTCGACTATCATATCATAACATCAGCCGGTATAACCTTCGGCTATCATATCATATCAGTCGGTAAGTATCCTCGACCATCATATCATATCATCAGCCGGTATAACCTTCGGCTATCATATCATATCAGTCGGTAAGTATCCTAGACTATCATATCATATCATCAGCCGGTATAACCTTCGGCTATCATTGTAACAACCCGAAATTTTAATTATTGGGTTTACACAATTTGTTTGTAAAATGACGATTTTACCCTTGGTTGGTAAAGGGCTTGGAAATCAAGTTTTGTTTCGAGACACTTTTGGTGGTGTTTTGGATACCGTTGCGTAGGTCTCGAACTCACAAGTTCGTAGACAGGGGGCACGCAGGAAACGGAGTTCGTGTACGAAAATTACGGGTCTAAAACCTACAGGGGCAGTTTGGTAATTTTGGAAAAGTTGGAACTATATAGCAGATATTTTTCTCTCTCCTCGGGGGATTGGTCCATTCAGTATCGCTCCGACCCAAAGTCCTCCTCGTGCGAACACCGAAGACCCCATTTTCATCGGATAACCATTATAGGTCAAGCCCAGTGAATGATTCTCAATATAGTCATTTTGTTTTAAAACATTGATTAGGAATAAAAATTGATAACTCACTAGACTATATTAAGAATTGGCTCAAATTAAGTAAAATAAGATCTCAACACTTAAGTATACGGATTAAGAATATTAATGATTCTTCCCCAAGTAACATCCACTTTGATTGCTAAAACAAGATCCTCTGAGGGAAAGTATACTCTGATTCATATTGACTATATCCGTATCTTTGTAACCATTTCCGTCCCCCTTTGGTTTAGCATAGATACGAATTAACTCAAGCAAATGAGGAATAAGATAATTGTTTAAATAGCATGAAAGAATGTAAATGATGTGAAAAATAATTACATATATGAATAAGAAAATGATATGTAAATTGATTATGCTTAAAATCATGAATGAGTGAAATAACTTTGTTTTACTGATTTGAAACTTTGATACCTTACATATGAAATAACTAAGAAGAGCTTTACTGGAGGTCTTCTGAAAACTTATGAAATCTCAAAACAGATATGAAACTAAGAAAATGAAAGGAGAATGAATTTCGAGTCCCTTGTGACTGAGAATGAGCTCTCTTTATATAGGCAGAGGCATCAAGACATGAATGATTATAAAATACTGTGACCGAAAGTAATTTTGGCGTTTACTGTGGCACATGGCCAAATAGTCAGAAAGGTGACGAAGCAGCACGCGGCGACACTGTTCATGAATAGTGTGTTGTCGGAATACTGTAACATCACAAGACTGGTACTGTTGGTGAATAATGACTTTGTTTACTGCAGCTTCACGAGATTGGGATAGTGGCTTCAGAGCTCATTGAGATCATAAGGCTCGTAAGGATCTTGACTGTCTTGAAAGTCGGACCAAAGCATCTTCTTCTTTTCTTTTGACTGTTTACTGGATGATGGGTGATTAGAAGCAGCTTGATTTCCCAGGGGGGAGGAATAGGTTGACTTGTGACTGCTTGGAGAGGATGACTGTGAAGGGCATTTATCATCTTCAGATCATCGCCTTCAACGCCTAACTGCGAAGCTCGAATCATAAGCATTTGAGCCAATTCTTTTAACTCTGCAGGGGACTTGTCATCTAAAGATAGAGTGGAGGAGGAAGAGGTGATTGGCTTGGAAGGGTTGACTGTAAGGTCCTTCTTGACTGGTGACTTCGTAACTGAAAACTCTTGATGCACCTGAGAAATGATGCGATCATGGTTGAATTTATCCCACCATTTGACTGAGAAGTGACGAACCAAAATATCATTGTGAATCTCATAGCGCCACTTAAGTATCCACGGCACCTTGTACTTGGCCATGAATTGCAAAAGTAGCGGGAACTCTCGATCTGTTTCACTGAAAGATTGTCGTTCAGTGAAGAATTTGACTGCTTCTTGGAGGGGCGGCGGCAGGAGCCGGAGCATTGGACCAAAATCGGACCACCATTTTAGAAACCACTTAGGGAATGATCCTTTGAATTTACTATCGAAGTTGATAAACCAGGAGTGACTGAAAGTCTCCGTTTGATGGAGAAAAACCTTACTCCAGGCATCAATGTAATCAAAGTACGTAAAGGGGGTATCAGAATTAGGGAGATCTTGCCTGTCATATGGGGGACGTTTCCACTGGGACAGGCTGATTACTTTCATAATGTAGATTGAATGATAAAGAATGTTACTAGGATTGCTTTTGTCATGAATTGGCTTGAGGTGAATAGATGCAGTATGGAGGAGAATCTCCATGTAAAGTTTAATTGACTTCTTGGGGTGAACTGGAGCAAAGTGCCAATTGGGAGGGAAAATGGTTTTTGCAATGTCTTCGGGAGATTTGAGTTGACTAAGGGATGGCTCAACGAAGAATAGATTGTGACTAGGGTCTTTAGGAATATAAGGGGAAGATTGAGAATAAGGGACTGGGCTTGACTGGGGTTTTACTAGAGATTGAAAAGGATCGTAACTGGAAACCAGGGCTGACTGGTAATTAGGCCTGAACTGGCCCAAGGTAGAACCAAGGACAGTGTATTGGTTTCTGATGGGAATTGGTGAATGACCAGGGTAAGGGACTAGGGATGAAGGAGTGAATGACTCCTGTTTGACTGGTGCTAAGGAGGCAGGGAGCCTCCGGGTTGACTGCTTGTCTGGAGCCTTTTCAGACATGTTTACTCTGCAAGAATTCTCTAGTTAGGAAATCTGGAATACAATTGTCTCTCCCTCTCAAATATTCTATTTCAAAATCAAAAATACTTAATATAGCTTGCCATCGTGCAAAAATCTGTTTGGATGCAATATTTTGAACATCTTTTTCAATAACATGCTTGGCACTTTTGCAATCGACTCTGACTAAAAAGTTTTGGTTTAATAAATCATCTTGAAATTTTGAGATGCATAATACTATAGATAAAATTTCCTTTTTAATAGTACTATAATTTTTCTGAGCTTGGTTCCAAATACCGGAATGGAAACGAACAATTTGTTCTGATTTACTCTGCGGAGTTCTTTGTTTGAGAATTCCGCCATAACCGACGTCAGAAGCATCTGTTTCAACAATTTTGAAAGAATTGACTGAAGGAATACCAAGACAAGGAAGGGTCTTGACATGTAATTTGATTTGTTTGACTTGTTGGTATGAGTGACTGTCCATGCAGGAGGATTGCTCTGGAGACGATCAAATAAAGGTTTACACTGTTTTCGTAGATCGTGATAAAAATCAGAAACATAATTTAGGGATCCGAGAAATCGTTGGAGTTGACTTTTATCTAGAATTTCATCTGGAAATTTATCAGCGAATTCAATGACACGATTAATTGGTTTGATTGTGGATTGGAATATATCAAAACCAAGGAATCTAATTTTGGTTTGGAATATCTTAACTTTTGATGCGGAAACAACTAAACCATTTTTCTGGACAATTTCGAAGAATTTACTAAGATGTTTCCAATGTTGTTCAATTGACTGAGAGAAGATAAGGACATCATCAATGTAAACTATGGAAAATTCACTATATGGATTGAATATTTCATTCATTATGTTCTGGAATTCACTAGGCGCATTCTTAAGACCAAATGGCATTACATTCCATTCGTAATGGCCGAAAGGGGTAACAAATGCAGTTTTGTACCTATCATTTTCATGAATCTGAATTTGCCAAAATCCGCTTTTCATGTCGAATTTTGAAAATACTACGGCATTTCCGAGACGGTTGACTAGATCTCTTTTATTAGGAATTGGGTATCTAATCCATTCGAGAACTGAGTTAAGAGGTTTATAATTAATTACTAACCTGGGGACTCCTCGTTCTAATTCGGCTTGCTTTTGGACATAAAATGCAGCGCATGACCATGGGGATTTACTTTTCCTAATTATTCCTTTACTGAGTAATTCATTTATTTCTGTCTTGCAAAACTCCATTATTTCTTGACTCATTTGGATTGGTCTTGCCTTTGTAGGTATTTTACTTTCACTGAAGTCTTTAATATAGGGAAGACGCACTAAATGTTTCTTCCTATGCCAGAAAGCATTGGGAAGGTCAGCACAGATTTTACTCTTGATACTTGCTTCAAACGATTGTATTTCAGATTGAAGTGTTTCCTGTTTTAACTGTTCTTCAATTCTTTTAAATTTGATTTCTTCCTTAAGATAAGATAACTGTTGGGTTTTACAATTGATTAGATTAATGGTTTGTGATATGGAATCCTTTTGAAAGGCTTTGATTGTTTGAAGTGCAGGATTGACTAAAAATTTGAATGTGACCTTTCGATGCATTGGGTAAGTGGTTATTGACTCATAATCAGTGGTGAAAGGATATAATAGCGTGAGAAATGGGAGACCTAGAATCATTTGATCACTTATATTTGTTATTAGAACAAAGGGTGTTTTAAAACAGACATTATCTTGGCAAATATGGGCTTTTGGGATTTCATATTTTAGCTCCATTTTACTACCATTTGCAGATTTCAAAGATTGAGTTGATTTGATATAATACTTTGTTGGAACTAAGCCTTCCTGAAGGCAATTCAGATCTGCACCGGAATCAACTAGGGCAATAGTTGTTAATTCAAAATCTTGTATTACTAATCGGACCGTGATATACCATTTTTTAATATGAATTTGTTGTATAAGATTTAAAATATTATCATGACTTTGGTCTCTGTCGGATCCATGGTAGGATTGTTCGGCCTCCAAATTATTGGTATTGATTAACTGAGTTTTGATTTCTTGATTTTCAATTCGTAATTCTTGACTAGTAAGTTTTAACTGTTTGATATCTTCTTTAATCTTGTTGATTTCAGAATGTAAATCTTGGATGGTTACTTCTTTTTTAACTTTATTAAATCGTTCCAATGTTGTGGTAAGACTTATTGTGCCGGATGGTTTTTTAACTGGATCTTGTTCCTGTTCATTTCTGATAATGACTCTTCTTAACTTTTTCAAGTATTCTGATTTTAATTCTGGGTTCTCAATTTTCCCAATTAGATCTATCAGTAACTCTTCTTGTTCTTCTTGTTTAGTAAGGACATTGATTGTTTTACAACAAGTGTCTTGACAACCTATTTTTATTCCTGGGGAACTGGACATTTCATTATCAGTAGAAGAATGATTACTAGATTCGGAATCAGAAAGGACTTCGTCACTGGAGTCAGTATTTCGTAATTCTAATATTCGTATTAAGTCTTCTTTTTCTTCATTAGTAATTTTTAACTGGTTAATCTTGTTTTTTACTGGGCATTTATTTGCAAAGTGACCAGGTTTTTGACACTTATAACATTTAGCTGGATGTTTGTCGGTGCGTGTTTTGGGTATCCAATTTTTTGACTTGTTTTGCCAATGTTTTCTTGGTCTTCGCTTCTCGTAAAATTTATCAGTCTGGAATTTGTTTTTATTATATGGTTTGTAAGATTTAAAATATTTCTTATTACTGTATTTATGTTTCTTTTCAGAAATATGTTTATTTTTTCGTGAGGGAGGAATAGGAGGTAAACCATATTGTTCACAGAAATTTCCTAATTCATATTTTGCTTTTCTTTTATCATTATTAATTTGCCGACTTATTTTCATATCAATACACATTTTTAGGCCTTCTTTCTGGATGACACTTACTATGTTTCCATAGGTGAGTTTATCATAATTAATGTGACCTTGTTCATCACTGAGGACTTGTCGAATTTTGTGAGCAAAAAGATTTGGTAGACCATTAATAAATTTTTCTTTCCAAAACGATTGATTACTATCTTCACGTAGCATTACTCTAGATATAAAGACATCTTTATACCACCTAAAGTCATTTAATGTTGGACATCTTAGGTTACTAAGTTGATCATGAATTCTTGTAGTGACATTACTTGGGGTTCCTATGAAATGTTCAATTATCGTGAGAAGTAAAGTGTTAATTGCATCAGGAACTCCTGCTCCAATTCTTTCATCAAAGACAGGGAGGCCTTCCTCGTCGTGAAGGACAGAATGTATAATTTCTTGTTTAGAATGTTCAGTGAGATGTTTTTCCCACCAAGCACGAAGGGTGCCGGAAAATCCGGTAATAAAGAGATCAAGGATCTCTGGTTGACTGAGGTTATGGGTGGTAGCATAGCTGTTGGCAACCATTGTCATATGTTGTAATTTATTTAATATTTCTTGTTCAGATAAGCCATCTATATTCCATTCATAAAGTTTATCAGCAGAAACTGTGAATTGGTTTTGAAAGATTCTTTCTTCATGTTGAATGTCTGGGGGTGTTGGCCGATTATACCAGTTTTTAGTTAAACTTGTTGGGTTCATTTTATGAGATAGTCTTTTTATTTCAAGGTTTTTAAAAGCGTTTTCAATTTTACTGATATTACTTGAATCAGACTCATGGGAGCTTGAACTCTCAGAATCTTGACTGTAAAGGTCAATTACTTGTAAACTTTTCTGGGGATCTTTTAAGTCTTTTATCATTCGTTCTATTTTTATAATGGACGATGAAGGTTTGAGTGGTAATCCTTTTTTACTGCCCGAGAAAGTTAGTAAAGGTGATTCTTGCTTGGGTTTAGGGTGTTTTTCTTCAATTACTGTGTTATCAATTTTTGTTTCAATTTTATCTAACTGTTTTCCTAGGGTGATGAGACTTTGATTTGTATAGTTGTTTTGTTCGATTAATTTCTTAAAATCTGGACCTGTTTCTTGTGTGACAACTTTAAATGGTGATGCGACAACTTTGGCTTGATTGACATTAAGTATGATTGTTTCAGGAGGAGGATGGCTAGATGTTACTTGGGTTGAATCTTGTTTAACCCAATGTTCTTGGGTGATGACTTTTAAGTTATTTACTTCTGGATAATGGTTATCAATAAAATCAAGGAAAAATATAGTAGTTTGAGTTTGTTTCATGAAATTTTCCCAATGTTGAAATATATTTTCTTTTTCTTGCGAATTAAATCTTTGTCGGAAAACATTTTTTCGTTCAATATTTCTGATTGACTCGATATCCTGATTTAGGAGTTTCCAATTGATTTGAAATGGTTTCGTCATTATTAACAATTGAGAATGGACTTCAAAGTCTGATTGGGTTGGTGAAGTTGGTTCTTTATAAGTACCGTAGCTAACTTGAGACTTAGTTTGGACACCTTTTAATTTTAAGTTTTTTAATTCTTGGTTGATGTCATAGTCTCTTATGGACTCAGTAACATCTAGCCATCCTCCTCCTAAAACAATCATACTTAATGTTAATCAAGCCAAAGTTGTCGCATCTTCACGTAGCATTACTCTAGATATAAAGACATCTTTATACCACCTAAAGTCACTTAATGTTGGACATCTTAGGTTACTAAGTTGGAGTTGACTTTTATCTAGAATTTCATCTGGAAATTTATCAGCGAATTCAATGACACGATTAATTGGTTTGATTGTGGATTGGAATATATCAAAACCAAGGAATCTAATTTTGGTTTGGAATATCTTAACTTTTGATGCGGAAACAACTAAACCATTTTTCTGGACAATTTCGATGAATTTACTAAGACCCCACGAGCATTTTGGGTAGTTATTGGAGCGGGAGCACCGCCGTAGGCGACGGACGGAGGAGGGAGGTGAACTGAATCTTCTCGGCCATTTTCCATTCAAACTAGGTACAATCTCGGAACTTTGACCTCATATTTGGATTCCTGTTGAAAAGTAGATGAATTTCCATGTGTAGATCGTGAAAAACGGTCAAGAAATGAAGAAGTTAGAAAACCTTGAAAATCGACCGGAAATGGCAATTTCCAGCGAACCAGACGGCGGCGGAGGTGACGATCCGGTCATCTTCTTCGGCTAGCCTCCGATGACGGCGATGGCCGTCCGGTCGTCTTCTCTGGTGAGTCACCGGTAACCGATCGGGTTGAGTGAACCGGTCGGGTTGAGTGAACCGATCGAGTTGAGTGAACTAGTCGGGTTGAGTCGAGTTGGACCGGGTCAGGTCGAGTCGGACTGGGTTGGACCGGTCCAGGCGCGTGAACACTGTAGCAGGCGTATGACCGGCGCGTGAGGGTGCGTGAGGGCGCGTGGGCGCGTGTGCCGACCTTCCGGCGGCGCGTGGCGGCGCGTGGGCCGAGTCTGAGGTCACGGCGGCGCGTGGTACCTAGTTCTCGACGTTCCGAATCTGTTGGTACAGGTTTCAGGTTGATCGGACGTCGTTTAGAGGTCATTTTGGGCAATCCCAGCGGTAATGGTTGACCTTATTAGCGGATTTTGAGCTCGGAAAGTCAAGGTAGTTGGGTCATTATTGTGCATGTGTTCCTTGGGCTAGAGCGTCCATGAATTTTGGGTTGGATGATGTTTGTGAGTGGATTTTTGTTTTATAAACTGAAATGCATGCATCAAAATATCTTTGTGTAAATACTGTTATATATTGTGGCGTTGAATTTCTGAATTTTAGAAATGATTACTAGACACATGTTTTCCACTATTACTGTTAAAGTATGATTTGAGAAATATCATGGGTTTTGGACTCGGTTTTGATATCATTTTGACGTGGAAATTATTGAGTCCATAATTTGAGTTTTGACCCGGATGTATGAGTTTATCGTATTTGACCATATATTTGAGGGAGGCCAGGACCCGGGACTAGGATCCGCTGTTGGCGGTGAACCCGGTGAACCTCCAATATAATTGATGACTGATATGATATGATAGCCGAAGGTTATACCGGCTGATGATATGATATGATAGTCGAGGATACTTGCCGACTGATGTGATATGATAGCCGAAGGTTATACCGGCTGATGATATGATATAATAGTCGAGGATACTTGCCGACTGATGTGATATCAAGATACAGAGAGTTGTGATACAGGACTAGCACACCCTAAGGGATACCCTGGTGGCTAGGGATATGATAGTCGAGGGATATGCCGACTGATGTGATATGATAGCCGAATGTTATACCGGCTGATGATATGATATGATAGTCGAGGGATATTCCGACTGATATGATATGCTAGTCGAGGGATATGTCGACTGATATGATATGATAGCCGAAGGTTATACCGGCTGATGATATGATATGATAGTCGAGGATACTTGCCGACTAATGTGATATCATAGTACAGAGAGTTGTGATACAGGACTAGCACACCCCAAGGGATACCCTGGTGGCTAGGGATATAATAGTCGAGGGATATGCCGACTGATGTGATATGATAGTCGAATGTTATACCGGCTGATGATACGATATGATTGTCGAGGGATATGCCGACTGATGTGATATGATAGCCGAATGTTATACCGGCTGATGATACAATATGATAGCCGAGGATTTTTCCAGCTCTAATGTGAACCAGATGACAATTGTCATGGGCTTAATTAACCTATGAAAATACATCGTCATCCGGGTCAGTGGGTTGGTGTGGGCGGTGAGCCAGAGTGACGAATTATTGTTGGTTCACAAGTATCTGACTAGTCGGTTGTCTTGTGGTATTCCAGTAGAGATGTCAGCAGTGTCTGACCTACAGACATTTGGTGTCATAGGGTATTCCTATTTGGAACACCACTATTCCGAGGTTTTGGCTTTGACCAGTATACTATCCTGTGTCTGACAGTAGGAGGGATCAGTAAGTACAGAGGTTCTGTCGGGAACCCGGTAAGATTTAATAAAAATTATTTAAGAACAAGGGGTATTTCTGGTATATGAATTTTGAGGTAAAAGAGCTGTCAGACGGGATAAGGGTTCTTTCCGGGTTTCAAGGGAAAATTCAGGAAGGGTCCTTACAATCATAACATATAAGTCGGTAAGTATCCTTGACCATCATATCATATCATCAGCCAGTATAACCTTCGGCTATCATATCATATCAGTCGGTAAGTATCCTCGACCATCATATCATATCATCAGCCGGTATAAGCTTCGGCTATCATAACATATCAAGCGGTAAGTATCCTCGACCATCATATCATATCATCAGCCGGTATAACCTTCGACTATCATAACATATCAGTCGGTAACAGTAATAGTGGAAAACATATGTCCAGTAATCATTTCCAAAATCCAGAAATTCAATGCCACAATACATAACAGTATTTAAACAAAGATATTTTGATGCATGCATTTCAGTTTACAAACAAATGTCCACTCACATACATCATCCAACCCTTAATTCATGGACGCTCTAGCCCAAGGAACACATGCACAATAATGACCCAACTACCTTGACTTTCCGAGCTCAAAACCCGCTAATACGGTCAACTATTACCGCTGGGATTGCCCAAAATGACCTCTAAATGACGTCCGATCAACCTGAAACCTGTACCAACAGATTCAGAACGTCGAAAACTACATACCACGCATCGCCGTGACCTCAGACTCGGCCCCACGCGCCGCCACGCACCGCCGGAAGGTAAGAAAATGCTCCCACGCGCCCTCACGCGTCGGTCACGCCCCTGCTACAGGGTTCACGCACCTGGATCGGTCCAACCCGGCCAGGCTCAACTTGACCCGGTCCAACTCGACCCAATCGGTTCACTCGACTCGATCGGTTCACTCGACCCGATCGGTTCACTCAACCCGACCGGTTACCGGTGACTCACCGGAGAAGACGACCGAACGGCCACCGTCATCGTCGGAGGCTGGCCGGAGAAGATGACCGGACCGCCACCTCCGTCGCCGTCTGGTTCGTCGAAAATTGCCATTTCCGGTCGATTTTCAAGGTTTTCTAACTTCTTCATTTCTTGACCGTTTTTCACGATCCACACATGTAAATTCATCTACTTTTCACCAGGAATCCAAATATGAGGTCAAAGTTCCGAGATCGTACTTGTTTTGGCCGAAAAATGGCTGAGAAGATTCAGTTCACCTCCCACCTCTGTCCGTCGCCTACGGAGGTGCTCCCGCTCTAATAACTACCCCAAAATGGCCGTGGGGTCCCGGGGAAGATCCTCCCGACCTTGGTTTCAGTCGAATCGGATCGAAATCCATCCGAAGAAAATGGGGTCTTCGGTGTTTGCACGGGGAGGATTTCGGGTAGGAGAGAGACTGAATGGACCAATCTCTCGAGGAGAGAGAAAAATATCTGCTATATAGTTCCAACATTTCTAAATTACCAAACTGCCCCTGAAGCTTCTAGACCCGTAACGAACTTACCGGGTCTCCGTTTTCTGCGTGCCGCCTGTCTACGAACTCGTGAGTTCGAGACCTACGCAACGACCCAAGAAAAATTCCCAAAAGTACTGCCAGTAAAAAAGTGACTCCCGAACCCGTCCAAAATCGAGGGTAAAATCGTCCAATTCTCAAAATAATTTAATTTCTGGTCCGGGTCGTTACAAATTTCCCCCCTTACAGAAATGTCGTCCCCGAAATTTCTCTAACTCGGGTTAAAGAACCAACCTCCTATTCAGTTCAAGGTCGCTAAAGAGGTAAACGCCTTGGAGGCATCTTGTTAACAGAAATCCTTAATAATTTGCACACAAGTGTGCGGTCTGCAGGAAGTTAACCTAGAGCTTTTATACCACTTGTAAGGACCCTTCCCGAATTTCTCCTCGAAACCCGGAAAGAACCCTTATCCCGTCTGACAGCCCATTTACTTCATGATTTTATACCAGAACTACCCTTTATCTTTAAATAATTTTTAGTAAACCTTACAGAGTTCCCAACAGAACCTCTGTACTTACTGACCACTCCTACCTGTCAGATGTAGGACATCATACAGGTCAAAGCCAAGACCTCGGAATAGTGGCGATCCAAATAGGAATACCCTCTGACACCAAATGTCAGTAGGTCAAACACTGCTGACAACTTTACTGGAATACCACAAGACAACCGACTAGTCAGATACTTGTGAACCAACAATAATTTGTCCCTCTGGGTCACCGCCCACACCAACCCACTAACTCGGATGACGAAGTATTTTGGTAGGTTGATTAAGCCCATAGGCTGATTAAGCCCATGACAATTGTCGTCAAATCATATTAGAGCCGGAAATATCCTCGGCTATCATACCATATCAGTCGGTAAGTATCCTCGACCATCATATCATATCATCAGTCGGTATAACCTTCGGCTATCATATCATATCAGTCGGCAAGTATCCTCGACTATCATATCATATCAGCAGCCGGTATAACCTTCGGCTATCATATCATATCAGTCGGCAAGTATCCTCGACTATCATATCATATCATATCATCAGCCGGTATAACCTTCGGCTATCATATCATATCAGTCGGCATATCCCTCGACTATCATATCCCTAACCATCAGGGTATCCCTTGTGGTGTGCTAGTCCTGTATCACAACTCTCTGTACTATGATGTCACATCAGTCGGCAAGTATCCTCGACTATCATATCATATCATCAGCCGGTATAACCTTCGGCTATCATATCATATCAATCGGCAAGTATCCTCGACTATCATACCATATCATCAGCCGGTATAACCTTCAGCTATCATATCATATCAGTCGGCAAGTATCCTCGACTATCATATAATATCATCAGCCGGTATAACCTTTGGCTATCATATCATATCAGTCGGCATATCCCTCGACTATCATATCCCTAGCCACCAGGGTATCCCTTGGGGTGTGCTAGTCCTGTATCACAACTCTCTGTACTATGATATCACATCAGTCGGCAAGTATCCTCGACTATCATATCATATCATCAGCCGGTATAACCTTCGGCTATCATATCATATCAGTCGGCAAGTATCCTCGACTATCATATCATATCATCAGCCGGTATAACCTTCGGCCATCATATCATATCAGTCGGCAAGTATCCTCGACTATCATATCATATCATCGGTCGGTATAACCTTCGGCTATCATATCGTATTAGTCGGCATATCCCTCGACAATCATATCCCTAGCCACCAGGGTATCCCTTGGGGTGTGCTAGTCCTGTATCACAACTCTCTGTACTATGATATCACATCAGTCGGCAAGTATCTGCGACTATCAAATCATATCATCAGCCGGTATAACCTTCGGCTGTCATATCATATCAGTCGGCAAGTATCCTCGACTATCATATCATATCATCAGCCGGTATAACCTTCGGCTATCATATCATATCAGTCGGCAAGTATCCTCGACTATCATATCATATCATCAGCCGGTTTAACCTTCGACTATCATATCATATCAGTTGGCATATCCCTCGACTATCATATCCCTAGCCACCAGGGTATCCCTTGGGGTGTGCTAGTCTTGTATCACAACTCTCTGTACTATGATATCACATCAGTCGGCAAGTATCCTCGACTATCATATCATATCATCAGCCAGTATAACCTTCGGCTAACCTATCATATCAGTCGGCAAGTATCCTCGACTATCATATCATATCATCAGCCGGTATAACCTTCGACTATCATATCATATCAATCGGCATATCCCTAGACTATCATATCCCTAGCCACCAGGGTATCCCTTGTGGTGTGCTAGTCCTGTATCACAACTCTCTGTATTATGATATCACATCAGTCGGCAAGTATCCTCGACTATCATATCATATCATCAGCCGGTATAACCTTCGGCTATCATATCATATCAGTCAGTAAGTATCCTCGACCATCATATCATATCATCAGCCGGTATAACCTTCGGCTATCATATCATATCAGTCGGTAAGTATCCTCGACCATCATATCATATCATCAGCCGGTATAACCTTCGGCTATCATAACATATCAGTCGGTAACAGTAATAGTGGAAAACATATGTCCAGTAATCATTTCCAAAATCCAGAAATTCAATGCCACAATACATAACAGTATTTAAACAAAGATATTTTGATGCATGCATTTCAGTTTATAAAACAAAAGTCCACTCACATACATCATCCAACCCTTAATTCATGGACGCTCTAGCCCAAGGAACACATGCACAATAATGACCCAACTACCTTGACTTTCCGAGCTCAAAACCCGCTAATACGGTCAAGTATTACCGGTGGGAATTCCCAAAATGACCTCTAAACGACGTCCGATCAACCTAAAACCTGTACCAACAGATTCGGAACGTCGAAAACTACTTACCACGCGTCGCCGTGACCTCAGACTCGGCCCCACGTGCCTCCACGCGCCGTCGGAAGGTAAGTAGACGCACCCACGTGCCCTCACGCGCCGGTCACGCGCCTGCTACAGGTTTCACGCACCTGAACCGGTCCGACCCGGCCCGGCTCAACTTGACCCAGTCCAACTCTAGCTAATCGATTCACTCAACTTGACCGGTTCACTCAACCCGATCGGTTCACTCAACCCGACCGGTTACCGGTGACTCGCTGGAGAAGATGACCGGACCGCCACCTCCGCCGCCGTCTGGTTCGCCGAAAATTGTCATTTCCGGTCGATTTTAAAGGTTTTCTAACTTCTTCATTTCTTGATCGTTTTTCACGATCCACACATGTAAATTCATCTATTTTTCACCATGAATCCAAATATGAGGTCAAAGTTCCGAGATCGTACCTGATTTGGCCGAAAAATGGCCGAGAAGATTCGGTTCACCTCCCAACTCTGTCCGTCGCCTACGGCAGTGCTCCTGCTCCAATAACTACCCCAAAATACTCGTGGGGTCCCGGGGAAGATCCTCCCGACCTTGGTTTCAGTCGAATCGGATCGAAACCCATCCGATGAAAATTGGGTCTTCGGTGTTCGCACGGGGAGGATTTCGGGTAGGAGAGAGACTGAATGGACCAATCTCTCGAGGAGAAAGAAAAATATCTGCTGTATAGTTCCAACTTTTCCAAAATTACCAAACTGCCCCTTAAGCTTCTAGACCCGTAACGAACTCACCGGGTCTCCGTTTTCCGCGTGCCGCCTGTCTACGAACTCATGAGTTCGAGACCTACTTAACGACCCAAGAAAAATTCCCAAAAGTACTGCCAGTCAAAAATTGACTCCCGAACCCGTCCAAAATCGAGGGTAAAATCGTCCAATTCCCACGAAAACCCGAATAATGAAAACATCCCGTGGTCCACAACCTTGCTTTGAAAACCCTCCTCAAAGGAGTTTAAAATCATGTAAATAGACCCGGACACAAAATATATCAAAACATATCCAACTGCTCCCCGAATGGAATCATGTGCCGTAGCTCGATATCCGAACTAACTGACCCGGGTCCAACCCTCCACACACTCGATATACCTCGAGTTGTGCAGTACCCTGTACTACGCGTAGACAACCTCAACGACTTGGTGGAGAAATACTCTTCAACACCAGCGTCGGAGAATCCTTGAGGATCTGGCGGAGAAATACCCTTCGACGCCAGTTGGAGAAAACCTTGACCCTCGGGGACAATAATTCAGTGAAAACCAAAATCCATGTTTTGAAACTCTTGTTTCTTGGCTTAGGCCAAATTCATTGAAAAATCGGGTTTCAACTTAAAATTGTGGACTCGACCGAAATCCAAAATTAATCAAGTCAAACCATATAAAACCCGAAACCATAAAGCCAGGACATAGCCCAAAACGTCATTCCAAATAATTATTGAAAGCCCGTGTCCAGTAATAATTTATGAGCATAATACTTGACAATTCCAGAATTTACCAAAAATAATACTTAACAAGAATTTATTCAAATATACCTTTATGCATGCTATAATTTACAAAACCATAGTCCACTCACCAAATGTCCAATTAGTTCACTCCCAGGTCGTATGCTCCTCTGAAGTTCCCGAAACAGTATCACCTGTCAAAAGTAACAATCGGGATTACCAATGATAATTAAAAATCCTACATTCAACTCCCTAAACCCCGGGAGGTCTGCTCGCGTCACACTAAAAACGCAGCCACTTCAGACGCCCAAAACTACCCCTACATGACGTCTGATTAACCCAGAACCTGCGCCAAAAGGTCCGAAACGTCGAAACCTTGTCGACATAGGTCGCCGTGACCCAAGGACTGGTCCCACGCGCCGGCGGAAAGCCGGCGGCTCGGCCACGCGTCGGCTACAGTACCTCACGCTCTGCTACAGTACCTCACACACTGACTTGGTGCTGACTCAGCTGCCAGGTGGCACCACGTGGGTGGCCTCCACGTGGCTCCACGTGGCTGCTAGGTGGCATGCCATGTCAACCTCTCTAACTGAACTAGTCACTGGAGAGCCACCGGAGAAGTCAACCACTCCACCGTGTGTTGCTGTCAGCCGTCGCCGAAAAACGCCATTGCTAGTTGACCTTGAAATTTTCCTAACTTCCCCAAATCTTAACCTTTTTTCACGAATTTTTAGTTTAAATCCATCTACTCGAACCCAGGAACTAAAAAATGAAGTCTAAACACGAAACTTATACCTGTGTTGGCCGAAAAATCGATTGAAAGTTTCATTTTTTCCTTTCCTCGGTTCGGTGTCTCCCGTTGTTTCTTCCTTCGACAGTCGGTACGTCCTTAATCACGGGGAATAGGAGATTCCAGTGGGTGGAACTAAATCAGACGAGATGGCTTCAGTCAAAGGTTAAAGGTACGGGGTTTGTGGATTCGATGTCACAGGTTTGGGTGAAGGTCGTGAAGAGAGAGAGAGAAATGAAGAAAATCTAAACTGTCTGGGGTTAAAAATATCTACCCAAGGAAAATTTGCAAAATGCCCCTGAACATTCTAGACCCACAACTTTCTCACACGGACTCCGTTTTTCGCATGCCGCCTATCTACGAACTCGTGAGTTCGAGACCTATGCAACGGTCCTCGAAACACTATCAAAAGTGTCTCCAAACAAAAATTGACTTTCGAGCCCCTTATACCACCAAGGGTAATTTCGTCCTTTTTACAAATTAATTTACGAAAATTCCGTAATTAAATTTACGGGTCGTTACACATTACCAACCCGAGCATGAATCAACGACCTAACAATACTCCTAAGCTTAAGGAGCTTTCTCTAGTTCCAAGAGCATACTGCAGGAATGGAAAGAGTCCAAAAACTACGCTCTTTAACGTAGTAAGCATTCACCCAGGTAGTCCACAAGTTGCCACTGGTATCAGAAAATAAATGCCAAATATGCCTTGCCATTAAGGCAAGGTTCCAAGAAAAGAGATCACGAATACCTAAACCTCCTTCAACCTTAGGCTTACAGAGATCCACCCAAGCCATTTTAGCATAGAAATGCCCTTCCATAGACCCAACCCAAAGAAACCGTCTAAACTTACTCTCAATATCCCTAATGATATTCTTTGGAAGGAATAGGTGAGAAGCCCAATAGACTTGAAGACTACCCAACACAGATTTAATAAGCATTAAACGACCTAGAAAGGAAAGAGACTTGTTCTCCCAGCTTGTCACTCGATTAACCACCCTTTCAATGAGCAAAGAGCAATCCCAAAACAAAAAGCTTGGAAGAGATTAGAGGAATACCCAGATATCTGACCGGGAGAGAACCCTGATTGAATCCAAGAGACTGAAGGATGCTGGATTTAGTCCCCATGTCAACTCTCGATAGGAAAACTGAACTCTTGGCATGGTTAGGAAATAACCCCGACATGGCAGCAAAGGAATCTAAGGTTGACTTGATTACATTGATAGAGAATACATCTCCATGGCAGAAGGTAAAAAGATTGTTAGTAAATGCCACATGAGAGAGCGAAATTTTCCCACACCTCCAATGGAACCAGAAAGAAGGGGATCTTTCAATACTCCTGCAAAGCATCCTTGGAAACATTTCCATCACCAAAACAAAAAAGATAAGGGGAGAGTGGGTCACCTTGGCAAGGCCTTGCCTCCCCGGGAAGAAACTTGCCAATTCACCATTAACTGCCATCGAGAAAGAAGGGGTGGTTATACCAGAACAAGAACAGCAGGAAAATTGAAGTATATAAGAGTATCCCTCACAAAACTCCAGCTAACCATGTCATAGGCCTTTTCAATGTCGATCTTCATTGCACACCGGGGGGATCCCTTATCCAGGTGATAACCCCGCATAATTCCTGGACAAAAAGAACATTGTCTCCTATCTGACGGGCACCCACAAAAGCTGATTGAGAAATCCCAATAATAGATAGGCGCATACCATTGATTCTATCAGCAAGTAACTTGGAGATAATTTTGTAGAATGTGTTACAGCAAGAAATTGCCCGGAAGTCCTTCATAGTGCACGGATTGGGGGTCTTCAGAACCATGGTAATGATTGTAGCATTGAGTTCCCAAAGAATATTGCCAGTTCTGAAAAATTCCTTCACAGCGTTGCACACAAGCCCTCCCACAATCGGCCAAGCCTAGTGGAAAAAGAAGTCATTGAACCCATTCGGCCCAGGGGTCTTATTCGCCTTGATTTTGAAGCAGGTCGTTCGGATAGTTTCATCACTGAACGGCCCACTCAGGCATTCTTTACTACTTATTCTAACTAAATTGAATACTTTCTAGCTAAATTAAGTTAGAGAGTTGTATATAGCATTAACTCTGCTATAGATGCTCTTAGACTGTATATAGCATTAACTCTGCATTCTTTATCACATCTAGTTCTTGCTGCAAATGATATTTAAGCTAGATATCACTGGGCCAAACTGGGGCTTTTATGGCATGAAATTCACAGCGTGCATAAATTACATGCCATAATTGATACTATATAAGGCGTACCAATTGGAGTGCCGTAAATATATATATTTTTATATATTTTATGACGTGCAATTTCTGCGTGTTGTATTTATTGATATTTTAAGACGTTTTTTTGCTCGCCTTCTATATTTTTAATTTACGACATACTATGTCGTAATTGTTATATTATTTATTTTTTCATATGCCGCCAAATTTTTAGCTAAACACGCTGCTTCCACTTGATCCCTTCTCGCCTTCTCTCTGACTTAATTATATCATTCACTTAATTATCGACTCCATCCCTTCACGCCTTCTCATTCTGCAAAAAAAAAAACTCCTTCTAGATGAAGAAGGCCTTCTCATTCTCAATCTGATACAAAGTTCACAGACTAGGTCTTCTACAAAGTCCCTTCGCCTCTCTCTTCCTCTCATTATCTGCTTTTTTTTTCGCGGCTCTTTTCCTCTCGTTCTCTCTCTGTGCTCAGACTCAATCAACGCATTCGTCTCTCTCATTCTCTCCGACACAACGCCTTGCCTTCGACTACACAGGTGATTGAATTAATTTGATGAAGAGGGGAGTGCAAGATTGGGGTTTGGGTCTTGCGTTTGGTTTTGAATTTTCTGTTTATTTTTCAATTTTTTGCGTTTGGTTTTGCGTTTGTGTTTGGTTTGGGTTTGAGTTTTGTATAGAAATTTGAAATTGAAGTTTAAAATTGAGGACGCTGACACTTTTCCACCGTTTGAAATTGAGGTTTGATTCGGGCGTTTGATTGAGGACACTCCATTTCTTAGAGGACGTGCTCAGAGGAAGATTGATTGAGGTAAGCCACTTTCCTAAACCCTGCTAATTTTTCTACATTTTCTGAACCTGTAGATGTTTGTTTACCAAGAAACGATGTGGAATGGAGGAAACCTAGTGGTGATATTTGTAAACCCCTTTCCTTCTGTTTCTGCTTGTTTTGGCTTTTTAGTTTGAATTAGCATGATGGCTAGGTTTCCTATAACGTTTATTCGTTTTAGATTTCTACATAAGCTTATGATGGTGGCTCAATTTATGATGTTTTTACTCGTTTGGGAGTTTGCTATGATGATTTGAAATGGGATGCTGCGATTAAGTTGATATTGATTTTTTTTGGGGATTTGAATTGGGAGTATTGTGAATTCGAATTGTTTTATGCTGTAATTGGTCACTGATACAATATTTTGATATTAATGAAAATATTTTTCCTGATGAAAATGAGATAAGGATATGTGATCTTCATATTTGGAATTTTGTTGCCTTTTGTATTTCAGCCTAAGCTGAGGTTAAGTTTACTACAATGAGAATTTATCTCTTTCTGTAAGATTCTTTAGTAGAATGTGATAACAACTAACATAATTGGTACTAATATGAGAATTTATCTCTTTCTGCGTGACCAGTGATAATTAGTTGGTCTATTGTGATGACAAGTAGCTTGATGTTTATGAATATTTGTCAGTTTTTGTGCAAAACTAGAGTAATTTGATTTGCTATTTGTGATTGTTTTTAGGTGCCTTGAGAAATTTACTTACCCCAAGAACAGAAATTTACTTATGTGAATTTCAAATTTATTTATGTTATATACATTTTCTAGTTCTAATATACCTCTGGTTTTCCCTTATCTGTTGTGTGGGTCTCTAAGTTAGGAGAAGTGTTGGGTTATTGGTTTGATCAAAGCTTGGGTAAATACTTGTTCTGGTAGAGTGCCAGACTTCCATATTGTTTTGATTGCAGTAATGGCTATTTCGGGTTGCTATCTGTTAGTTGTTTGTAGTAATGGCTATTTTTTTTATTGGAATGATGTCTTGGATATATTCTCTGTTGCTTTTTCTTTGATGGATGATGATTTTGGGTATTTTCCAGTATGAATTGAATGGGAGAATAGCTGCCTCTCCCCGATAGTGCCTTAGCGTTTCACACTAAGCAAGTAAACTACCTCGTTGGTGCTGGTATATGTCTTCCTTTAGATGACTTATCTTTTATATTGTTTTCATCTGCCTATCCTTGATTAGAGTGCTCTGTGTTTGCTGATATATTATTTTTTTATGGAGGAATTGTACTGATACTTGTAGATATGGTCTAGCTAAAGTCACTGGGAGTACTTATGGTTCCATATTAGCTTCACATTTTGGTTGGTTTCTTAGGTTATGTATATGAGATTCTCTTGCATTAGGCTGTTAAAAGAAGGACCGAAGATAGAAACCAAATAGCTGCTTGAGTTTAACGTAAAAATTTGGGCACTGATTACATTAGGCTCTTAACTTTGAAAAATATAATGAAACACAAGAACAAGGATAGAAAAAATTACAGCAAGGAATGCTACTAAAATCCAGAAGATCTTTCATTAGTTCATTTAAGTCTTTAATTAAAAAAAATTCAAGAAAGAGGAAGCTTAAAGATTGCTTGCAGCATATATCGAAGTTGAATGCTTTGTTTGTTTGGAGATTTGTTAATCCATTATAGTCATGCAGTAAAGGTGTTAGAAATTTTGAGCCACCATTCGTACCTGTGAGTACCTATAACCTTGTCATAATCATGTTTATCTGTAAGAAATTAAGAACATTGCTATGAAGTGGGCCAAGTGGAAATGGAATATGGATAGAAGACTTGCTTTTTGGTATTCTGATCATGAAAGTCATCTATTTTGTGAGCTTCTATTTTAGCAGATGTGGAAATGGACCTAGATAGTGTTGATTGGGTGCAAGGCCTGCCATTTTCCCAATTTTTGGAGTTTGTATAGTCATCTATTTTGTGAGCTTCTACTTATACTCGAATTTGATTAGTGGTTATTGGCTATTTCATTTGTATATAGGTCATAGAAGATATTTTGTGGAGCAGCTAGAAGACTGTGTTGGCACCGGTTTCCTCTTATTGTATCAGACTTTACAGGAGCATGTAGAAGATATTTTGTGTTGGCACCGGTTTCCTCTTATTGTATCTGACTTTAGAGGACTATTGTATTTTGAGTAAATATTGGTTATCTAATACTCATCATGATATGTACGTTGGAGTTTGGATCGTTAATGAATTTTGTACATTTTTCAAGATATTGGTTTTACATTTTTTGGTGTTCTGAGCTTCTTACAGCGGTAATTGGTCATATCATTATTAATGTTCAGTTTGAATGTGTAGGTTAGGGTTAATGTTTAGCTCAAATATGGCGTGCTTGGCATGCCTCAATTAACTGAAAGTCTTGTATTTATGGCTTGCAATATGTGCCATAAAATAGGGAGTTATTTACGGCGTACAAAGTATGCCGTAAACAAGTCTATTAAGGCGTGTTTTTTATTTTATTTACGACATGCATAAGCAAGACATAATTGAAATATACTTTTTACCGTAGGAGCTTTTACGACTCATAGGTTTGCGCCATAATTAATATTGGTAGTGTGCATTGCGCGCCCTAAAAACCCCAGTTTGGCCTAGTGTATATGATTAAGCTTATTCCAAAGCGAATATATACATATATAAATTACCTAGTGTATATGATTAAGCTTATTCCAAAGCGAATATATACATATATAAATTATAAAGTCTAGCTATATACAAAATAAGATTCATCTACATTCGACCTCAATCGAACCTATATATATATATATATATATATATATATAATATTTGTACATCAAAATTACCATACAAAAAGTATACAAACATTTATACATGTAGGCCACGTTTGGTGTGCATGATTAGACTAGATTAGGTAACTCTTTAAATTCAATACATTTTGAATGTGAAAATGGATGCTGTTTCATGTAGGAGGATTAGATAGGATTAGACATAGAAGAAAACTTACCTTTTCTAACCCTACTATTTTAAGTGGATAGGATAGGTTTTCTTCTATCTATACTCCCCTCTAACTCCCTTAGAATGAAAACTCATCCATTTTCATATTCAAAAGACATTGAATTTAATGAGTTTTCCTAATCATGCTCACCAAACGAACCCATACATTAGTTAACTATTTATTAACAAGCTCCTTCATGAGTTGTACTTAGTATTTCTGAAGCATGAATTCCTTCTGCTCTAAAGAAAGGTCACTGTGAATCAATGTACTTGAATGGCCAATCAAGGCAGGGCTTGAATGGCCGGTTGAGGAGGGGCTTGGCGGGCCGGTACCATTAGGGTTTGGTGAAGAGGACTCAACAGAAGCAGCTCCAACATCATATCTTCCATTGTGAGAGACGCTCTTTCTGAAAGTATGAGAGCTGAGGTCCTTTTGGTCAAATATTTTAAGCATGGACTTGAGCTTGATCCATACAGAGGTGCCTGTTGTCATGAACATGTGCCAATGCGTATAACAAAACGAGGCTGCAAATATGAGGAGAGCTGACAACGAAGAGACGCCGGCGATGAGGAAGAGCCCCCAAAAGCTGTCAAGGCCAAGACTGTTGGAATCGGAGATTTTGGGTTTTGTGTCTAAACATTTAGTATCTGTCGCAAACCATTTGTTTTCAATTCCCTTCATTTCGTCCCCCTCCGTCATGTTCAGAATCGCCCTTGACATATCCGGCATGAGAGGTGAAAATTTCGAGAACACCTATAGATGTAGAGTTAGCACTGTCATCATTAAATGTGATGCATAATGCGTGTATTAGCATTATCATTACTTGTGAAAGAAGTAATGAAACGAGATGGAGCATTTTATTACTTACAAAGCCAAAGCCATCAGTTTTAAAAATTGGGCCAATCATGGTGTAGTTTGAGCAATATTTTGCCAAAAAAGAGCATCATGTTTGGGCCAAAGCCACCATTTTGCACTGCCGTTCGTTAAAAATTCGTGACACTCATCGGAGGATTTGTAAGGCCTTAACTTGTTGGGATCAACTCCTCTTTGTATGAGAAGATTGCAGACGAAAGAACCCTCGATGTAGCCGATGAACTCATTGTTGTTGATGAGATCACATAAACTTGTGAAAGTTGGCTCAAGTTGTTGAACTGTTAGTAGTGAAGTAAGACTAGCCGTGTAGCTTTGAGTCAGGATCAGCACTACGAACACCCATACAATCCCCACAAACCATGCCAAGTTGCTAATCACCTTCTCCCCTGTAGATTAATTGAAGTAAAACAAAAACTAATTGTTGAATAAAAAAGACCATATAATTATAAATAAACGTTTATTTTTTATTCACATGGACATAAGTGATTCAATTTTTGACAATCAAGAACATCATAATTCAAAAATTGAAACCTAAGGACAAAGCGTCCAACAAAAAGAACAAAATATACTTCTATTTGCCTAATTTGAATAAAAAAACAATATCAGGTTATAGGTTAGGGTTAGCTCTCAATTAAAGTATCCAATGACTAATTAAACTCTAAAAACATAAGCTTCACCCCCGCCATCCCTACTCAAATAGACCCTTCCCCTCCTCTCCTAAATACTTTCTAAAGGAGTAAAATCACGGTAATATAAAAATAAGTTTGAATAACTTGGCGTATATATAACACCATTGATTTCTTGAGGGGCAACTAAGTAAAAATCATAATTCTAAACAATTGGGTTTGAACTTGGTAATACCATTTATTGCAGAAAAAATATTAATTAATTAAAATCACAGTTTGAAAAAATGAGGTTATCCTTGATTGTAAAGAAAAAATCAAATTGTCACTCTATATAAATTTAGTTATAATTGTACTCCAACTAAAATGATTAATTATGTAGTTAGCAAGTATCACTACAAGAAAAACAGGCTTGTCCGGCGAAACGTGTTCGTCGAGCAAAGTTCACTATTTGTCGGGCAACATCAAACTCGACGATTCTTCGTTGGGCAACGTTCGTTGGGCCACCGCCGTCGGGGTTCAAGTTAGTCGACGAAAACAGTAAATTCGTCGAACAATTTAAAACTTGCCCGACGGATCCATTCGTCGCGTATGAGTTGTCGAACAATCCAAAAGTCAACATATGTTGCCCGACGAACACGTTTCGTCGGACGAAGTTACTTCTTTGCCTGACGAAATGAGTATGCGTCGGGCAAAAGCTTAATATTTAAAAAATAATAATAATTTATTTAATTACATATATATATAATTAAAATAAAAATATTTAAAAAAAATACAATTAAAAGAATAAAACGAATCAAATGAAAATAAAAAAAATATTTATAAAAATTAATGTTATATTTTTACATAATTAAAACTAAAGCAATGTTTTACATATTAAGTTATAACTACTCGGTGATGGGTCGGGGTGGTCGGGGTCCTAGGTGGGCTGTTGGGCCTGGGGCTGAGGCTGCGACAGAAGCTCATCTAGCCCATGCTCACCCAAGCGGTCAAGCACCTTGGCGAGGGTGGTCTTGATTTGATCGTTTTCTGTCTGGATCTGCGCGTTTTGAGCCTCGATCTCAGCATTTTTGACCTAGAAGATCTCGAAGTTTCTCTTGAGATCCGACATCTCCTCGGGATTAGCTCCCTGAGAAGAACTCGAAGAGTGACTGGAGACATCCCGAACTATCCCGTCGCCCGCCCCTTGGACAATCTTCCCTGGACGCCTACCAAGTCGTCGCAACAGGATGATGATCGACCTCTCGGGATCTGGTAGCTACTGCTCTAACGGCACATCGGGATGCTGTTGCGTTAGTTCAGCCTGTGTCTGCTGGACGTCTTGCTCCATCGCCGCCTACAAATTCGAATAAATATTAATTAGAAATATATTTATCAAATTAAAAATTAATGTTTAATCTGCAAAAAATAAACTTACGTGAATATTATCAGCCTCTTGGTTACCCCTGCCAGCGTACACTTGCCCCTTGGCATCCACCTCCGAGAACATCGACCCGGTGATGCGCCGATCCTCCTGTCGGGCCGATAAGGATCGCGACCCCCTGTGGTGGTTGAATTTTTTCGCTCCTCGGTTTGATGTGTTGGCAATCGATTTTCGCTATTCATTAGTAAAAAAAAAAATTATATTTTCAAATGGAAAATAACATAAAAAATAAATAAATAATTTAACTAGGTGGATAGTACGTACCACCTAGGTGGCGGACACGGAATGGTCGCACAACCACATCCACCCTTCCAGTTTCGACTCGTCCAACTCCTCTGGAAGATTTTCCCGAGCTTCCTCCGGGGAATGCCAGCTCTTGTAGTACTTGTGGAGTTCGTACTTCCAGTCGGCATATCGTAACTGCTAGTGGTTTCTCAGGTATTTACTGACGTCGGTGTCCTCCAGGTTGAACTCAAAATTGATCTGCAATAAATTATTAAAGTTAGTAAAATAATTAAAAAAAAGGAAATTAATGTAAAAAAAAGGGAGAAACACATACCGATAACTCTCCCCAACTGCGCGTGATCTCCTCCGGGGTTGGTTCCTAAAAGTATGCCCCATCATTAGGGACTTGGTGCGAAGAATTGCGCCAATTTCATGCACCACTAGGCTGTGGATTTTTACGGGCGCTGACCGGAGGCGAGGCACGTACACCATCGGGATCTTTGCATTCGTTGTCCTGCAAATACGCTGGGATGTCAAACCCCGGTTGATCCCACAAACGTTCACCGATTTCCCTGCAAATTCGATGAACATACGTACATAATATGAGTAACAAATAAAAACTGTTGTTTAAATAAACAAAAGAATCAACTTACCCATAGGGAGTGCTCCGACAACAGTCTTTGGTTCATCTGCTCCGGCGTCATCCTGTGGGGGCTGGGGGTCTGTATGAGGTTCCCCCCGTTTCTTGCAGTGCTATCGACGAGCTGATTGCGCACCGGGTTGCTGATGATCCGAAATCAGTGTCTGAAAGGACGCTGCTGTAGAGGCTATCGAGGCAGGGGCTACCTCCTCCGCCGCATGATCAACGGGATCAGGGAGAGGGCAGGTCCTAGATGTGATCAAGGTACGATGCGACATCTACAATAAGAAATTTAAAATAATTAATATAAAATTAACCAACATATTTTTAATTTAATAAAAAAAAAACCAAACATTTTTAATATTAATTATTAAATTCACAAAATAAAAACAAAACCACATATAAAATTAACCAATATTTTTTAATTCGAATAATAAATAAATAAATAAACAAATTTTTTTTTATTGAAAATTAGTAAATTGGTATCTAAAAACTTAAACCACCAAATTCTAATTTTTTAAAATAAAACCAACACAAACCAAAGTTAAGCCTAAAATACTAATTAATCCAAACAAACTTAAACCTAAATTACTAAACTCAAAATTCACAATATTAAACCTAAATTTCTACATCCAAATTTCAGGAATAAAATCAAACTTACAAATTAGTCCAAACATACAATAATAATATTCTAAATCATAAAATTCACATATCCAAAATTTATAAAACTCACATATCCAAAATTTATAAAACTCACATATCCAAAATTCACATATCCTACACCATATCAAAAATTCACATAAACTTGTTTAAATTCAAATATCCAAAATTCATAAAATTCACATATCCAAAATTCACATAAAATTCATATCCAAAATCATAACAAAAATCATATGCAAAATTCATAACATTATACCAATTTCAACATTATACCAAACATCAAAATTTCAACAAATCATCAACATTAACCCTAAATTACTAAATCCAACCAAACTTAGTAAACCAAATATTTATATTCCAATCCAATCCAAATTCACAATATTCAAGTAAAAAACCTAAGTTCTCAATCTGCAAATTTGAGAAAAATGCACAGTCTGCCAAAATCCAATCCAAATTTCAATTCCAATTTCAATACAATTTCATAATATCCAAACCAAATTTCAATTGAAATTTCAATCCAAACTAAAATTAAAATATAAACAATAAAAATTAACAATAACCAATCCATATTAACAATAGAGAGAGAGGGAGAACGAGTTCGACATTGAGATGACTGCCGGCGCGAGATAGGTGCGGCGGCGAGATAGAACTAGCGAGCGATAAGCGGCGTGAGAGAGTGCTGCGGCAGCCGAGTGAGAGGCGGAGTCCGAGTGAGAGAGCGAGAAAGGGAGGGAGTGGTATTGGACGTCGGTGACCTCCACATACGAGCTCTGGTCTATGTTGTAGAGAGGTGGCGGTCGGGAGACAACGAGGAAAATGAAGAAGAAGGAAGAAGAAGAAGAGTTGGTCGTGATTTATTTGTCTGAATAACCTTGCCCGACGAACCCTACGTCGGGCCAACTTTTAATGAATTCGTCGGGTAACAAAATGCAGTGGATATTCATTGGGTAACAAGTTCATAGTTCGCGAAAACAAAATGCACGTTTTTTTAAGTTGCCTGACGACGCTTGTAAAGTTGCCCATCGACTCATTACATATTGCCCGACGAATACTTAACTTCGTCGGGCTAAATTATTATGTTGTTGAGTATAGATTGATCTAAAAACCAGGTCTGACGATAGAATTTTAAAGATCGGGACCGTTAAATTTTTGGTTTTACATGCCTAAAGCCCCTTCAATCGTTATCGTCATATTTTTCGTAGCTTATGTGCCTCGATCGTTACATTTGTGAATTTCAATGGGTTTTTTGTAGTTTTGGTTCAATTGATATTGAAACGATGGAGTTTCAAAAAAGTTGACCGTTCAATGGTTACTTTTAAGTCTGTAGACCTCACCCATCGAAAATCTTGATGTTTTAAGGATTTTAAGCCGTTCAATCATAAAAAATATTGTGTAACCATTTAATCGTCGCGCACCTTTACCTAATCTCAGGATTTCCAAATTGGGTAATTTTTGGCGTAGGTGATCTATGAGTACCTACAATAAATGTGGAAGGTTAGATCGGTCAATTTCAATTTGTAAATTATTGAAAATCGTAAAACAGGCATATTCATCATGGAGTTTAAACACTTGAAGGAAACTTCAATACATTTTTTGAACTTTTGGTTCTATTGATATTCAAACGATTGAATTTGACCGATCTAACCGTTCATTTTGTGGTTTTATACGCCTAGATCTCGCCCATCGAAAATCTTGATGTTTTGAGGATTTCAAGCCGTTCGATCGTGAAGAAACATTTTGTAACTGTTGAATCGTCGCGCACCGTTACCTAATCCTGGGATTTCCAAATTGGGTAAATTTTCACATAGGCGATCTATGAGTACGTGCAATAAATGTGGACGGTTAGATCGGACCATTTCATTTCATAATTAATTTAAAAAAGTTGTTTAATAATTAAATGTAAATTGAATATGGTATATATTGCCCGACGAAGATAAATGAATATTCGTCGAGCATACGGTTCCATTTTCGGCAACCACCCACCGAACAGAGAAACACGTGATGATATTTTAAGCCTTTGCCCGACGAATGTACAAGTATATTCGTCGAACAAATGTTATTACCCATTTTCCCCATAATTCTATACACAATTTTATCAAGTAAGATGAAATGTTGGGAAGCCGAATCAAGGATGAGGACATCAAAGTTTGTGGCTTTAGTACATAAAAGATTAATTGAAACTTTTGTGAATGAAATCATAAAACATATATATAAATCACATTTATTGATTTGAAGATGGATA
This sequence comes from Oemleria cerasiformis, assembly GCA_037349345.1. Lineage (NCBI taxonomy): Eukaryota > Viridiplantae > Streptophyta > Magnoliopsida > Rosales > Rosaceae > Oemleria > Oemleria cerasiformis. The sequence continues at coordinate 3,431,779 of JAZGTL010000033.1, forward strand.
TTACATATATAAATGAAATCATTTATTTACAACTTTCATTCGGTGTCAGATTCGCTCTCCCCCTCCCAATCACGCTTGTCATCCGAGATGTGCATAGTACTTGATTCCTCATAATCACTTTCAATTTGCTCTAATTCCCCGAGATCAATAAAAATGTCATCAATCGCAATTGGTGTCAGGACCAGTCCCGAATTTCCCCTCGAAACCCGGGAAGAACCCTGATCCCGTCTGACAACCTAAGGAAAGGTTCCCAAAATACCCTTCAATCCTTACAAATGATAATAATAATAAATGCTTTCACTTGTCAGACAAGGGATTCAAGCACTCAATAATTCCCGTAAATAATGACCAACCAAATACAATATAATATCAGAGCGTCTAAGTAGGATCAAGAGTATAATTTAGATATCCTACTCAAATATAACTACACAACGCAGCCGAAAGTACTAATGCCTCTGCCTCGAGATAAGTGTCCACGTCAACTCAACTGCCTGAAGGGGGTTTAAACACAAAAGTTGCGAGTGGACAAAAATAATCATTTATAAATCGTTTTCCAAGGAAATATTACCTTTTCCCCCCTCCATTTATAAAATCATGCATGCATCACATAAAACAGTTTATGATATAAAAACATTATATGTAAATCACCAAAATTTCCATTTCTCTTTAAAACCACTTAGTTGGACTCACATAAAATTTGTATAATGAAAATACCTCGTGATCCACAGTTTGGTTTGAAAACTCTCTTCAAAGGAGTTTAAAATCATTTAATTCAGCCTGGACACATAATATCTCAAATTCACTGTTCCTGACATATCCACAACACACCAGGGTATCCCTTGAGATGTGTTAAAATCTGTACTACGCGTAGACAGCTTCGCGACCCGGCGGAGCAAGACCCCTCAACACCAAAGTCCGAACCCTCAACAACCAGCGGAGCAAAACTCCTCAACACCAGTCAGAGCAACTGTAACCATCGGGACAGAAAACCAGTTAACCAAATCCGTATTTTGAAATCTTTGTTTCTTGGCCTAAGCCAAATTCTTTGAAATATCATTTACGGCCAAAATCGGTAAAATCATAATTACGGGTCTCAACCCAAATCACATGCTCAAATAGGTACCACTTCAAAACGATATCAAAATCAAGTACAAAAACCAGGCCATTTCTCAAAACACACTTCACTTGAAATATTGGAAAACATGTGTCCAGCATAATTTCTAAATTCCAGAAAGTCATTGCACCCATACATAAAAGTATTTTAAATCAAAGATACATTTATGCATGCATTACAGTTTATAAACCAAAAGTCCACTCACAAACCTGTCCAAGCAAGCTCAATCCCGAATTGTACGCTCCCCTGAAGTTCCTGGAGCAGTATCGCCTGTTCAAATTAATAATCGGGATTATCAGCTAATAATAAGAACCTTAAATATAAACCCCCTAAACCCCGGGAGGTCTATCTATGCTGGCCTAGAAAACGCAGCAACTTCAAACGCCCAAAACAACCCCTAAACGACGTCCGATCGACTCAAAACCTGCGCCAACAGGTCCGAAACGTCAAAAACTAATTGTCACGTGCCACCGTGACCTCAGACTCGGCCCCACGAACCGCCACGCGCCGACGGAAGGTCGGAACACGCACCTAATCGCCGCCACGCGCCCTCACGCGCTGGTCACGCGCCTGTTACAGTACCCCACTCGCCTGGACCGATCCAACCCGGTCCAACTCGGCCTGACCCGATCCAACTCAGCCCGACCGGTTCACTCGACCCGACTGGTTCACTAGACCCGATCGGTTTAACTCGTCCCGACTGGTTACCAGTGACTCGCCGGAGAAGACGACCGGCTGCCGGCGCCGCCGTCTGGTTTCCGCCGGAATCCCCCATTTCCGGTCGAAACTTCAAGCTTTTGTAACTTCCTCAAAACTCAACCATTTTTCACAACATTTATGTCTAAATCTATCTACTTGAACCCAAGAATCCAAATATGACCTTAAAACATCAAACACGTATCTGTGTAAGCCGGAAAATCGATCGGAAGTTCTGAAACTTCCTACACTCGGTTCGGCTTCCCCCGTGGTCCTCTCCTTCGATGGTTGGTACGGTTGTGATCGTGGGAAGGAGTAGAATCCGATTAATTGAATAGAAATGGAAGTCTTGGCCTTGAATCAAACTTGGAATTTATGGGTTTTGGGTATGTTTTTCGCACGGTTTCGGGTGGTTGGGAGTGTGTTTCACAGAGAGAGAGAGAGGGAGATGATAATGAGATGAAGATGAAATGATGTGGATCAGATTAATCTGATTTGGGTGGTAAAAAGATCTCCCCTCTATGGCAATTTACCAAACTTCCCTTGCACATCTAGACCCATAACTTTCGTACACGAACTCCGTTTTCTGCGTGCCGCCTGTCTACGAACTCGTGAGTTCGAGGCCTACGCAACGGTATTCAAACCACCGCAAAAAATGTCTCGAAACTAAATTTCACTTTCACGCCCCTTAACAAGCAAGGGTAAAATTGTCATTTTACATAAATAATTTACCTAAATCCAATAATTGAAATTCCGGGTTGTTACAATCCACCCCCCTTAAGAAATTTCGTCTTCGAAATTCAACTCTACCCTTGGAACAAATGAGGATACTGCGCCCGCATTAAAGTCGCAGCTTCCCACGTGGCTTCCTCCACGTTATGATTCATCCACAACACTTTAACTAGAGAAATACTCTTTCTGCGCAGTACCTTCTCCTTCCAATCCAAAATTTGCACTGGTTGCTCCTCAAAGGTCAAATCATCCTTCAGCTCAAGTGGCTGCTCTTCCAATACGTGAGACTCATCAAACAGATATTTCCGGAGTAAAGATACATGGAAAACATTATGAACTATGGATAATTCCGATGGTAAAGCAAGACGATATGCCACTGGTCCTATCCTCTCCAAAATCTCATACGGACCAATGTAGCGAGGACTCAGTTTCCCTCGTCTACCAAAACGTACCACTCCCTTCCAAGGAGATAGTTTCAAGAACACCCAGTCACCTACCTCAAACTCAAGATCTCTGGTTCGACGGTCTGCATAGCTCTTCTGGCGATCCGGAGCTGTCTTCAACCTTTCTCTGATGATCCTTATCTTTTCCTCAGACGTATCCACCAACTCTGGTGTTAACAGTTTCCTTTCACCCACTTCATTCCAGCATAACGGTGTCCTGCACTACCTCCCATACAGTGCCTCGAAAGGAGACATCCCAATACTCGATTGATAACTATTATTATAAGCAAATTCCATCAGAGCCAGGTGTGAATCCCAGTTCCCTTTAAACTGCAGTACACAAGCTCTTATCATATCCTCCAAAACCTGGATTGTCCTCTCAGACTGACCATCCATCTGAGGATGAAAGGCTGTACTAAAATGCAAGGTAGTGCCAAAAGACTTCTGCAAACTCCGCCAAAACCTGGAGGTAAATCTTGGATCCCTGTCTGAAACAATTGACTCTGGAGTCCCATGTAGCCGTATGATCTCATCAACGAACAATTTGGCATACCAACTCATCCAAAAATCTTCCCGCACTGGCAAGAAATGTGCAGACTTCGTGAGTCTATCAACAATTACCCATATCCCATCATGTCCCTTCTGTGTCCTTGGAAGTTTATACACAAAATCCATCGTAATGTGATCCCACTTCCATTCCGGAATAGGTAATGGTTGAAGTACCCCATATGGTTTCTGCCTCTCTGCTTTCACTTGCTGACATGTCAGACATCTACTCACAAACTCAACAATTTCCCTTTTCATCCCAGTCCACCAATAGTATTTCCTCAGGGTATGATACATCTTGGTACCTCCTGGATGCATAGCGTAAGCTGAACTATGAGCCTCATCAAGAATTTCACTCTTTAGCTCCAGCTCATTCGGTACGCACAACCGGCCATCCCTAACCAAGGCTCCATCATCCCTAAGCGCATAGTCCTGCCTGTTTCTAGCCTCTAACTCCATCCTGATAATGCACAATGTAGGGTTCTGGAGTTGAGCCTCAATAATCCGATCAATCAGAACAGGCCTCACATGGAAACTAGCCAATAAAGCCCCCTGGTTATCCATGTCAAATACAATCCCCGCTCTACGGAACTCTAACAACAATGGTAGGTAGATTGTGTGCAAATGGGCCAAAGAACCCATGGATTTCCTGCTCAAGGCATCTGCCACAACATTGGCTTTCCCTGGATGGTACTCTATAGTATAATCATAATCCTTTATTAGCTCAAGCCATCTTCTCTGCCTCAGATTCAGGTATTTTTGGGTGAACAAGTACTTTAAACTCTTATGGTCGGTGAAGATCCGACACTTCTCCCCGTACAAATAATGTCGCCAAATTTTCAGTGCATGCAACACTGCAGCTAACTCCAAATCTTGTGTGGGGTAATTTAACTCATGGGGTTTAAGTTGTCTAGAAGCATACGCTATCACCTTCCCACGCTGCATCAACACGCAGCCTATACCCCGCAATGATGCATCACTATACACCTCGAATCCCCCAGTATCATCAAGAAGGGTTAATACTGGAGCAGAAGTCAACCTCCTCTTAAGCTCCTGAAATCCCTGTTCACAATCGGCATCCCAGTCAAATTTGTCTCCTTTCCTAGTCAACCAAGTCAACGGGCCTGCTATCGTAGAAAATCCTTCTACGAACCGTCGATAATATCCTGCCAAACCCAGAAAGCTCCTCACCTCTATCACTATCCTCGGTTGCTCCCAGTTTGCCACTGCCTCAACCTTTTGGGGATCTACGCTGATACCCTCAGCCGAAATCAAATGACCTAAGAATCCAACTTCGGTCAACCAAAACTGGCATTTACTGAATTTGGTAAACAAATGCTTTTTCCTAAGCATATTCAGCACCAACCTTAAGTGCTTCTCATGTGCCTTAGCACTCCTCGAATACACCAAGATGTCATCAATGAACACAATCACAAACCGATCCAAATACTTTTGGAACACCCTGTTCATCAAATCCATAAATGCTGCTGGGGCATTAGTCAACCCGAAAGGCATCACCAGGAACTCATAATGACCATAACGAGTCCTGAAAGCTGTTTTCTCAACATCCCCTTCTCTGATCCTCAACTGATGGTACCCGGATCGAAGGTCAATTTTCGAAAAATATCTTGCCCCCTTAAGTTGATCAAACAAATCATCTATCCTTGGCAAAGGATACTTATTCCGCACCGTAGCCCTGTTTAGCTTCCGGTAGTCGATACACAATCTCAGACCACCATCCTTTTTCCTCACAAATAACACTGGTGCACCCCAAGGTGAAACACTTGGGCGAATAAATCCCATATTCACCAAATCCTGCAACTGAGTCTTCAATTCTCGCAATTCTGCCGGTGCCATTCTATACGGTGCCTGTGAGATAGGTTGAGTACCTGGCAAAAGCTCTATGGTGAACTCAATCTCCCGGTGAGGTGGCAATTCCGGAAGATCATCTGGAAACACATCAGAGAACTCACTCACCACTAGAATATCCTTCACTCTCATCGGAGTATCCCGAGAATCAAACACATGAGCCAAGTAACCCTCACAACCTTTCCTCAGCAATTTCTCAGCGGTCAAAGCTGATATCACTCCACAGGGTAGTACCCTACGATCTCCCCTGAATGTAAGTTCCGGTAAACCTGGACTCCGGAAATCCACTCTCTTGTCATAACAATCAATAGAGGCATGGTACATAGTCAACCAATCCATCCCCAGAATCATATCAAAATAAAAAATATCTAAGGGGATTAAATCTACCTCTAATGCATGACCTTCTACTAACACTGGACAACTACGAATCACGAGATTCGCCACTAACATATTCCCAGTAGGAGTACTAATACCCATATCCCAACCAATCAGAGACAATTCTCTATCAGCAAACAATGTAAAACCCCGAGAAATGAAAGAATGAGTCGCCCCAGGATCTATCAAAACATAAGCATCATGGTTAAAAATAGATAACGTACCCGTGACAAAACCTGGTGCTGCTCGGGCCTCCTGTTGCGACATAGCAAAAACTCGGGCTTGTGTATCCAAAGATCGACCACGACCCCACCGTCTGCCTCTGGCCCTGTTGGACCCACTAGCCCTGTTCGTCCAATTGGCCCGGTTGGCCCCACTGGATTGACTCTGGCTTCCAGCTGCAATACCAGACGTCTGAACTGTCCTCTGCCTCTGTTCAGTAGCACCCCGCCCCCAGGAACTACTGCCTAGATGAAGATGTGGAAAAAATTTCCTTATGTGACCAATCTCCCCACAGAAGTAACATCCAGTGCCACCGGAGCTGCCACTCAGTCTTCTAGTTGACTGCACTGAAGCACCACTAGAACGAGCGGATGACTGCGGTGCCTGTCTGGCTCCGCCACTGCCTAATCCGGATCCCGCACCCCCAGTAGATCCAGAACTGAAACTGCCTCTCTTGGACGGTCCCTAACTAGAGTCTCCAATATCCCAGCGATCCCGGTGTCTCCTGGAACCACTAAACTGCTGCTAGACTGGCAAACCCATGCTCAACTCTACACGAGCTGCAGCGTCGGACATGTCTCTCAAGGAAGTATGAACTGCAGCCGTTACCGCTGATCGAAGTTCGCTCCTCAGTCCATTTTCAAATCTGCGTCGCTTGTCCCTCTCGGTTGCCACCAGAGCCAGTGCAAAACGAGCCAACTCTATGAATTTCTGCTCATACTGAGCCACTGTCATATCTCCCTGCTGTAAGTGCAAGAACTCAGCCTCCCTGGCATCTCGGTACGAGCAAGGGTAAAATTGCTCACGGAACTTCTCCCGAAAAGTCACCCAGGTAATTGTACTGACATCCCAGCCTGATAGTTCTAATGCGTTCCACCAATGATAAGCGGAACCGCCTAGCAGAAAAGTGGCTAACAGCACCCTGTCCCCCTGAGGACATCTCATAACTGAGAACAATCGCTCTAAATGAGTAATCCACTCCGCTGCATCATCTGGGCTAGAGTCGCCCATAAATATTGTAGCCCCTAATCTCTGGGCTTTCTCAATGTCCGACCCTTCAGTAGCAGCCCTACTCTGAAGTACAGAAGTCAAAGTATGACCCAATTGTACTAGTGTTTTCCTCATATCAGGCTCCACTACAGGTTCATGTGTGTCCCCACTATTTCCAGACTGTAGACAGGACTCGCGTCTCGGAGACATTACGCTGAAAAGAACTATAACTCATCAATACCAAAATAATTGTACACTAATTGTACGGTCTACAGGAATTTAAACCTAGTGCTCTGATACCAATTGTCATGACCAGTCCCGAATTTCCCCTCGAAACCCAGGAAGAACCCTGATCCCGTCTGACAACCTAAGGAAAGGTTCCCAAAATACCCTTCAATCCTTACAAATAATAATAATAATAAATACTTTCACTTGTCAGACAGGGGATTCAAGCACTCAATAATTCCCGTAAATAATGACCAATCAAATACAATATAATATCAGAGCGTCTAAGTAGGATCAAGAGTATGATTTAGATATCCTACTCAAATATAACTACACAGCGCAGCCGAAAGTACTAATGTCTCTGCCTCGAGATAAGTGTCCACGTCAACTCAACTGCCTGAAGGGTGGGGTTTAAACACAAAAGTTGCGAGTGGACAAAAATAATCATTTATAAATCATTTTCCAAGGAAATATTACCTTTTTCCCCCTCCATTTATAAAATCATGCATGCATCACATAAAACAATTTATGATATAAAAACATTATATGTAAATCACCAAAATTTCCATTTCTCTTTAAAACCACTTAGTTGGACTCACATAAAATTTGTATAATGAAAATACCTCGTGATCCACAGTTTGATTTGAAAACTCTCTTCAAAGGAGTTTAAAATCATTTAATTCAGCCTGAACACATAATATCTCAAATTCACTGTTCCCGACATATCCACAACACACCAGGGTATCCATTGAGATGTGTTAAAATCTGTACTACGCGTAGACAGCTTCGCGACCCGGCGGAGCAAGACCCCTCAACACCAAAGTCCGAACCCTCAACAACCAACGGAGCAAAACCCCCCAACACCAGTCAGAGCAACTGTAACCATCGGGACAGAAAACCAGTGAACTAAATCCGTATTTTGAAATCTTTGTTTCTTGGCCTAAGCCAAATTCTTTGAAATATCATTTACGGCCAAAATCGGTAAAATCATAATTACGGGTCTCAACCCAAATCACATGCTCAAATAGTTACCACTTCAAAACGATATCAAAATCAAGTACAAAAATCAGGCCATTTCTCAAAACACACTATCACTTGAAATATTGGAAAACATGTGTCATCATTTCTAAATTCCAGAAAGTCATTGCACCCATACATAAAAGTATTTTAAATCAAAGATACATTTATGCATGCATTACAGTTTATAAACCAAAAGTCCACTCACAAACCTGTCCAAGCAAGCTCAATCCCGAATTGTACGCTCCCCTGAAGTTCCTGGAGCAGTATTGCCTGTCCAAATTAATAATCGGGATTATCAGCTAATAATAAGAACCTTAAATATAAACCCCCTAAACCCCGGGAGGTCTATCTATGCTGGCCTAGAAAACGCAGCAACTTCAAACGCCCAAAACAACCCCTAAACGACGTCCAATCGACTCAAAACCTGCGCCAACAAGTCCGAAACGTCAAAAACTAATTGTCACGCGCCACCGTGACCTCAGACTCGGCCCCACGTGCCGCCACGCACCGACGGAAGGTCGAAACACGCGCCCACGGGCCGCCACGCGCCCTCACGCGCCACCGTGACCTCAGACTCGGCCCCACGCGCCGCCATGCGCCGACGGAAGGTCGGAACAGGCGGCCACGCGCTGTCACGCACCCTCACGTGCCGGTCACGCGCCTATTACAATACCCCACTCGCCTGGACCGATCCAACCCGGCCCAACTCGGCCTGACCCGATCGAACTCGGCCTGACCGGTTCTCTCAACCCGACCGGTTCACTCAACCTGATCAGTTTAACTCGACCCGACCGGTTACCGGTGACTCGCCGGAGAAGAAGACCGGCTGTCGGCACCGCCGTCTGGTTTCCGCCGGAATCCCCCATTATCGGCCGAAACTTCAAGCTTTTGTAACTTCCTCAAAACTCAACCATTTTTCACAAAATTTACGTCTAAATCTATCTACTCGAACCCAAGAATCCAAATATGACCTTAAAACATCAACCACGTACCTGTGTAACCCGAAAAATCGATCAGAAGTTCTGAAACTTCCTACACTCGGTTCGGCTTCCCCCGTGGTCCTCTCCTTCGATGGTTGGTACGGTTGTGATCGTGGGAAGGAGTAGAATCCGATTAGTTGAATAGAAATGGAAGTCTTGGCCTTGAATCAAACTTGGAATTTATGGGTTTTGGGTATGTTTTTCGCACGGTTTTGGGTGGTTGGGAGTGTGTTTCACAGAGAGAGAGAGAGGGAGATGATAATGAGATGAAGATGAAATGATGTGGATCAGATTAATCTGATTTGGGTGGTAAAAATATCTCCCCTCAATGGCAATTTACCAAACTACCCTTGCACATCTAGACCCATAACTTTCGTACACGAACTCCGTTTTCTGCGTGCCGCTTGTCTACGAACTCGTGAGTTCGAGGCCTACGCAACGGTATCCAAAACACCACCAAAAATGTCTCGAAACAAAATTTGACTTTCACGCCCCTTAACAAGCAAGGGTAAAATCGTCATTTTACATAAATAATTTACTTAAATCCAATAATTGAAATTCCGGGTTGTTACAATTGGTGGGATGATGTCGTTGGTCCGTACTCCATCCACGTTTAGGGTGGATGCCTAGGAATCCACCTGATAAACGATTTGGTCATCTTCTGGTTCCCCATCTTCTTCATGGAGTTGGTCATCCAAGTCCCAAATATTTCTATGATTCACCATCTCAGCTACTCTCCAACTAGCACCAACTTTTGGATCATCCACATAGAATACTTGTTTCACCATATTAGCGAGGATGTAGGGATCACTCTCAAACCACCGGGTGTTTGTGTTGACAGAGGTACATAACTGATCTTTAATGACACTGCCTAGGATACTAGGGTTCGTATCAAACCAATGAAACTTGAACAAGATGACTTCCTTGCGGTTTGCGTATAACACCTTAACCACCCTTAACAATCTACCGTAGAACCCCGTATCAGCATTTTCCCCATCCCCGGCACGAATACCCGACTGTTTTGCGTAGACAATTTGTTGTCTCGTTCTGTGTACATGAACTTAACTCCGTTAACGTGACAACCAGCGTATGTTTCTCCTCAAAATGGGCCAATGGCCAGCTGCATTAATTCTTTATTGAAATTTAGCGAGTTGTCATCTTTCAACTGTGCCATCTGGTAAGATACACACAAGAAATGAAATTGGTAAACTTAAAAACAATTTAAGAAATTGAGACATTAAAATTTGTGACTTACATACTTGGAAAACCAACGTGGAAATAGTTGTTGGTCCATTTCTTCCCAATTCGAAGGAAATTGGTCCTTCATCAACGCCTCGTGCTGCTCGTGGAAGGGCCAGACTTCGTCACAGTTGTTCAGTATGAACCAATGAGCCACCTCCATGTCGCTATTGGTGAATGGCTCCGAGATTGGACCAGTGCCGAATGGTCGTACGGGTTGGGCAAATACAGATAGGGTCTCTGGACGTTGACTGTTGGTGGAATTAAAGAGCAAGAAATATGCAATTCAATTCTAACAGTTATAAAATCCTTGCAAGTGCACAAATCAATAAGAATAGTATAGTAGCATAGCAAGAGTCGATCCCTCGAGGACTTGTATCAACGTTATGACCACTTTAGTTCAGATTTATTAACTTAGTGAAAACACACATACACGCACACACAGGGGGGTTTATGATGTGAGAACTGAAATTTAAAAACAAGTAAAACAAAATGCAGAAAATAACAATGCAAGAATTAACGGTTGATTGATTATTAACTAAGGCGAATTAAGGCTTACTATCCACTCTAACCAATTATAGTTACTAATAAGATTTCCTTGACCTAATTACTATGCATTTTTTGAATTAGGTGCCCGTGCCTAGGACCTGGCGTTGGTTCACTAGACACATCTTATTCCCTCTTACTTAGCATGTTCTAAACATGGTATATGCCTAGAACGTCTATCACCTACCTTTTAAGATGATGCATGAAGTTTAAAGAGAATTTAATGACACCGCATTAGCCTAGAAAAGTGACATGCAATCCTAGGTCGTTATGAGTTAAGATTACAAGTAAGAATACTTTCGATGCTCCAAATCACAAGATGATATGACGGTCACTCAAGCAATTACATCAATAATTATATGCAAACAAGGTAGCTAATCTTATAGGCATAAATTAAGGTCATTAAGCAAAGTAATCCAACTTATTTAGCATGCATAGCAATCATAATCAAGAGCCAGAAATCCAATCAACAAGCTAACATGGCTAGGGCTTCAAGCAGCCCTAATCCTAACGACTACTCACACATAACTGAAATTGAAACAAAAATAATTGAATTCATAAGTAAATTGTAATAATGAAAATAAGGGTACAGAAGAGATTGTGAAGAACAGGTGTAGTAGAAGACACGGCAGAGCCTTCTTCTCCAAGCTCCACGTCCAACACACTCAACTTCGGGAAGAACAAAGCTTTGGCGTAAAACTCTAAAAAATCAATTACTATCTGCGGCTCAAGTATCTGTTTTTCCAGAAACAAAAACGGAACTCTCTCTCTCTGATTTTTAAAACAATGAACAAAGACTCATTTTTATAGACAAAGGGAAAACCTTTTTCTATAAGGATTGGTAAAACCTTATTCTATAAGGATTGGTAAAACCATGTCCTATAAGGATAGGGAAAGTTATTGTACTTTTAATTAATTACAAAGTCCTTAAATCTATTAGAACCAATCAGAGCACGGCTGGGAGTGTGAATGCAAGCTGGCAAGTGGGAACGAAAGCTGGCCAAACTTGGATTTTGGACTGTCTTCGTAATCAGGATCTGGGACTGCGCTTCATTCAGGCTTGGCACAAATGTTGTCAGGCTTAGCGCAGAGGGAGAACCTCTGATCCACCGTTGGCGGAACAGGGACCCCGGGCTTAGGCGCACATCTGGGCTCGGATGGGAGTTCTTGGGACATGTCCTCGACCTGCCTTGGCGCTAACTTGGCACTTCTAGGACCTGACCTTGATGCCATGAAACACAGGTTTGAGACCTGGAGGGCCTGATATGAGGTACCTGGCCAGTGGCCCGAAATAGGCGCACTGGCGCACTCAGGACTCCGTTCAGGACCTGATATTGAAATGAGGACATCTCCTTCATCTGGACTCCGATTTGAGTCATTATTTTTGCGTTCTTTCCACATTTTACCTATCTTTCTAACTCTATACAAGTCTCACAAGATTGATCATTTTCTACTATTGATGTCATGAAATCATTCAAAAGACATGTAAGAGAGGCATATAAAGACATCAAAATGATGCATAAATAACGACTGATCAAATACTCCCAAACCTATCTTTTGCTAGTCCCTGAGCAAAACAAACGCTAACAAAATGAAAAGACTCGATTTTAGTTAAGATAGAACATTTAAACCCCTAGGTTCACCTAGTAGGAGGAGTTTTGTCTCCTGTGGGTTATAACAGTACGATACCCACAAACGTTTTACTTAAACAAAAAGATGCTAGATATAGTACTCTTAACAAGCTAATAAGAATCAAAGTAAGTAGACATGCTTTGCAGAACTAAAAGGAATGCCATAGCCGTGAGTGTCATGTGAAGGTGTACGTGTATAAATTCCAATATTTTCAGGTGATCAAGTTTGAAAACAACTTCATCTAAGTGCCCTAGAAAGATTTCGCCTCGACTCTAATCCTCACTAGGCAACTCTCAATTCGCACAAGAATCCTAGGCTTACACTCTTTTCAAGCATATGTGATGAGTTTATGTTATGAAATTCAAATTTAATCACATATGAGTAACAATGAAGAATAGCACTTTATGGAAATAAAGATCTCATGAAAGGAATTGAACTTTAAGAACATAGATACGTACCTTAATCCTCAGCATGATTGTCCATAAGATCAGTTAGGTCTTGTAACAACCCGGAATTTCAATTCTTGGATTTAATTAAATTATTTATGTAAAATGACGATTTTGCCCTTGCTTGTTAAAGGGCATGGAAATCAAGTTTTGTTTCGAAACCTTTTCGGTGGTGTTTTGTATACCGTTGCGTAGGTCTCGAACTCACGAGTTCGTAGACAGGCGGCACGCGGAAAACGGAGTTCGTAGACGAGAGTTATGGGTCTAAATGTGCAAGGGCATTTTGGTAATTTGGTTTTGGGAGAAGATATTTAGGCCAATCATTGTCTCACCTTCATTTCATTTACATCCTCATCTTCATTTCATCTTCATTTCGTTCTTTCTCTGTGACAACCCTCCCAAACCACACCCGAAACCGAAGAAAAACCAAGAGAAAAACAAAAGTCAACTTTGATTTCAAGGCTTCAACTTCCAGTTTTGATAAACTAATCATGTTCTACTCCGTCCCGCGATCACAACCGTACCATCCATCAAAGGAGAGGACCACGGAGGAAGCCGAACCGAGGATAGGAAGTTTCGGACCTTCCGATCGATTTTCCGGCTAGCACAGGTACGTGTTTGTGGTTTTGAGGTCATATTTGGATTCCTGGGTTTGAGTAGATAGATTTAGACGTAAAATTTGTGAAAAATGGTTGAGTTTTGAGGAAGTTGGAAAGCTTGGAGTTTCGGCCTGAAATGGAAGATTCCGGCGAAACCAGACGGCGGCGACGGCGACTGCCGGTCATCTTCTCCGGCCAACTTCCGGCGACGTTGACGGCAGCCGGTCGTCTTCTCCGGCGAGTCGCCGGTGACCGGTCGGGTTGAGTGAACCGGTCGGGTCGAGTTGGACCGGGTCAGATTGAGCCGAACCAGGTTGGACCGGTTCAGGCGCGTGTGGTACTGTAGCAGGCGCGTGGCCGTCGCGTGAGGGCGCGTGGCGGCGCGTGAGCGCGTGTTCCGACCTTCCGTCGGCGCGTGACGGCGCGTGGGGCCGAGTCTGAGGTCACGGTGGCGCGTGACAGTTAGTTTTTGACGTTTCGGACCTGTTGGCGCAGGTTTCGAGTCGATCGGATGTCGTTTAGGGGCTGTTTCGGACGTTTTAAGGTTGCTGCGTTTTCTAGGCCAGCATAGCTAGACTCCCGGGGTTTATGGGGTTTATATTTAAGATTATTATGATTGGCTAGTAATCCCGATTATTAATTTGGACAGGCGATACTGCTCCAGGAGCTTCAGGGGAGCGTACAGTTCGGGATTGAGCTTGCTTGAACAGGTTTGTGAGTGGACTTTGATTTATAAACTATAATGCATGCATAAATGTATCTTTGATTTAAATACTGTTGAGTATGAGTGAAATGAATTTCTGGATTTTAGAGATGATACTGGACACATATTTTACAATATTTCAGTGAAAGTATGTTTTGAGAAATGGCCTGGTTTTTGTACTTGATTTTGATATCGTTTTGACGTGGTAATTATTTGAGTATGTGATTTGGGTTGAGACCCATAATTGTGATTTTACCGATTTTGGCCATAAAATGATATTTGCAAAGAATTTGGCTAAGGCCGCGAAACAAAGATTTCGAAGTATGGATTTGATTCACTGATTCCCGTCCCGATGATTGTTGTTGCTCTGACTGGTGTTGAGGGGCCTTGCTCTACCAGTTGTTGAGGGTTCGGACCTTAGGTGTTGAGGGGCATGACTCCGCCGGGTCGCGAAACTGTCTATGCATAGTACAGATATTACAGACAGTACATATGGTACACAGAGTTGTACAGATTTGAACACATCTCAAGGGATACCCTGGTGTGTTATGAATATGTCGGGAACAGTGAATTTGAGATATTATGTGGCCGATTGAACCAAATGATTTGATTTTGAGATATTATGTGGCCGATTGAACCAAATGATTTGATTTTGAGATATTATGTGTCCGATTGAACCAAATGATTTGAATTTGAGATATTATGTGGCCGATTGAACCAAATGATTTGATTTTGAGATATTATGTGTCCGATTGAACCAAATGATTTGATTTTGAGATATTATGTGTCCGATTGAACCAAATGATTTGAATTTGAGATATTATGTGGCAGTTGGAACGAAATGATTTTGAATTTGAGATAATTTGTGTCCAGATTGAACCAAATGATTTTAAACTCCTTTGAAGAGATTTTCAAACAAAATTGTGGATTTCGAGGTACTTTTATTATACAGATTTTATGTGAGTCCAATTAAATGGTTTTAAAGATAAATGTGAATTTTGGATGATTTACATATGATGCTTTTATATGATAAATTGTTTTATGTTATGCATGCATGATTTTATAAATGGAGGGGAAGAAAGGTAATTCTTCGAAAAGGAATTTATAAATGATTATTTTTGTCCACTCACAACTTTTGTGTTTAAACCCCCTTCAGGCAGCTGAGTAGAGTTGACGCGAACATTGATCTCGAGGCTGAGGCATTAGGTTTTCGACTGCGCTGTGTTGTATATTTGAGTAGGATATCTAAATTTTACTCTTGATCCTACTTAGACGCTCTGATATTATGTTGTATTTGTTTGGTCGTTAATTACGGGAATTATTGAGTGCTTAAGTCCCTTGTCTGACAAGAGGAAGTATTTATCATGGTTATTATAATTTGTATGGATTGAAGGGTATTTTGGGAACTTTTTCTTAGGTTGTCAGACGGGATCAGGGTTCTTCCCGTGTTTCGAGGGGAAATTCGGGATGGGTCCTGGCAATTGGTATCAAAGCACTAGGTTAAATTCCTGTAGACTGTACACTACGTGTACAATTATTTTGGTATAGTTCTTAACAGCTTAATGCCTCCGAGACGCGAGTTCCGTCAATAGTCGGAAAATATTGGGGACACACCTGAACCTACAGTGGAGCCTGATATGAGGTAGACACTGGAACAATTAGGTCATGCGTTGACTTCTGTACTTCAGAGTAGGACTGCTACTGAAGGTTCAGACATTGAGAGAGCCCAGAGATTAGGGGCTACAATATTTATGGGCGAGTCTAGCCCAGAGGATGTAGAGAATTGTCTCCGATTGGTTGGGACATGGGTATTAGTACTCCTACTGGGAATATGTTAGTGGCGAATCTCGTGATTCGTAGTTTTCCAGTGTTAGTGGAAGGTCATGCATTAGAGGCAGATTTAATCCCCTTAGATATTTTTGATTTTGATGTGATTCTGGGGATGGATTGGTTGACTATGCACCATGCCTCTATTGATTGATTGTTATGACAAGAGAGTGGATTTTCGGAGTCCAGGTTTACCGGAACTTACATTCAGGGGAGATCGTAGGGTACCACCCTGTGGAGTGATATCAGCTTTGACTGCTGAGAAATTGTTCAGGAAAGGTTGTGAGGGTTACTTGGCTCATGTGTTTGATTCTCGGGATACTCCGATGAGAGTGGAGGATATTCCAGTGGTGAGTGAATTCTCTGATGTGTTTCCACATGATCTTCCGGGATTGCCACCTCACCGGGAGATTGAGTTCACCATCGAGCTTTTGCCAGGTACTCAACCTATCTCACAGGCACCGTATAGAATGACACCGGCAGAATTACGAGAGTTGAAGACTCAGTTGCAAGATTTGGTAATTATGGGATTTATTCGTCCAAGTGTTTCACCATGGGGTGCCAGTGTTATTTGTGAGGAAAAAGGATGGTAGTCTGAGATTGTGTATTGACTACTGGAAGCTAAACATGGCTACGGTGCGGAATAAGTATCCTTTTCCAAGGATAGATGATTGGCTTGATCAACTTAAGGGGGCAAGATATTTTTCGAAAATTGACCTTCGATCCGGATACCACCAGTTGAGGATCAGAGAAGGGGATGTTGAGAAAACAGCTTTCAGGACTCGTTATGGTCATTATGAGTTCCTGGTGATGCCTTTCGGGTTGACTAATGCTCCAGCAACATTTATGGATTTGATGAACAGGGTGTTCCAAAAGTATTTGGATCGGTTTGTGATTGTGTTCATTGATGACATCTTGGTGTATTCGAGGAGTGCTAAGGCACATGAGAAGCACTTAAGGTTGGTGCTGAATATGCTTGGGAAAAAGCATTTGTTTGCCAAATTCAGTAAATGCCAGTTTTGGTTGACCGAAGTTGGATTCTTAGGTCATGTGATTTCGGCTGAGGGTATCAGCGTAGATCCCCAAAAGATTGAGGCAGTGGCAAACTGGGAGCAACCGAGGACAGTGACAGAGGTGAGGAGTTTTATGGGTTTGGCAGGATATTATCGACGGTTCGTAGAAGGATTTTCTACGATAGCAGGGCCGTTGACTCGGTTGACGAGGAAAGGAGTCAAGTTTGACTGGGGAGCTGATTGTGAACAGGGATTTCAGGAGCTGAAGAGGAGGTTGACTTCTGCTCCAGTATTGACCATTCCTGATGATACTGGTGGATTCGAGGTGTATAGTGATGCATCATTGCGGGGTATAGGCTGCGTGTTGATGCAGCATGGAAAGGTGATAGCTTATGCTTCTAGACAACTTAAACTCCATGAGTTGAATTACCCCACACATGATTTGGAATTAGCTGCAGTGGTGCATGCATTGAAAATCTGGCGACATTATTTGTACGGAGAGACGTGTCGGATTTTCACCGACCATAAGAGTTTGAAGTACTTGTTCACCCAAAAAGGACCTGAATCTGAGGCAGAGAAAATGGCTTGAGCTAATAAAGGATTATGATTGTACTATAGAGTACCATCCAGGGAAAGCCAATGTTGTGGCGGATGCATTGAGCAGGAAATCCATGGGTTCTGTAGCCCATTTGCATACAGTCTACTTACCGTTACTGGTAGAGTTCCGTAGAGCAGGGATAGTACTGGACATGGATAGCCAAGGGGCTTTGTTGGCTAGTTTTCATGTGAGGCCTGTTCTGATTGATCGGATTATTGAGGCTCAACTCCAGGATCCTACATCGTGCATTATCAGGATGGAGTTGGAGGTTGGAACCAGGCAGGACTATACGCTTAGGGATGATGGAGCCTTGGTTAGGGATGGTCGGTTGTGCGTACCGAATGAACTGGAACTAAAGAGGGAAATTCTTGATGAGGCTCATAGTTCGGCTTACGCTATGCATCTAGGAGGTACCAAGATGTATCATACCCTAAGGAAACACTATTGGTGGACTGGGATGAAAAGGGAAAGTGCTGAGTTTGTGAGTAGATGCCTGACGTGCCAGCAAGTGAAAGCAGAGAGGCAGAAACCATATTGGGCATTTCAACCATTACCTATTCCGGAATGGAAGTGGGATCACATTACGATGGATTTTGTGTATAAACTTCCAAGGACACAGAAAGGACATGATGGGATATGGGTAATTGTTGATAGACTCACGAAGTCTGCACATTTCTTGCCAGTGCGGGAAGATTTTCGGATGAGTCGGTATGCCAAATTGTTCATTGATGAGATCATACGGCTACACGGGACTCCAGAGTCCATTGTTTCGGACAGGGATCCTAGATTTACCTCCAGGTTTTGGCGGAGTTTGCAGAAGGCTTTTGGCACTACATTGCATTTTAGTACAGCTTTTCATCCTCAGACGGATGGTCAGTCTGAGAGGACAATCCAGATTTTGGAGGATATGATGAGAGCTTGTGTACTACAGTTTAAAGGAAACTGGGATTCACACCTGGCTCTGATGGAATTTGCTTATAATAATAGTTATCAGTCGAGTATTGGGATGTCTCCTTTCGAGGCACTGTATGGGAGGCAGTGCAGGACACCATTATGCTGGAACGAAGTGGGTGAAAGGAAACTGTTAACACCAGAGTTGGTTGATACGACTGAGGAAAAGATAAGGATCATCAGAGAAAGGTTGAAGACAGCTCAGGATCGCCAGAAGAGCTATGCAGACCGCAGAATTAGAGACCTTGAGTTTGAGGTTGGTGACTGGGTGTTCTTGAAACTATCTCCTTGGAAGGGAGTTGTACGTTTTGGTAGACGAGGAAAACTGAGTCCTCGCTACATTGGTCCATATGAGATTCTGGAGAGGATAGGACCAGTGGCATATCGTCTTGCTTTACCATCGGAACTATCCAGAGTTCATAATGTTTTCCATGTATCTTTGCTCCGGAAATATCTGTTTGATGAGTCTCACGTATTGGGAGAGCAACCACTTGAGCTGAAAGATGATTTGACCTTTGAGGAGCAACCGGTGCAAATTTTGGATTGGAAAGAGAAGGTACTGCGCAGAAAGAGTATTCCTCTAGTTAAAGTGTTGTGGAGGAATCATAACGTGGAGGAAGCCACGTGGGAAACCGAGGAACTAATGCGGACGCAGTATCCTTATTTGTTCCAAGGGTAGAGTTGAATTTCGGGGACGAAATTTCTTAAGGGGGGTAGATTGTAACAACCCGGAATTTCAATTCTTGGATTTAATTAAATTATTTATGTAAAATGACGATTTTGCCCTTGCTTGTTAAAGGGCATGGAAATCAAGTTTTGTTTCGAAACCTTTTCGGTGGTGTTTTGTATACCGTTGCGTAGGTCTCGAACTCACGAGTTCGTAGACAGGCGGCACGCGGAAAACGGAGTTCGTAGACGAGAGTTATGGGTCTAAATGTGCAAGGGCATTTTGGTAATTTGGTTTTGGGAGAAGATATTTAGGCCAATCATTGTCTCACCTTCATTTCATTTACATCCTCATCTTCATTTCATCTTCATTTCGTTCTTTCTCTGTGACAACCCTCCCAAACCACACCCGAAACCGAAGAAAAACCAAGAGAAAAACAAAAGTCAACTTTGATTTCAAGGCTTCAACTTCCAGTTTTGATCAACTAATCATGTTCTACTCCGTCCCGCGATCACAACCGTACCATCCATCGAAGGAGAGGACCACGGAGGAAGCCGAACCGAGGATAGGAAGTTTCGGACCTTCCGATCGATTTTCCGGCTAGCACAGGTACGTGTTTGTGGTTTTGAGGTCATATTTGGATTCCTGGGTTTGAGTAGATAGATTTAGACGTAAAATTTGTGAAAAATGGTTGAGTTTTGAGGAAGTTGGAAAGCTTGGAGTTTCGGCCTGAAATGGAGGATTCCGGCGAAACCAGACGGCGGCGACGGCGACTGCCGGTCATCTTCTCCGGCCAACTTCCGGCGACGTTGACGGCAGCCGGTCGTCTTCTCCGGCGAGTCCCCGGTGACCGGTCGGGTCGAGTTGAACCGGTCGGGTCGAGTTGAACCGGTCGGGTTGAGTGAACCGGTCGGGTCGAGTTGGACCGGGTCAGATTGAGCCGAACCAGGTTGGACCGGTTCAGGCGCGTGTGGTACTGTAGCAGGCGCGTGGCCGTCGCGTGAGGGCGCGTGGCGGCGCGTGAGCGCGTGTTCCGACCTTCCGTCGGCGCGTGACGGCGCGTGGGGCCGAGTCTGAGGTCACGGTGGCGCGTGACAGTTAGTTTTTGACGTTTCGGACCTGTTGGCGCAGGTTTCGAGTCGATCGGATGTCGTTTAGGGGCTGTTTCGGACGTTTTAAGGTTGCTGCGTTTTCTAGGCCAGCATAGCTAGACTCCCGGGGTTTATGGGGTTTATATTTAAGATTATTATGATTGGCTGGTAATCCCGATTATTAATTTGGACAGGCGATACTGCTCCAGGAGCTTCAGGGGAGCGTACAGTTCGGGATTGAGCTTGCTTGAACAGGTTTGTGAGTGGACTTTGATTTATAAACTATAATGCATGCATAAATGTATCTTTGATTTAAATACTGTTGAGTATGAGTGAAATGAATTTCTGGATTTTAGAGATGATACTGGACACATATTTTACAATATTTCAGTGAAAGTATGTTTTGAGAAATGGCCTGGTTTTTGTACTTGATTTTGATATCGTTTTGACGTGGTAATTATTTGAGTATGTGATTTGGGTTGAGACCCATAATTGTGATTTTACCGATTTTGGCCATAAAATGATATTTGCAAAGAATTTGGCTAAGGCCGCGAAACAAAGATTTCGAAGTATGGATTTGATTCACTGATTCCCGTCCCGATGATTGTTGTTGCTCTGACTGGTGTTGAGGGGCCTTGCTCTACCAGTTGTTGAGGGTTCGGACCTTAGGTGTTGAGGGGCATGACTCCGCCGGGTCGCGAAACTGTCTATGCATAGTACAGATATTACAGACAGTACATATGGTACACAGAGTTGTACAGATTTGAACACATCTCAAGGGATACCCTGGTGTGTTATGAATATGTCGGGAACAGTGAATTTGAGATATTATGTGGCCGATTGAACCAAATGATTTGATTTTGAGATATTATGTGGCCGATTGAACCAAATGATTTGATTTTGAGATATTATGTGTCCGATTGAACCAAATGATTTGAATTTGAGATATTATGTGGCCGATTGAACCAAATGATTTGATTTTGAGATATTATGTGTCCGATTGAACCAAATGATTTGATTTTGAGATATTATGTGTCCGATTGAACCAAATGATTTGAATTTGAGATATTATGTGGCAGTTGGAACGAAATGATTTTGAATTTGAGATAATTTGTGTCCAGATTGAACCAAATGATTTTAAACTCCTTTGAAGAGATTTTCAAACAAAATTGTGGATTTCGAGGTACTTTTATTATACAGATTTTATGTGAGTCCAATTAAATGGTTTTAAAGATAAATGTGAATTTTGGATGATTTACATATGATGCTTTTATATGATAAATTGTTTTATGTTATGCATGCATGATTTTATAAATGGAGGGGAAGAAAGGTAATTCTTCGAAAAGGAATTTATAAATGATTATTTTTGTCCACTCACAACTTTTGTGTTTAAACCCCCTTCAGGCAGCTGAGTAGAGTTGACGCGAACATTGATCTCGAGGCTGAGGCATTAGGTTTTCGACTGCGCTGTGTTGTATATTTGAGTAGGATATCTAAATTTTACTCTTGATCCTACTTAGACGCTCTGATATTATGTTGTATTTGTTTGGTCGTTAATTACGGGAATTATTGAGTGCTTAAGTCCCTTGTCTGACAAGAGGAAGTATTTATCATGGTTATTATAATTTGTATGGATTGAAGGGTATTTTGTGAACTTTTTCTTAGGTTGTCAGACGGGATCAGGGTTCTTCCCGGGTTTCGAGGGGAAATTCGGGACGGGTCCTAACAGGTCTTCCTTTTTAGGTTGTAACGGGGCTAAGCTTAGGGGTTTAGCAAGGAAGGATGGGATTCAAAGAACCTGAGCTGTGCCAAGGCATGAGAAGTCAAGACTTGAACTTGGAATTTCTGAACTGAATCCTTTCTTAAGGCCCACGACATTGTGCTTTCTTGATGACTTATTTTGAGGCTCTTGTGGCTTATTTTGAGGCTCTTGGCTCACTTGGCTAAATTCACTTTGTTTTTCACTTTTTGTCAATGTTTCTTTCTTTCTTTTGATTTGAACGTTTTTTTCTGTTCTTTCATTTGAATTGAATTGAACCAAGATCATGCAATGATTTCCTCAAATTTTCGTGCAGCTTGCAACTTGTAAAGCTTTTCTTTACTTTTGAACTTTGAATTGACGCCAATGTCCTTTGAATTGGGTAGCATCTTCTTTCACCTCTCATTCTTACCATGAATCTCATTTACGGCAACCTTAGCACAAATTGTGGTTATAGGGTATGGCTGTGATGAATGGCTAAGTATTTTGGGTTAGGTTATACTTTGGGTGATGAAAGAAAAGGCTGAGTATTTGACTTCAAAATTGGCTTAGGGAGCATGCAATAGGGTAGGATAAACCCTTTAGAGGTTAAAGCATACATAGCCTACATCACTTCTTATGGCAAACCACACATTAAATCAAGAGTATCTAAATGGTGTTAGTTTTTTAAAATTCAATGCAAAATGATGTAATGAGATCAACAATTAAGAACAAAAATGATGAGTGTTTAAGAGTAGAAACATGTATATCCCTAAGAAAGAATGGCAATTAGGCTCAAAGATCTAACAGGGAAGTCTCCACTAATTTTCTAAGGTTCACTCAAATTCAGTTATTTCGTTCACTTAATCACTTAAAACGTGGCATTGTGAAGTGCAGATTATGAACTACTTGCCCATGGCATGACTCTTAGTAAAGCAAAGATAGTTAACTTAGCATATACATTCCTATTAACAAGTTATCATACTATTCACAAGCAGAAATTTTAAATGTCCTGGCCGTGTATCACCCCCAAACCTACTTGTTTATATATGCAAAATTTTAAATCCACACCCCCAAACCTAAACTGAACATTGTCCTCAATGTGATAAGCGGCAAGCATGAGAACAGTAGAAAGGTTTGAGAGATATAACGGGCAGAAACTGGAAAGGAAAAAAGAAATACAAACCAGGGCTTGGATGCCTCCTAGGAGGGCTTTATTTAACGTCTAGGCAAGACGGGGCTGGCATGCTAGGCTTTTGATGGTGTGCCCAAGATTTCAGCGTTAACATGGAACTAATTATGAGCCTTTTCCTGTAGAATCTGCGCTGCAGCATGGAGAAAAAAAGTTAGAAACACCAAAAGGAATCCACCGACGAGAACATAACTTATCGGGAAAGAGATTGAGGAGTGATTTGATTGAGAGCAGTTTCTGTCCACTCTTGAATGTTTTCCTTGGACAATGCCGTGGGGGAATAGCTTTGGTTGTGCCCTGTACGTTCTATACTTCATCCTTGGTCCCTTCCATTGATTTTTCCTTTGGAACTTGAAGAGGGGGACCAAGTTGAGGGCCTTTAGCATATTCTTGGTGCTTTTATGGTGGAACCTGCACGGGAAAAGTTCAACTGTATTAGGAGCTAAATCATAATTCAAATCCAAGATTTCCTTATTAAAATGAAAGTTAAATGTTTCAGGATTGAGTTGAGAAGGCGCATTGAATTTCAAAACTGGGTCCTTGTCCTTGGGCAGGGGCTGAGACACGGCTGGCAGCAGATTGGGAGGCACGGGCTGGTCCTTGGGTTCTGTCGTGGATGTGTCTTGAAGCGTGGCCGCAGTGCTGCGCATCTCATATGCGTGCTGGGAAAGTTCTGGTGCATCGGCTAAGGACTTGCCCTGCAGTGAATCAGTTGGCGCAGCTTGGCGCGTTGAAGTTATTCCCTGGACATGTCCAGGTTCTGTGGCGCTAGGCTGTGGCTGCTGCAGGGCATTTAGCAAGTCCTGGGACTCAGCAGGATCCTGGGTTTGCGGCAGGGTAGTAGGCATAACGTGGTCATGGCTGTGGGACACGGCTTGGGGCAGTGCGTTGCTTCTGGGCAGCACATAGGGCAGGGGTATTGGTTTGACCTGGATGTCCTTGTCACCATCATCCGTCCTATTCTCTTCCTCCCAGTTTTCTTCCATTTCGTTTTCCAATCTGTTAGTACAAGGTAAAGAGGTATAGTTAGACATGAAATCATAATCAGAAACATTATAAAAGGAAGAGTATACTGGAGGGTATGAATTGGGTGTGTCCCATTGCTCAATCTGAGCAGAATCGGGAGACACTGTCACGGCATGGCCTTGGGCGGAATTCATGGCATCCATGGCAAGCACTTGTCGAAGTGTTAGCTTGGTGGTGTCCTTATTATGCTCTTCATTCACGGCCTCACTTGGTGGGGGACGTGCCCTTTCTTCTGTTTGGCATACGTTGAACTCAAACACCCTCTTGCTCTTTTCCAGTATCTCCTCCAAGCGCTGGCTTTGCTCTCGTTGTTCTTCACAAAAAGCTGCCGTGCATTGATTACGAGCCTCCATGTATTGCACTAAGGCCCTCAGCGAAGGTAGGAGGTCAGGAGTGGGTTCGGAGTGAGGAACTATTTACGGGGAGTTCCATGTGAAATTAGGTTGCTGGCACCATCCTGGGTTGTATGGTTTTGGATTTTCGTGATTACTCCAACCCGAGTTGTATGGTTCTGGGTTTTCGTGATTGCTCCACCCCTGATTGAATGAAGTTGGGTATGGATTGTTCCAAGCTCCCATCTCCATATATGGATAATTCCATGGTCCCAAATCCACGTATGAGTTGTTCATATGTACATGAGAAAGATGACAAGCTAAGTTAGTAAAAAAAATCTAAAAGAAATCTAAATAGTTACTATACAAAATTTAGTTAGCTAAATCTGAATTAATGGGCACCGTTGAGGGACAAGCCCCCGGCAGTGGCGCCAAAAACTTGTTGGTGGAATTAAAGAGCAAGAAATATGTAATTCAATTCTAACCGTTATAAAATCCTTGCAAGTGCATAAATCGATAAGAATAGTACAGTAGCACAACAAGAGTTGATCCCTCGAGGACTTGTATCAACGTTATGACCACTTTAGTTCAGATTTATTAACTTAGTGAAAACACACACACACACACGCAGAGGGGTTTATGATGTGAGAACTGAAATTTAAAGACAAGTAAAATAAAATGCAAAAAATAACAATGCAAGAATTAACGGTTGATTGATTATTAACTAAGGCGAATTAAGGCTTACTATCCACTCTAACCAATTATAGCTCTTAACTAGATTTCCTTGACCTAATTACTATGCATTTTCTGAATTAGGTGCCCGTGCCTAGGACCTGGCGTTGGTTCACTAGACACATCTTATTCCCTCTTACTTAGCATGTTCTAAACAGGGCATATGCCTAGAACGTCTATCACCTACCTTTTAAGATGATGCATGAAGTTTAAATAGAATTTAATGACACCACATTAGCTTAGCAAAGTGACATGCAATCCTAGGTCGTTATGAGTTAAGATTACAAGTAAGAATACTTTCGATGCTCCAAATCACAAGATGATATGACGGTCACTCAAGCAATTACATCAATAATTATATGCAAACAAGGTAGCTAATCTTTTAGGCATAAATTAAGGTCATTAAGCAAAGTAATCCAACTTATTCAGCATGCATAGCAATCATAATCAAGAGCCAGAAATCCAATCAACAAGCTAACATGGCTAGGGCTTCAAGCAGCCCTAATCCTAACGACTACTCACACATAACTGAAATTGAAACAAAAATAATTGAATTCATAAGTAAATTGCAATAATGAAAATAAGGGTACAGAAGATATTGTGAAGAACAGGTGCAGCAGAAGACACGGCAGAGCCTTCTTCTCCAAGCTCCACGTCCAACACACTCAACTTCGGAAAGAACAAAGCTTTGGCGTAAAACTCTAAAATATCAATTACTATATGCGGCTCAAGTCTCTGTTTTTCCAGAAACAAAAACGGAACTCTCTCTCTCTGATTTTTAAAACACTGAACAAAGACTCCTTTTTATAGACAAAGGGAAAACCTTGTTCTATAAGGATTGGTAAAACCTTATTCTATAAGGATTGGTAAAACCATGTCCTATAAGGATAGGGAAAGTTATTGTACTTTTAATTAATTACAAAGTCCTTAAATCTATTAGAACCAATCAGAGCACGGCTGGGAGTGTGAATGCAAGCTGGCAAGTGGGAACGCAAGCTGGCCAAACTTATATTTTGGATTGTCTTCGTAATCAGGATCTGGGACTGCGCTTTTGAAGCACATCATGAGTATAGTAGAAGAACATCTTCATTTAGGCTTGGCGCAAATGTTGTCGGGCTTAGCGCAGAGGGAGAACCTCTGATCCACCACTGGCGGAACAGGGACCCCGGGCTTAGGCGTACATCTGGGCTCGGATGGGAGTTCTTGGGACATGTCCTCGACCTACCTTGGCGCGAACTTGGCACTTCTAGGACCGGACCTTGATGTTATGAAACACAGGTTTGAGACTCGGAGGGCCTGATATGAGGTACTTGGCCAGTGGCCCGAAATAGGCGAACTGGCGCACTCAGGACTCCGTTCAGGACCTGATATTGAAATGAGGTCATCTCCTTCATCAGGACTCCGATTTGAGTCATTCTTTTTGCGTTCGTTCCAGATTTTACCTATCTTTATAACTCTACACAAGTCTCATAAGATTGATCATTTTCTACTATTGATGGCACGAAATCATTCAAAAGTCATGTAATAGAG
Source organism: Oemleria cerasiformis (assembly GCA_037349345.1). Classification (NCBI taxonomy): domain Eukaryota; kingdom Viridiplantae; phylum Streptophyta; class Magnoliopsida; order Rosales; family Rosaceae; genus Oemleria; species Oemleria cerasiformis. The sequence goes on from JAZGTL010000033.1 coordinate 3,458,853, forward strand.
GCATATAAAGACATCACAATGATGCATAAATAACGACTGATCATTAACCACCGTCGTCATTGCGCGAGGCCCTATTGAAGGAAGTTTCAACATTATGAAGGTACATTGCACAAAATTCCAGTGCCTCCTTTGCAATGTATGCCTCCGCTATAGATCCTTCGGGACGTGTCTTGTTCCGAACGTACCGCTTGTACGTACCTAACATTCTGGAAGGAAATATACATTATGATTCAAATATATACATGATAGTAAGGAAATATTATCAAACATCATAAATAAGTTATACCTCTCGATTGGGTACATCCAACGATAATGCACTGGGCCAGCTAGCTTTGCCTCATCCGGCAGATGTATTAGTAGGTGCACCATTACATCAAAGAATGCATGTGGATATATTTGCTCTAGCAGGCACATGATGTAGACAATATCCTAGTTAATTGCTTTGAGGTCCGCCTTTACCAACGATATGGCACATAATATCTGAAAGAATTGAGACAATTAAACTATCGTCTCAACAACACCAGCCTCCAAGAAGGGCCGAATACCAATCAGAATGAGTCGTTGTAGTAAAACATGATAGTCATGGCTCTTCATACCAGTCATGGTTCCACCGTCGGTGCTAACGCTTCGGGATATGTTGTCGGTGTACCCGTCGGGAAATTTCACACCCTGCAACCACTTCAGGAATTTTTTCTTATTCTCCGGTGTAAATGTATAACTTGGATGATGTAAGGACCCTTCCCGAATTTCCCCTCGAAACCCGGGAAGAACCCTTATCCCGTCTGACAACTCTTTTACCTAAAAAAAAATTAAATACCAGGAATACTCTTTATCCTTACAAAAACAATATTTAGTAAACCTTACAGGGTTACCGGCAGAACCTCTATACTTACTGACCACTCCTACCTGTCAGACGCAGGATAGCATACAGGTCAAAGTCAAGACCTCGGAATAGTGGTTGTCCATATAGGAATACCCTCTGACACCAAATGTCAGTAGGTCAGACACTACTGTCACCTCTACTGGAAAATCACAAGACAATTGACTAGTCAGCCACTTGTGAACCAACAATAAATCGTCACTCTGGGTCACCGCCCACACCAACCCACTGACCCGTATGACGAAGTATTTCCATAGGCTGATTTATCACATGACAATCGTCGTCAAACCATATTAGAGCTGGAAATATCCTCAGCTATCATATCACATCAGTCGGCATATCCCTAGCCACCAGGGTATCCTTTGGGGTGTGCTAATCATGTATCACAACTCTCTGTACTATGCATAAATAGCCTCGCGACCTGGCGGAGCCAAAACTCCTCGATGCTAGAGTCGGAGCACTTAACGAACCAATTATATTGAAGGTTCACTGGGTTCACCGCCAACAGCGGATCCTAGTCCCATATTCTAGTCTACCTCAAATATGTTTATCTTGGAGGTTCACCGAGTTCACCGCCAACAGCGGATCCTAGCCTCGGCTCCTGGGTCCCCTCAAAACTATATTGTTTATATTGGAGGTTCACCGGGTTCTCCGTCTCAGCGGATCCTTACCCCGGCTCCTGGGCCCCCTCAAAACCGTATTGTTTATATTGGAGGTTCACCGGGTTCTCCGTCTCAGAAGATCCTTACCCCGGCTCCTGGGCCCCCTCAAAATCGTATTGTTTATATTGGAGGTTCACCGGGTTCTCTGTCTTAGCGGATCCTTACCCCAGCTCCTGGGCCCCCTCAAAATCGTATTGTTTATATTGGAGGTTCACCGGGTTCTCCGTCTCAGCGGATCCTTACCCCGGCTCCTGGGCCCCCTCAAAACCGTATTGTTTATATTGGAGGTTCACCGGGTTCTCCGTCTCAGCGGATCCTTACCCCGGCTCCTGGGCCCCCTCAAAACCGTATTGTTTATATTGGAGGTTCACCGGGTTCTCCGTCTCAGCGGATCCTTACCCCGGCTCCTGGGCCCCCTCAAAACCGTATTGTTTATATTGGAGGTTCACCGGGTTCTCCGTCTCAGCGGATCCTTACCCCGGCTCCTAGGCCCCCTCAAAACCGTTGTATCCAAGAATCAAGTATTTTATAATCACAAATACGATTTCAGCTCAAACTCATGGATTCTAATAATTTCCATGCCAAAACAATATCAAAACCGAATCCAACAACCATGCCATTTCTTACAACACACTTTCACTGAAATATTGGAAAAACAAATGTCCACCAGTCATTTATAAATTCCAGGAAATCATTACAACCATACACAACAGTATTTAAATAAAAGATAATTAATAATCACAATTACGGTTTCAACTCAAAATCATGGAATCAAATAATTACCACGTCAACATGATATCTCGTTGTGACTCATGCATTTCACCGAATGTATCATACCTCACGACTTGATATCGTGATACGTATCTCGGAATTGACCCTCGAGATACCCTAATCTAGTGGTAGTTTATGCTCACATCTCATAATTAACAATGCTGGGTCCTAAAGCTAACCCTGGCATAATCTAGATTTCCTATCATCATCTTGCATCATTCTCATTCCATAAATATATTATTAGTCAACCAAACATTCATCACCACACACATAATTACATCAAATACTACTAACACAATAATAACCCAACTACCTTGACTTTCCGAGCTCAAAATCCGCTAATACGGTCAACTATTACCGCTGGTATTGCCCAAAATGACCTCTAAACGACGTCCGATCTACCTGAAACTTGTACCAACAGATTCGAAACGTCGAAAACTAGTTACCATGCGCCGCCGTGACCTCAAACTCGGCCCCACGCGCCACCACGCGCTGCCGGAAGTTCGGCACACGGTCCCACGCGCCCTCACGCGTCGGTCACGCGCCTGCTACAGTGTTCACGCGCCTGGACCGATCTAACCTGGTTCGGCTCAATCTGACCTGGTCTAACTCGACCCGACCGGTTCACTCGACCCGACCGGTTCACTCGACCCAATCGGTTCACTCGAACCGATCGGTTCACTCGACCCGGCCGGTTCACTCAACCCGACCGATCTCCGGTGACTCGCCGGAGAAGACGACCGGACGGCCGTCGCCGTCATCGGAGGCTGCCCGGAGAAGATGACCGGACCGCCACCTCCGCCGCCGTCTGGTTCGCCGGAAATCGTCATTTCTGGTCGATTTTCAAGGTTTTCTAACTTCTTCATTTATTGACCATTTTTCACGATCCACATATGTAAATTCATCTACTTTTCACCAGGAATCCAAATATGAGGTCAAAGTTCCGATATCGTACCTGGTTTGGCCGAAAAAAGGCAGAGAAGATTCGGTCCACCTCCCTCCTCCGTCCGTCGCCTACGGCGGTGCTCCCGCTCCAATAAATACCCCTAAATGCTCGTAGGGCTCCGGGGAAGATCCTCCCGACCTTGGTTTCGGTCGAATCGAACCAAAATCTGTCCGATGAAAAGGGTTGTTCAGTGTTCGCACGGGGAGAATTTCGGGTAAGAGAGAGAGACTGAATGGACCAATCTCTCGAGGAGAGAGAAAAATATCTCATATATAGTTCCAACTTTTCCAAAATTACCAAACTGCCCCTGAAGCTTCTAGACCCGTAACGAACTCACCGGGTCTCCGTTTTCCACGTGCCGCCTGTCTACGAACTCCTGAGTTCGAGACCTACGCAACCACCCAAGAAAAATTCCCAAACGTACTTCCAGTCAAAAAGTGACTCCCGAACCCGTCCAAAATTGAGGGTAAAATTGTCAAATTCTCAAAATAATTAAATTTCTGGTCCGGGTTGTTACAGATGAGCCATGATGTATTTTCCATTGACGGGTTTTGGCCACAAATTAGGCCGAATCCCCATTTCTTGCATACCCAGACGAGTCTTTTTTGTGTCATTTGACTTGCCTTCAATGGGTAAAGTTGTTCCCACAACACTCGCGACAACATTCTTCTCGAGGTGCATAGGATCCGCGTTGTGTCTGATTTTCAATTTCGACCAATACGCCAACCGGAAGAATATGCTATTTTTTCGTCCAATTCTCCTGTTCAGCTAGTATCGATCCTCGTGTGACGAAGTCATGTATACTGTTCAGTTTGGACAATATCTCATCACCGGACCTCTCCCTTGGTCGAGCTCCTGACTCTGATTTGCCGTCAAATGAGTGAGATTGCATTCACCATTGGTAATCCCAGGCAGAAACCTTCTCGCACCCAAGTAGCATACATTCGATGAGTTCCAAAAGGATGTTGTGTCTGGTCCACATGTCGGGCAAGCAAGATTGCCCTTGGTGCTCCATCTCGACAACATACCATAAGCAGGAAAATCATTAATCGTCTACATTACGGCCGTTCGTAGAGTGAACATTTCTCCACTGCACTTGTCGTATGTTCGGACATCATTTTCCCACAGATCCACGAGCTCGTCAATCATTGGCCTCAAATACACAGCGATGGAATTACTCGGCGATTTTGGCCACGGTATTAAAGTACTGAGGATTGTGAATTCTTTCTTTATGCATCTCCAAGGAGGCAAGTTATACGGAACCATAACCATTGGCCAAGTGCAATCGGGCTTTGCAAAACTCCCAAACGGATTAAACCCATCAGTAGCGAGCCATAATCTGATATTTCTTGGTTCCATGGCAAACTCGGGATACATCTTATCAAATTCCTTACAAGCCTCTCCACCGGCCGGATGCCTCAGTACATCATCATCAATGCGTTCATCCTTGTGCAACCTCATATCACGGGCTGTGTGGGATGACATGTAGAATCTTTGTAACCTTGGTTTCAGTGGAAAATAACGCAACACCTTGTTCGGAATCTTGTTCTTTTGAAACCTAGGCTCTTGCTCACGGGAAATTTTTCAAGCTTCTCGAATTCACCATAAAATAATGCATAGTTGTTCTTGCATGCATGGATCTTGATATACCCTAAACCGAGGCCCTTCAATAGCTTCTTCGAGCTATAATGATGTTTAGGCAAACAGTTGTCTTGGGCGAGCATTCAGATGATGATGTCCATCATGTGATCAAAATGCTTGTTCGTTTGATTATACTCAACTTTCATGTGCATCAACTCCACTACTGCCCCTAGAACCGAAAAGGATTTACAACCGGAGAACAATTCGCACTGAGCTTCTTTCAACAATATCTCGTAATGGAGCTCAGAGTCTTCGAGTTGAAACCTGGGTGACTCATCGCCCATATCATCCGATGCGGGAGCAAAAACAACGGTTAATAACTCAACGACTTGATTATTATCACATCGCCCATCCAAAGCACTTTCGTCCCGAGGGGTCTAGGGTACCAAAGATGTCGATGCGGAAAATATTTCTTCACCATGATAGATCCAATTAGTGTAGTTGTGTATGATCCCATTCCATTCCAGATGAGTTTGGACCTTATTCAACGGCATCCAACTGCAGTTGTTACATTTATGGAAAAGACACTTGATACGTCTTTTATCACTGCAATGACTACGTGCAAAGGCAATGAAGCTGTCGATCCCATCCAAATACTGATAAGAAGATCTATCCAACATTTGCATCCAGCCTCTGTCTATTGTGCATGCTTTCACAACATAGAATCAACGTAAGTAACTGAGTTAACATTGTCCCGTAATTAGAACAAGTTAAAATCAAAAGTAGCTCGTCTCCTTATGCCTCCGTTGATTTGGCCCTATCCCATTCGAGAGTGCACGTTCTGTGATGTGTAGTTTGCAACCTACGAGGCTAAGTTTCGATCGAGGGAAATTTCGGCAACATCTCCCTACAATTCCCCAAATGCATGACGTAGCTATTATAAACAAATATCATGTATGCATTTGGAGAACATTGAGGGGATACAAACATAATTTCACACAATCGAAACCTAACCTCGTAGACCGCCAACTACACAATACATAGTTGCGCACCTCCAAACTATCCGAATAAATGGACAATTCAAGAGTCAGTCAATCAACCTGATTCACTTACTCTCACTTATGTAGTTCCGACAAAGAGTTTTGAGCCTTCAGTCAAATCCATTTCATAACCGTTTATGCGAAGTTAATCGAGTTTATGCGAAGTTAACCGTTTAGAAGCTTGGCTTTTGGTATATTTGATAAAACTCGCTTAGAGCCCGTGAACTTCTAGGGAGAGAAAAAACACTCATTTCTCTCTAGATTTTTAACGTCTTTGCCTCCATTGGTAGTCATCCTCTGCCTATTTGAGAGTCAGTGGCATGTTAGCCCGATTTTCATTGTCGTTTTCTCGGCTTTCTTGGCCGTTTTTGGGTTTTTTTTTTCTTTTGGTCTATGCCCTCTCTTACCAAACTTCATCCATCACCTCATCCCCAACAAAAACTCTTCCTCCATCTACACATATCATCTCGCCCAAATCCAAAACCCTTGGATCTATTCCTTCTTCGGTTCTTCTTCCAGCTATTTCAGCGAAGTCTTTGCCTACTGCTGCTTCCCATCTACAGTTTTTGTCTAGATCGGTGCATCTGATTTGTGTTTGTCTTTGTAGCTTTTCGGTCAATCATGACCTCTTAGATCGCTTGAGTATGATGATCTTTGGTGACTTTTCGTCTCCAAATGATTCTCAACATATCGCTCCTCTTAATTATGACGGTTGGTTCACGTTTTGCAGCGAAGGCATGCACTTCTCATCATCTCATGCGACGGCTAGTGTTGTTCTTAATTAGATTCTAGGGTTTTCTTGGGTTTACTTTTTGGTTTGGGCCTTTATCTTTTGTTGGGGGCTGGATTTGTTTATTTTTTAGTTGAGTCGTTTAAGTTTGAATTATTGTCGTTGTGTTCTCTTAATTTGTAATGCATGTTGGATATGAAAATCATTTCTTTGGAGAAAAAAAAATCTTTATATTCTTATATTTCCTCACAAATACCGAAGATTAATCACTCACTCATCATGATAGAAATATCAACATGATTACCAAGTTTGGATCAGTAACACTCCAAACTCCTAAATAAAAAATTAGAAACATTCACAAGATGAGATTAAAAGACTAACCAGTCAATTTTTGGAGGTTCATATGGTGGCCAAGGTTGTGATTCCGTTATTTTTTGTGGCCGGAGATGGATATGGGAATAGAGAAGAGAGAAGCTCAATTGAATTTCTGAAATTCTCTCAAAACCACTCTTTACTTCTCGATCTACTTTCTTGCACTTTCTTTCGACTCTTGAAGAGAAAGAGAATTTCAGGAGGAGAATTTCTCGCATTGGTTCCACGTGGAGTAGGAGACAAAGCACAGTTTTATTTGACGTGAAAGGTAACAAAATTTGGAACTCCTTCCTAGCCTTTAGATTGATCGTGCGTCCGTTATTAAATGTTCCGGACAAGCTTCAGATTGTCAGATACGGAGAGGATCCAATTCCTAAGGATTCACCATACTTATTTTTTTCATTTAGGCCAATAAAATTACACCATGTGTTCAATATTTTTAATAAAATTAAATATCATATGCATTTAATTATGTGACATCAATTAAATGGAGGCAATGATGAATCTTATGCTGACCTGCTTCTCATCCTAAACTAGAGATGGACATAAATATCTATGGGCATGGATACCCGTGGGTATTGTCTAAATGGGTAAAAATTAAGATGGGTAAAATATTACCCATCATCTAATGGATAAGATAAGGCTTTAACCATAAGTATTCAATACCCCTTAAATTAAAAACACATTCATTATCCATCATTCAAATTAGCTTATATAATTACTGAATCTGACACATTAGACAATGACATTGATGTTTCGGCTGTTGTTGATGATGATAATTAATTTGCACAAACGTTCGAACAATTTTGTTTTAACATTATAAGATTTGAACTTGTAATTTGTAATATTTGAACTTGTAATTTGTAATATTTGAACCTGTAATTTTGTAATTTTTTTAATTTTATGTATGTACTAGGAACCTAATGCTATTTTGAAGATTTTTGAGAGTGTTAATTTTCTCATGATGAAGAAGAAATAAAAAAAAAACGCAAAAAAAAAAAGGAAGAAGTTAAAAAACCATGGGTACCCATTACCCATTAGGTAAGGTATAGGTGTACCATTTAAAATTGAAAGACTTATTACTCAAAATGCTCCTCGAATTAGACCTCGAGTCTCAATTTGCTCCCCGAACGCGAAATCGTAACAATGTGTTGTTAGAACCTCCCTTCTGTCAGCTTCGTTGCACCAAAAGTTATAGCCCGTTACTAACGGCAGTTAAAAGAGGGATATTTTGTCAAAAAATTAAAACAATTACCCTAAAAGAAAAAAATTATTCCCCAATCCACCCCAACCCTCCACAACCCTCCCAATTCTCGCGTTCAACCAAATTACCCAACCCACCACCTCTTCACCTTCGATCCCATCACCATCCTCTTCTCACAAACCCAACACCACCATCAGCTTCATCTCGCTTCATCTCCCTTCTCTGTCGGCGCCGAAGAGCAACCTCAACCACCATCTGAGCCACTACCTTGCGCTTTTCGTTACGAATCTTTAATGGTTGGTTAATCAATCAACCCAGAAATTGGAAGGAATACATAATACAAAGGCATAAGATCAATGAACAGTTCAACGATTTCAAATTATCTTCATTCTCCCCTACATTATTCCAACAATAGAGCAAAATTACAAATTCTAAAACACAATGCAAACAAAAATTTAATATTTTAAAAATCTGAGATTTATTTGATTATCCTTTACCGCAGGCCTAGGTCTTCTTGGTCAATACCGCCTGAGCTCCTGCAACTCATGGGCATTGGTCACACCCAGGAACCTCAATCTGGTTCGGCACAGCTAGATCGACCCACTGCCTCGAATTGAACATCAAGCCCAACTCAGCCGAAACTGAGTCGAACCAACATGCCGAAACCACCAAAGAACCGGTCTCCACCACTTTTTCATGGTACTTAGTCTCCATCCTCTCCATGAACTCAGGCTCTCCGTAGTGGAGTGACAGTGGAGTGACGAGGACCTCCATCGGGGACAAAGTGGTGCTGCTACTTCGGCGGGGGTAGACGGCTGTGTACAGCGAGTGTGGTCCCCCAAAATTGAAAAACCCATTTGGTGAGGTGACCCCTTTTATGTGATAATGGAGTAAAGTGAGAGAATTGGAAGGGTAGGGGCTCATTTCAAAGGGGTTTTGGAGAGGAAAAGCCATGGCCATCGAAGTGTCGAACAGAGGTTTTTGTAATTGGAGGTTGCTCTTCATAACGATGGTCCTGGTTCGAAACTTTGAGATGGTGGTTGAGGTTGCTCTTCGGCGCCGACAGAGAAGGGAGACGAAGCGAGATGAAGATGATGGTGGTGCTGGGTTTGTGAGAAGAGGATGACGATGGGATCAAAGGTGAAGAGGTGGTGGGTTGGGTAATTTGGTTGAAAGCGAGAATTGGGAGGGTTGGGGAATAATTTTTTTCTTTTAGGGTAATTGTTTTAATTTTTTTGACAAAATATATCTTTTCTAACTGCCGTTAGTAACGGAGTATAACTTTTGGTGCAACAGAGGTGACATAAGGGGGATTTTGGCAGCACATTGTTACGATTTCGTATTCAGAGAGCAAATTGAGACTCGATGTCTGATTCAGGGAGCATTTTAAGTAATAAGCCAAATTGAAAATGAGTTGTACATACCCATATGCTCCATCTATAACCTTAATGGGTATAGACATCCCACACCCATAAAAAAAACACATTTGACCATCCCTATCCTTACCTGAGTATCGTCCAATACTTATCTATTTCTCATCTTTATCTTTATTTAAAGTAAAATAATAAAAGGTAATGCTAAGTAGACCATATTTCTAGATTATATTTATAATAGGTTAATACAAGTAAAATTCACCTATACAAATAAAGCTCATCTATATTAATATTTGTTTATAAATGTGATCATGCTAGCAATTTTCAATGCTAAAATTCGTTTAAGTTAACGTTGGTTTAGCTCAAGCCCGTTTTCAGTGGCCTATGGGAGATGTTCTTTTGTTGTCAACTTTGTATTGTTGGCCTTATCTTCACGGAGTCTATTATTCACTATAAATCCATAACTTGCACACGTGAAAAGCACACAAAGCAAGCACACGTGAAAAGCACACAAAGCAAGCACACCCTCAAAACACACAAAGCAAGCACACACTCAAAACACACAAAGCAAGCAAACACTCAAAACACTCCTATTCCTAAGACAAAAGAGAGAGAATGGAGGAGCTGAAGCCCACCCCACCAAACTCATCTCCTTTGACCCCAATCGGATTTCTAGAAAGAGCAGCCACCGTCTACGGCGACTGCCCCTCCGTTATTTACGAAGACACCACTTACACGTGGACACAGACTCACCGTCGATGTCTCCGAGTTGCCTCCTCCATATCATCCCTCGGCATCAAGACGGGCCACGTGGTGTCTGTTATCTCACCCAACATCCCCGCCATGTACGAGCTCCACTTCGCCGTTCCCATGTCCGGCGCTATCCTCAACAACATCAACACCCGCCTCGACACCCGCACCGTCTCCATACTCCTCCGCCACAGCGAATCCAAACTCGTATTCGTCGACCACCAATCGCGAGCTCTGATTCTCGACGCCCTCTCCCTGTTCCCGCCCAACACCCCGTCCCCTCTCCTCGTCCTCATCGCTGACGATGCTGATGCACTGCTTGATCGTTTCCTCTGTACTTACGAGGACCTGGTGGAAAGAGGTGATCAAGACTACCAATGGGTCCCACCGTCAAACGAATGGGACCCGATTGTGCTCAATTACACATCCGGGACCACGTCATCGACAAAGGGTGTGGTCCTCTGCCACAGAGGGATCTTCATCGTGGCCCTTGATTCCCTGATCGAGTGGGGCGTACCGAAACAGCCGGTCTACCTGTGGACACTACCGATGTTCCACGCTAACGGGTGGAGCTTTCCTTACGGGATGGCGGCGGTCGGCGGGACCAACATCTGCGTCCGCAAATTCGACGCGCAAATCATCTACGCATTGATTAAACGACACCGTGTCACCCACATGTGCGGCGCGCCCGTCGTGCTCAACATACTCACAAACGTTCCGCCCGGAACGGAAAAGCTCGAGAACCCGGTCCAGATCTTAACCGCCGGAGCTCCGCCTCCAGCAGCGGTTTTGCTACGTACCGAGTCAATGGGTTTTGTGGTGAGTCACGGGTACGGGTTGACTGAAACCGGGGGGCTGGTGGTGTCGTGCACGTGGAAGGGAAAGTGGAACTTGTTGCCGGCGAGCGAGAGGGCGAGGCTGAAGTCGAGGCAAGGAGTGACGACAGCCGGGATGACCCGAATCGACGTGCTGGACCCGGATTCGGGAGCCAGTGTGAAACCCGACGGTTTGGCTCTTGGCGAGGTAGTTTTGAGAGGTGCGGCTGTGATGCTCGGGTATCTGAAGGACAAATCGGGAACTGCCAAGTGTCTTAAAGACGGATGGTTTTACACTGGTGACGTGGGCGTTATGCATCCAGATGGGTATTTGGAAATTAGGGACAGATCCAAGGATGTTATCATAAGCGGGGGAGAGAATATTAGCAGCGTGGAGGTTGAGTCGGTGCTGTACGGGAACCCGGCCGTGTACGAGGCGGCGGTAGTGGCGAGGCCTGATGAGTTTTGGGGGGAGACGCCGTGCGCGTTTGTGAGCTTGAAGAGTGAGGTCAGCATAAAGCAAACGGAGGAGGAGATTATAGAGTATTGCAAGGCGAAGATGCCGCGATACATGGTGCCGAGGACGGTGGTGTTCAAGGAGGAGCTGCCGAAGACTTCGACGGGGAAGATTCAGAAGTTTGTGCTGAGAGAGATGGCGAAGGGATTGGGAACGTCGAGTATGAGTCGGAACTACATAAAGCACTTTACAAAAAATATCAAAATAAATTTACAAATACGAATATATTAATTATGCGTAAAACAGAATTTACAATTTTTTAATATCGGTACATATTTTCTATTTTCTTATTTTTCTAACATATTTTCTAATTTCCTAACATAATTTCTAATTTCAATAATTTTATTACATATTTTTTTTCTTAAAATATTTTTCTAATTTCCTAATTTCCTACATATTTTCTATTTTCTAAATTTCATAACATATTTTCTATTTTAATATTTTCTTAACAAATTTTCTAATTTTCTACACAAATTTTTACAAATTCTAAACAAATTTTATACATTTTTCACAATAAATAGATAATTTCCTAACATAATTATATCCAAAATTCTTAACAAAATAAAATTGAGAGGCAAACACACATATCTTTTTATAAGAATTCCTTCAAATCAACCACAAATTTCTTAAAATACAAAACATAATTAGTTTCTAATCAAAAATGAAAATTTCAAAACAAAAAAAATTAAATTTCTCAAACCTTCAAAATTGATATTGGTGAGTGAGAGAGAAAGGGATTTGATTGGTAGTGAAAATGGTGATGAGATGATGATTGTAGCTAGAGGGAAAGAGAGTGAGTGAGTGAGAGTCTGTTAGTTGAAGGCAGAGAGGAAGAAGAAGAAGAAAAGAGCGTCTCGGTTATCTAGTATGTTTAGATTTTTGCCCGACGAAGCATATTCGCATGACAAAGTTTAATTAATCGCCGGACAACATTTAGTCAACACCAAGTGTTACTCGACGACCAATTTTCGTCTTTGGATATAATCTTGCCTGACGGACAGAACAAATCGTCGTGCGACCCTTCCTATTTTACGCGCCAACAACTTGTTCTTCCTGCCAATAACTTACCCGGCGAGTCTTCGTTTTCGTCGGGCAAAATACATTTACGCGGCGAAAAATACTTCGTAAGGCAAAATATTATCGGGCAACCTCGATTTTTTTGTAGTGATACTTACTTTGTGAAAACACCATGGTTTTGAAGGAGAACCAAAAGCTGGTCCCAACTTGGTGAGTTGGAGGGCCACGAAACTCTTCGTTTATACGGCGTTCAAGAACACAAACCGCGAAACCAATGAACACGAAAAAGCAAGAACTTGTTAGCCAAGGACCCCATGTTAAAGGCTTCAAGAAAATCCATGCTTTTTTACTCTTTCCATCTTTTATTGGCACCACCATCACTACACCAGATTCTGTGTATGGCAATGTTAAGTCCACATACAACGATTAGTTTCCCCTAATCGTTGTGTCCGCTGCTAATGCGTCAAAATTCTGCCAAACCAAACATTTATTTAACCATCAATTTTAACAACTCAATTATCATTAAAAAAAAGGATAAACTACATTAAAATACCCAAACTATAGGGGTCATTTCAAGTTCATACCTCAACTATGAAAATTTTCTTCTAGGTACCCAAACTATATAACCATCAACAAATCACTACCTCCGTTACATTTTCCCTCCAATAAGTCGTTAAAATGACACGTGATAAGTAATTGGTCTAGTCAGCTAGTAATGTGGCAAAAATTAGAAGGGCAATTTCGTCATGCCACTATTTTATCCCATTTCCCTTCTTCACTTCGTCTTCTTCTTCCTTTCTTCCTCTTCCCCAATTCATCATCTTCATCAGTCATCATCATCTCATCTTCATCAACATCTATGAACTGCATAGCAATGCAATTTGCATACAAATGCATAGAACTGCATATCAAATTTAATCTTAATCACACTAAAAAGAAGTGAAGAACTGTGTTGAAAGAAAGAAACAAAACCTCAGGCGGCGGTGGCGGCTATGTCGTGCTCGTCGGCGATGTCGTGCTAGTTGTCTCTTATGACAGCGTGTTCTAATCGAAATGAATGAGAATGTGAGAAGAGAGATTGAGGCTAGGGGTTTGCCGTCGCCGTTGTTTGAAGTTAAGAGAAAAGAAGAGATGTCTGTAGGAGGTGAAGATAGATTGAGAGTGGGAGAGAAGAGCAGCTGTAAAAAAAAGACGATCATCTCCCCAAATTGACAAACAATCCGACCTTCACGGTGAGCCTGAATCCCAAAATTGATAAACAATCCCACTCGACCATTCCCATCGAGACCTCGAGCTTGCACTTATGGAATCGTGGTCCGAAATCTAGATCAAGAAGATGGAGGTCGACGAGTTGGGCGGTGGTGTTATCGACCGCTGGAATTGAGCGGCGATGGTGGCGGCTCTAAAAGAGCTCCTGGAGTTGAACTCAAAGTTGGGTGATGACAAGGTCGACTCAACGGGTGACGATGAGGTCAGCTCGAAGGGCGATGACCAGGTCATGTGGCGGCTCGATGAGTGATGATCTTGAAGTCGGCACCGATCTGGAGAAAAAAGGAGAAGAAAGAACTCAGATTCATAGAAACCCAGAGAATTTCAAGTTGTTCTTTCTTTGATTCATAGAAACCCATAAAGAAGGTTAAGAGACTTCTCTTTTTTATTGTTCTTTCAATTTCCTTGTGATGATGTGGTGGGTTCAGATGATGAATTAGGGAAGAGGAATAAGGGAAGAAGAAGACAAAGGGAAGAAGGGAAATGGGATAAAATAGTGACATGACGAAATTGCCCTTCTAATATTTGCCACATCACTAGCTGACTAGATAAATTACTTGCCACGTGTCATTTTAACGGCTTATTAGATGGAAATTGTAATGGAGATAGTGATTTGTTTATGGTCACATAGTTTGGGTACCGAGATGAAAATTTTAATAGTTCATGTATGAACTTGAAATGCCCCCTATAGTTTGGGGACTTTTATGTAGTTTATCCTAAAAAAAATTAGGGTTGTTTAACAAAAAAAAAATTAGGGATGCAGAAGAAGGCGTATTTTGGGCATTACTTGGGCCTTAAGGCTGACTTTGGGGCTTCTAAGAAGGCTATGTTTGAAGAAATAAGGAACCGGGTGGAGGCGAAAGTTCAGTGGTTGTCTGAGCAATTTTTGTCTATGGTTGGGAAGGAGGTGTTGGTGAAAGCAGTTGCTCTAGCTCTTCCCAACTATGCTATTTCATGCTTCCAAATTCCCTTAGGTGTGTGCAAAGATGTGGAGAGGATCTTCGCTCGTTATTGGTGGGGGAAACAACACCTTCAACGAGGGATTCATTGGGCGTCATGGGATAAGGTGACTACGCCAAAGTGTAAAGGAGGATTGGGTTTCCAGGACCTTAGATGTTTCAATCTGGTTATGCTTGCGAAAATTGGATGGCGTTTGCTCATGGAACCATCCTCTTTGTTGGCACGAGTATTGAAAGCAAAATATTATTCGAATATCTCTTTCTTGGAGGCAAAGGAGGTGGCAGGTTCGTCTTGGGGATGGAAAGGAATTCTCTAAGGATGAAGGATTCTGAAGGAGGGTCTTCGGTGTCATGTAGAGATGGGACGGAAGTTAGTGTTTAGTCTGATCCTTGGATTCCAACAAGTAGACCCTTTCGAATAGAGTCTGCAAATTTCCCTTCATCTTTGATGGTCAATGATCTTTTGCTCCCTTTTCAATCTATGTGGAATCATGATCTCTTGGTGCATTTGTTTTCGGATGAAGAGGCAAGGATCATTGGGATGATACCTCTGAGTAAGAGGGGCTATCCAAATCGGTTGGTGTGGCATTATAAAAAATTCGGGCTTTATAGCGTTCATTCTGGCTATATGTTGGCTATAGAGATGATCAGAAATGGTGAATTGAAAAGGAAGGGAGAAGGAGCGTCAAGCAGCTCCCAGAGTGATGTTTCTTTTAGGAAGCTGAAGGTGCCAAATAAAATTTGCCAATTCGTTTTCTGCTGCTATAGAGGGTTTATTGCAGTTAGGCATAATCTCTTAGGTCGACGTGTACAGTTGACGATGTGTGCCCAATGTGTGGGGAGGAATGTGAGATGGCTGGTCACCTTTTCTTCACCTGTAAGTTTTCTTCTATTGTGTGGTTTGGGTGTCCGCTTCAGTTGGATATTGAACGTTTTCGGGGCCTTTCCATTCGAGATTGTTGGGCTGCTTTGCATGAGATTTTTGGTAAACTTGATGTAGGAAATAATGTGTTTCAGTTCTTGGCTTTCGGTTGTTGGAGAATTTGGAAAGCCAGGAATGACCGGTGCTTTAAAGAGGTTGTTCTAAACCCAGGGGAGGTGATTAGGTTGCTGAATCAGCAAGTTTCGGAGTTTATTGGTGCTAAGATTCCAGCCCCACAGATTGGCCAAGTGGTGATGAAGCCTGAGGTGATTGAGAGGGCCATGGAGCAGTCTTGGCAGCGGCCTGGTTTTGGAGTGGTCAAGATTAATTGTGATGGGGCCTAGTCACCCATGACTAAGAAGGGTGCACTGGGGTAGGTTGTACACTCCTGGTCTGCAAGCTTCAAGGGTGCAGGTGGGGAAGGCGGTCTGCTGTGTGCTTCTGCTTTCCATGCTGAAGTGATGGCGGTCCTAGGGGGTTTGGAGGCATGTCTTGCGGCTGGTCATCGTAAGGTGGTCGTGGAATCGGATTCTCTTCACTTGGTCCAGCTAGTGCGCGCGCAATCAAGGAAGGGACGAATCTATTGCCAACATCTTATATGACATCCAAGTTCTTCAAGGGTCATTTTTTTCGTTTTCCATTTAGTTTGCCCCATGGGCATGTAACAAGGTAGCTCATTCTATAGCTGCCCATGTGAGAGATTTGGGAGGGTGCCATGTGTGGTTGGATTATGAACCAGACTAGCTTTTTAACCTTCTCGCTGAGGATATAGGACTTTCTATTCGCATTTAATAAAGATGAAATTCATGGAAAAAAAAAGAACAAAAATATTCGGTTGATGACATAGGGATCTTAACTAACTTTTTCTTTTACTTTGGCAAAACTAAAATTGAACTTTTTCTTTTACATATAATTAAGGACTTAAGTTAAAATCTAAACAAGCAAGGATAACCCACAAAAAATTGACAACTCAAAACAAAAGTTCAAACAAAGAAAATATTGGGTTAATAACTTATTGCTTCGAGTTTAGTCTGAAGCTCAAAACTCGAGGGGAAGAACAAAAGCTCTTCCACCATCACCCCTATCCAAACACCTACTCCTTTCTTGAGACTTTCAAAAATCCTAAATTTAAAACCATAAAACTCTACAACACCATTAATTTAGTCAAGAAAAAATAAGCAAAATCGCATTTCATAACGTTGACTTTGCAGGTGATATTAATAACACACTCGATTTCCTTAGGAACAAATTACAATTCTTACAAAATGAGTTCGTTTTGTGAGAAAAAAATAATAATTATCTTTCTATGTTAGTCGTTGAGTATAATTTGTTGTAAAGTAATCAAAATTGCATGAATTGTAATTACTTACGCCAAGAAAAACTTGATAGACCAAATCATTGTAAGTGCCAGCACTTGTGCCATTAGCAAATGCAAAGGGAACGAAGTCATAAGTAACTTCATACGACAATCGATCAATCGTAGCTTTCAAAACGTCGATGCAAAACCCGAAAACTTCACTTTTGTTACAGCTTTGAGTACGCAACACCCTCACAAACTTTGCAAAACCATCAATCACTGGAACTCCAACTTTCAATCTCTTCCCACTGGTTGGAATCTCCCATCCATTAGGAACAGAGGTGGAATCTCCGGGCCATAAAATCGTTCCAAGATTCGATCTTGAAGTTGAATATGGGCCATTTGTGTTTGCCAAGTTCCAATTTTTTTAAAAGGCCACTCTGCTGCTTCCAAAACCCAATTGTTTTTGATGCATGGCCAACCCCATTCACAATTTCGAAAATTGAGTATTGTAGTTGCCCATCAACAAAGCTAAAATCACCGACAAGGCCTGTAAATTGGGTGGTTGACAAGGATTGGCGAAGTTGGGGACCATTTTCAGAGACCCAAAAATGTTCAAGATCAGTTGATGTACTTGTGGAAGAAAAAGAAGAGGCATTTGTGTTTTCGAAGCCAAAGTTTTTGGACCCATCATTTTCAACCGCCTTGGCTAATGCAAATGCGGCATCATAAGCCTAGAGAACAGGAACATGAAGCTCAGCATCAATGACATTTGGATTCTCCCTCTGGATTTTCCTCTTCCATCGAGCTCTGAAATCGACAAGCTCTGTTGTTTCAGGCACACAAGTCCTAACTCCCAATGCGCCTTGCATTGAATTAATAACAAAAGAATTCATCGAAGTTATATGATTGGTTAACCCAGCAACCATGATCCAAACATAACCACCATTCATGTTGGATCCTAAGTTATCTACTGCTTGATTACATTAAGTAAGTTTGTGAAGTGGCACTCGGCTGTGGGTGTATGCATGAGATGTGATATCAGCCATAGATTCAAAACAGAATTGTAATGAGGTGGATTACTTGAAGGGCAAGGTGTGCTAGTTGTCATAGCTTCTAGACTAAGTGAGGTGTGATCAGTCGTTATTAATGCATCATTTTGATGTCTTTATATGCCTCTCTTACATGTCTTTTGAATGAATTCATGCCATCAATAGTATAAAATGATCAATCTTGTGAGACTTGTGTATAGTTAGAAAGATAGGTAAAATCTGGAAAGAACGCAAAAAGAATGACTCAAATCGGAGTCCAGATGAAGGAGATATCCTCATTTCAATATCAGGTCCTAAACGGAGTCCTGAGTGCGCCAGTGCGCCTATTTTTGGCCACTGGTCAAGTACCTCATATCAGGCCCTCCGGGTCTCAAACCTGTATTTCATGACATCAAGGTCAAGTCCTAGAAGTGCCAAGGTCGCGCCAAGGCAGGTTGAGGACATGTCCCAAGAACTCCCATCCGAGCCAAGATGTGCGCCTAAGCCGGGGGTCCCTGTTCCGCCAGCGGTGGATCAGAGGTTCTCCGTCTGCGCTAAGCCTGACAACATTTGCGCTAAGCCTAATCAAATATGTACTTCTACTATACTCATGATGTGCTTCAAAAGCGCAGTCCCAGATCCTGATTACGAAGACAGTCCAAAATCCAAGTTTGGCCAGCTTGCATTCCCACTTGCCAGCTTGCATTCATACTCCCAGCCGTGCTCTGATTGGTTCTAATAGATTTAAGGACTTTGTAATTAATTAAAAGTACAATAACTTTCCCTATCCTTATAGGACAAGGTTTTACCCATCCTTATAGGATAAGGTTTTACCCATCCTTATAGGACAAGGTTTTACCAATCCTTATAGGACAAGGTTTTCCCTTTCTCTATAAAAGGGAGCCTTTGTTCAGTGTTTTAGAAAAAGGAGAGAATTAGCTAGAGGCGTTTTTGGGAGATACAGAGACACCTTAGCCTCAGATAGTATTTTGGTTTTTTATAGTTTTACGTTAAAGCTTGGTTCTTCCCGAAGTTGAGTGTGTTGGACGTGGAGCTTGGAGAAGAAGGCTCTGCCGTGTCTTCTGCTGCACCTGTTCTTCACAATATCTTCTGTACCCTTATTTTCATTATTGCAATTTACTTATGAATTTAATTATATTTGTTTCAATTTCAGTTATGTGTGAGTAATCATTAGGATTAGGGCTGCTTGAAGCCCTAGCCATGTTAGCTTGTTGATTGGATTTCTGACTCTTGATTATGATTTCTATGCATGCTGAATAAGTTGGATTACTTTGCTTAATGACCTTAATTTATGCCTATAAGATTAGCTACCTTGTTTGCATATAATTATAGATGTAATTGCTTGAGTGACCGTCATATCATCTTGTGATTTGGAGCATCGAAAGTATTCTTACTTGTAATCTTAACTCAGAACGACCTAGGATTGCATGTCACTTTGCTAGGCTAATGTGGTGTCATTAAATTCTCTTTAAACTTCATACATCATCTTAAAAGGTAGGTGATAGACGTTCTAGGCATATGCCTTGTTTAGAACATGCTAAGTAAGAGGGAATAAGATGTGTCTAGTGAACTAACGCCAGGTCCTAGGCACGAGCACCTAATTCAGAAAATGCATAGTAATTAGGTCAAGGAAATCTGGTTAAGAGCTATAATTCGTTAGAGTGGATAGTAAGCCTTAATTCACCTTAGTTAATAATCAATCAACCGTTAATTCTTGCATTGTTATTTTCTGCATTTTATTTTACTTATCTTTAAATTTCAGTTCTCACATCATAAACCCCCCTGTGTGTGTGTGTGTGTGTGTGTTTTCACTAAGTTAATAAATCTGAACCAAAGTGGTCATAACGTTGATACAAGTCCTTGAGGGATCGACTCTTGCTGTGCTACTATACTATTCTTATCGATTTGTGCACTTGCAAGGATTTTATAACTGTTAGAATTGAATTGCATATTTCTTGCTCTTTAATTTTACCAACATGTTTTTGGCGCCGTTGCCGGGGACTTGTCCCTCAACGGTGCCCATTCAAGTTTAGATTTGTAACTTAGTTTTTCTTTTTGTTAGGTACCCGTGTCTGTCATTCCAAGGTTCAGTGCATGGGTCATCAAGTGGACCATCATCGCAAGCATCTTCAGTCCACGGCTCCCCGCCACCAAGCCCAAGGAGGATGGCGGACCACAGAGAAGAGCAGGGCCTGGAACGTGGCCTAGTACCGCAACCCCACGGCGTTTTAAGGATTTTTCCATGCCCCATGTCTCGGAGGATCAATTTCCAATTGTTTTTCCCGAGTCAACAGTGGCAGACTTCGAATTGAAGTCGGGGACAATTCACATGTTGCCCACATTCCACGGCCTTGCTGGCGAGGACCCGCACTTTCATATCAAGGAATTTGTTGAGGTTTGTTCAACACTGCGCATCAATGGTATGACAGAATCTGAAATCCGCCTGCGGCTCTTTCACTTCAGTCTCAAGGATCGCGCCAAGACATGGTTTCATTCACTGGCGCCGGCTTCCATTCACTCTTGGAGGGACTTGACGTCCAAATTCTTAACACAGTACTTTCCCGTGGAAAAGACAAATGAGTTAAAGTCCAAGATCATGAACCCACGACAAGAGATGGAGGAGTCTCTCTACGAGTTTTGGGAGCGGTTCAATCAGATGCTACGGGCGTGCCCCCACCACCATATTGATGCCCATCATCTTATGCTATACTTCTATGGAGGCTTGAAGACTAGCGATCGGACAATGGTGGACTCTCAATCCTAAGGGATTCTAGAAGGCACAGCCGAGGAAGCAAGGACCGCCTTTGAGAACATTGCTCAAAGGGAAAAACAGTTCAGCTACAGGGGTCCCTCCTCTAGAGCTACGGGTGATGCATCCGCCAAATACAAAGATGACGCCATTGCTCAGCTCACGGCAATGGTGAAACAGTTGTGTAGCGAGAAAGCCAAAGAAGTTAAGATCTGCGAGGTATGTTCAATTCAGGGCCACAAATCCCAGGACTGCCCGGTTGTGGAAGATGCCAACTTTGCTGGAGGGTTCAACAACAATTCTTGACCCCGGAATGACCCATATTCCAACACTTACAATCCGGGGTGGAAAAATCATCCAAATCCTGACTCAAGCCGCAGGCCCTCAGGGGAACTACCACAGTCCTTCCTCAAATCAGAATGGCGGAAGCAAGTCTCTTGAGGGCTTCCTCCATATCCTGACTCAACAGCATGCTCAATTCATAAAATTCATGCACGATAGCCAGAGTCAGACGGGAGACATGAAAAATGCAATTGCAAACTTGGAGCGTCAAATGGGACAGGTGGCGAACCAACTAAATCAGCGAGAGTAGGGCAAGCTACCGAGTCAAGTCCTGGTAAATCCGAAAGGATTTCAGAATCCTATGGCTAATGCCATCACGCTGGAGAGGGAAATACCACTTCAAGACCCCACATATGCCACCCTCGCAAGACCTGAAACCGAGCCTCAACCTACTCTGCCAAGGATCACCGACCAAGGCGCGCCGCAAAACATGCCACGACCAACACCTCTGGCGCAAAACCAGTCCAACGACTCACCAAGTGCCCTACCGCAAGGAGGACCTAACACTGCGCCTACTTCGGCCACGGCTGGCATGCAACCTGCTCCTAAGCCCAAGTCGCAGCACTCGAATACTTCTAACTCTAAACCTCAGAATTCCAATTCTAAAAAAGTCACTTTTGAGTTACCTAATAATGTTGATTATCCATTTCCTCGCAGGTTCCAAAACAGGAATAAGAAAAGGGAGGACTTTGAGGAAGAGATCATCAGCATGTTGCAGAAGCTTCAGATCACACTGCCTTTCCATAAAATTGTCAAGCACATGCCTATCTTTGCAAAGCTGATCAAGGACTTAGTTGCAGGAAAGCGTAATTTTAGCTCCACGGACACCATTGACATCCCTAAGGCCTGCTCGGCTGCCCTTTTGCGCATGCCCCTTAAGGCCAATGATCCTGGGCCGCCATCCCTTCCATGTGTCATTCAGTCAAAAAGATTCGAACATTACCTTTACGACACGGGAGCATCAGTGAACATCATGCCATTCCACATTTACAAGTCACTCAACCTAGGCGCACTCAAACCCACGCACCTATGTGTCAGATTGGCTAACGCTTCTGTAACCAACCTAATGGGGGTTCTTGAGGACGTACTGGTATAAATCGGAGATACATGCATCCCTGCAGACTTCTACGTACTAAGAATGGACAGAATTGACAAAAGTGAGGAACCTCCCCTCATCTTCGGAAGGCCCTTACTAGCCACAGCCGAGTGCCTCATCGATGTCAGAAAGGGCCAGGTCTCCATCAAGGTCCTGGACCAGCTTCGGACATTCTCCATCCATGACACCATCCAGTACCCTGCCGAGCCTATTATAGATTTTCCGTTAAACACAATGGACTTACTGCTACGGGAGACAATTGCTCAGTCTTGCATGACGGATGACCTTGAGAAGGTCGTTACTAGTAACCCACACACTGTGGATTCACTTATAGATAGCGTGATCGAAGAGGTACGAGCCCTTGACATCATGCCAACCCTCCCATTACACAGGCCTCCCTTCGAAGCGTTGCCACTCACAAGTCAAAAAACCCTGCCGTCCATCATAAAGGCTCCTGAACTCGAGCTGAAGCCCTTGCCCGAGCACTTAAAGTATGCATATTTGGGCGACAATCAAACCCTTCCA
The DNA here is from genome assembly GCA_037349345.1 of Oemleria cerasiformis. Classification (NCBI taxonomy): domain Eukaryota; kingdom Viridiplantae; phylum Streptophyta; class Magnoliopsida; order Rosales; family Rosaceae; genus Oemleria; species Oemleria cerasiformis. The sequence continues at coordinate 3,481,722 of JAZGTL010000033.1, forward strand.
GTCATCATTGCGTCTACCCTAAGTACGAAAGAGGAAAAGGCATTGGTTCATGTCCTTAAGGTCAATCAAACGGCAATTGGATGGACAATAGCTGACATCAAAGGCATAAGTCCCACAAAATGCATGCATCGGATACTGCTGGAGGAAGACTCCAAACCATCACGGGAGGCGCAGAGGCGATTACATCCACCTATGAAGGAGGTCGTGAAGAAAGAAGTCCTAAAGCTTCTAGACGTTGGAATCATCTATCCAATTAGTGACTCCAAGTGGGTGAGGCCAGTCCAGGTCGTGCCAAAGAAAAGTGGGATCACAGTGGTTAAAAACGAGCAGGATGAGCTTGTACCTCAACGGATTCAAACAGGATGGAGAGTGTGCATTGACTATCGAAAGCTAAATATAACCACACGCAAGGACCACTTTCCTTTGCCCTTCATTGATCAAATGCTCGAGTGCCTGGCTAGACACTCCCACTATTGCTTCTTGGACGGCTACTCAGGATACAATCAGATTGCTATTGCACCCGAAGATCAAGAAAAAACAACATTCACATGCCCATATGGCACTTTTGCATACAAAAGAATGCCGTTTGGATTGTGCAATGCCCCAGCTACCTTTCAGCGTTGCATGATGAGCATCTTCTCTGATATGGTGGAAGATAACGTATTCATGGACGACTTCTCGTTGTTTGGACATTCATTCGAACTGTGCTTAGTTAACCTAACCCGAGTACCGGAACGGTGCAGAGAAAGCAACTTAGTGCTGAACTGGGAAAAGTGCCATTTCATGGTACAACAGGGAATTGTCTTGGGTCATTTGATCTCTAGCCGAGGTATAGAAGTGGACAAAGCAAAGTTAGACATAGTAGAGAGGCTGCCGTACCCCACAACAGTCAAAGAGGTTCGATCGTTCTTAGGGCATGCTGGCTTTTACCGCAGATTCATCAAAGATTTTCTCGAAAATCACAAGACCTTTTTGTGATCTTCTAGCCAAGGACGCCACATTTGAATTCACTAAGGGATGCCGTGAGGCATTTAACACACTCAAGGCAAAGCTCACGGCATCACCCATCATCATACCACCGAATTGGGACTTACCATTCGAACTAATGTGTGATGCCTGGGACTTCGCCATAGGAGCGGTTTTGGGACAGCGTGTTGAATGGCTCCCTCATGTCATTTACTATGCAAGTCGAACCCTGAATGATGCCCAGCTGCACTACTCCACCACCGAGAAGGAGCTCCTTGCTGTTATCTTTGCCCTTGAGAAGTTCCGCTCATATCTAATTCAAACCAAGGTCATAGTATACACGGATCATGCTACCTTGAAGTATTTGCTCACTAAAAAGGACGCCAAGCCAAGGTTGCTACGTTGGATGTTACTGCTCTAGGAATTCGACCTTGAAATTAGAGACAACAAGGGCAGCGAAAACATGGTCGCTGACCATATGAGCCGATTGCTTCACAGTTCCAATGAAGAGGCCGATCAGTTGCCCCTCCTCGAGACCTTTCCTGACGAACAGCTTTTCGCAATCCAAGCTATTTATCCATGGTATGCCGATCTCATTAATTACCTTGTCACAAAGAAAATTCCTTCATCTTTAAACAGGTATCAAAAGGACAAGCTGGCTAAACAAGCTAAGTACTTCATATGGGATGAGCCGTACCTATGGAAGCATTGTCCAGACCAAATCATTCGGCGCTGCATCCCCGAAGACGAGATGAAATCCGTCTTGACATTTTGCCATAGCCTTGCATGTGGCGGCCATTTTGGAGCTAAGAAGACAGCCCTCAAGGTACTACAAAGTGGACTCTACTGGCCCACACTTTTCAAGGATGCACACAAATTTGTTCTCACCTGTGACCGCTGCCAATGCCTAGGTAACATCGGCCCTCGAAATCAAATGCCATTACCCCCTATTCTTGTGGTCGAAATCTTCGACGTATGGGGCATTGATTTTATGGGGCCTTTTCCGAATTCCTTTGGCAATCTTTATATTCTGCTTGCAGTTGATTATGTCTCCAAATGGGTGGAAGCAATTCCCACCAAAACTAACGACGCCAAAGTAGTGGTGCGTTTTTTGCAGAGTCACATCTTATTCGGCGCACCTAGGGCAATCATCAGTGATGGGGGGGGGGGGGGGGGGGGGGGGGGGGGTGTGGTGGGGACACACTTCTGCAATCATTCGTTTGCAGCCCTAATGAAGAAGTATGGCGTCACCCACAAGGTCTCAACACCGTATCACCCTCAAACGAGTGGCCAAGCGGGAAGTAAAGGCCATATTGGAAAAAATGGTAAATCCTAACCGCAAAGATTGGTCCAGCAAATTGAATGATGCGCTGTGGGCCTATCGGACCGCATACAAGACCCCGATTGGCATGTCTCCCTTCCGGCTTGTTTTTGGAAAAGGCTGCCACCTGCCAGTGGAATTGGAGCATAAAGTATTCTGGGCTATTAAGCAAATGAAGATGAGCTTCGATGATGCTGGAATATGTAGGAAGCTTTAGCTAAGTGAATTAGAGGAGTTGCGAAATGAGGCCTTTGATAGTGCTCGTATCTACAAGGAAAAGACCAAAGCTTTCCACGACAGGCGCATTCAGCCCAAGGACTTTCACATCGGACATGAAGTCCTCCTCTTTGACTCCCGGCTCAGACGAATGCCAGGTAAGTTGCGTTCAAGATGGACTGGACCAATTATTATTACTAACATTTTTCCTCATGATGCAGTTGAAATCCAGCTCCCGGAACGGCAGGATCCGTTCAAGGTAAATGGCCACCGCCTCAAACACTACTTCAAGGACCTCTCAAATCCAAGCGCAGTCAACCCTGCAACTCCGCATGCGCCCAGCTCCTAGAATGACAATAACGTCTTGCCTAGACGTTAAATAAAGCGCTCCTAGGAGGCAGCCTAGCCCTGGTTTGTATTTCTCACTTCCTTTTCTGTTTCTGCCCGTTATATCTCTCAAACCCTTCTACTATTGTCATGCTTACTGCTTATCACATTGAGGACAATGTTCAGTTTAGGTTTGGGGGTGTGGATTTAAAATTTTGCATATAGGTTTGGGGGTGATACACGGCCAGGACATTTAAATTTCTACTTGTGATTAGTAAGATAACTTGTTAATAGGAATGTATATGCTAAGTTAACTATCTTTGCTTTACTAAGAATCATGCCATGGTCAAGTAGTTCATAATCTGTACTTCACAATGCCATGTTTTAAGTGATTAAGTGAACGAAATAATTGAATTTGAGTGATCCTTAGAAAATTAGTGGAGACTACCCTGTGAGATCTTTGAGCCTAATTGCCTTTCTTTCTGAGGGATATACTTGTTTCTACTCTTAAACACTCATCACTTTTGTTTTTAATTGTTGATCTCATTACATCATATTTGTATTGAATTTTAAAGAACTAACATCATTTAGATACTCTTGATTTAATGTGTGGTTTGCCATAAGAAGTGATGTAGGCTATGTATGCTTTAACCTCTAAAGGCTTGATCCTACCCTATTGGATACTCCCTAAGCCAATTTTGAAGCCAAACACTCAACCTTTTCTTTCATCACCCAAAGTATAACCTAACCGAAATACTTAGCCATTCATCACAGCCATGCCCTATAACCTCAGTTTGTGCTAAGGTTGCTGTAAATGAGATTCATGGTGAGAATGAGAGGTGAAAGAAGATGCTGCCCAATTCAAAGGACATTGGCGTCAATTCAAAGTTCAAAAGTAAAGAAAAGCTTTACAAGTTGCAAGCTGCACGAAAATTTGAGGAAATCATTGCATGATCTTGGTGCAATTCAATTCAAAAGAAAGAACAGAAAAAAAATAAAGAAATAAAGAAAGAAAGAAACGTTGAGAAGAAAAGAAAAAAAAAAGATAAAAAGTGAAAAACAAAGTGAATTGAGCCAAGTGAGCCAAGAGCCTCAAAATAAGCCACAAGAGCCTCAAAATAAGTCATCAAGAAAGCACAATGTCGTGGGCGAGCCTGAAAATAAGCCACAAGAGCCTCAAAATAAGTCATCAAGAAAGCACAATGCCGTGGTCCTTAAGAAAGGATTCAGTTCAGAAATTCCAAGTTCAATTCATGACTTCTCATGCCTTGGCACAACTCAGGTTCTTTGAATCCCATCCTTCCTTGCTAAACCCCAAAGCTTGGCCCCATTACAACCTAAAAAGGAAGACCTAACTGATCTTATGGACAATCATGCTGAGGATTAAGGTACGTATCTATGTTCTTAAAGTTCAATTCCTTTCATGAGATCTTTATTTCCATAAAGTGCTATTCTTCATTGTTACTCATATGTGATTAAATTTGAATTTCATAACATAAACTCATCACATATGCTTGAAAAGAGTGTAAGCCTAGGATTCTTGTGCGAATTGAGAGTTGCCTAGTGAGGATTAGAGTCGAGGCGAAATCTTTCTAGGGCACTTAGATGAAGTTGTTTTCAAACTTGATCACCTGAAAATATTGGCATTTATACACGTACACCTTCACATGACACTCACGGCTATGGCATTCCTTTTAGGTCTGCAAAGCATGTCTACTTACTTTGATTCTTATTAGCTTGTTAAGAGTACTATATCTAGCATCTTTTTGTTTAAGTAAAACGTTTGTGGGTATCGTACTGTTATAACACTCAGGAGACAAAACTCCTCCTACTAGGTGAACCTAGGGGTTTAAATGTTCTATCTTAACTAAAATCGAGTCTTTTCATTTTGTTAGCGTTGTTTTGCTCAGGGACTAGCAAAACATAGGTTTGGGGGTATTTGATCAGTCGTTATTTATGCATCATTTTGATGTCTTTATATGCCTCTCTTACATGTCTTTTGAATGATTTCGTGCCATCAATAGTAGAAAATGATCAATCTTGTGTAGAGTTAGAAAGATAGGTAAAATCTGGAAAGAAAGCAAAAAGAATGAATCAAATCGGAGTCCAGATGAATGAGATATCCTCATTTCAATATCAGGTCCTGAACGGAGTCCTGAGTGCGCCAATGCTCCAGTGCGCCTATTTTGGGCCACTGGTGAAGTACCTCATATCAGGCTCTTCGGGTCTCAAACCTGTGTTTCATGACATCAAGTTCAAGTCCTAGAAGTGCCAAGGTCGTGCCAAGGCAGGTCGAGGACATGTCCCAAGAACTCCCATCCGAGCCAAGATGTGCGCCTAAGCCTGGGGTCCCTGTTCCGCCAGCGGTGGATCACAGGTTCTCCGTCTACGCTAAGCCTGATAACATTTGCGCCAAGCCTGATCGAAGATGCGCTTCTACTATACTCATGATGTGCTTCAAAAGCGCAGTCCCAGATCCTGATTACGAAGACAGTCCAACATCCAAGTTTGGCCAGCTTGCGTTCCCACTTGCCAGCTTGCATTCATACTCCAAGCCGTGCTCTGATTGGTTCTAATAGATTTAAGGACTTTGTAATTAATTAAAAGTACAATAACTTTCCCTATCCTTATAGGACAAGGTTTTACCCATCCTTATAGGATAAGGTTTTACCCATCCTTATAGGACATGGTTTTACCAATCCTTATAGGACAAGGCTTTCCCTTTCTCTATAAAAGGGAGTCTTTGTTCAGTGTTTTAGAAAAAGGAGAGAATTAGCTAGAGGCATTTTTGGGAGATACAGAGACACCTTAGCCGAAGATAGTATTTTGGTTTTTTAGAGTTTTACGTTAAAGCTTGGTTCTTCCCGAAGTCGAGTGTGTTGGACGTGGAGCTTGGAGAAGAAGGCTCTGCCGTGTCTTCTGCTGCACCTGTTCTTCACAATATCTTCTGTACCCTTATTTTCATTATTGCAATTTACTTATGAATTCAATTATATTTGTTGCAATTTCAGTTATGTGTGAGTAGTCATTAGGATTAGGGTTGCTTGAAGCCCTAGCCATGTTAGCTTGTTGATTGGATTTCTGACTCTTGATTATGATTGCTATGCATGCTGAATAAGTTGGATTACTTTGCTTAATGACCTTAATTTATGCCTATAAGATTAGCTACCTTGTTTGCATATAATTATAGATGTAATTGCTTGAGTGACCGTCATATCATCTTGTGATTTGGAGCATTGAAAGTATTCTTACTTGTAATCTTAACTCATAACGCCCTAGGATTGCATGTCACTTTGCTAGGCTAATGTGGTGTCATTAAATTCTCTTTAAACTTCATGCATCATCTTAAAAGGTAGGTGATAGATGTTCTAGGCATATGCCCTGTTTAGAACATGCGAAGTAAGAGGGAATAAGACGTGTCTAGTGAACCAACGCCAGGTCCTAGGCATGGGCACCTAATTCAAAAAATGCATAGTAATTAGGTCAAGGAAATCTGGTTAAGAGCTATAATTGGTTAGAGTGGATAGTAAGCCTTAATTCGCCTTAGTTAATAATCAATCAACCGTTAATTCTTGCATTGTTATTTTCTGCATTTTATTTTACTTGTCTTTAAATTTCAGACTCACATCATAAACCCCCCTGCGTGTGTGTGTGTGTGTGTGTGTTTTCACTAAGTTAATAAATTTGAACTAAAGTGGTCATAACGTCGACTCTTGATGTGCTACTATACTATTCTTATCGATTTGTGCACTTGCAAGGATTTTATAACTGTTAGAATTGAATTGCATATTTCTTGCTCTTTAATTTTACCAACAAGGTGTCCTAATGTAATTGGTGCATTGTCATCACAATGACAGCACCCTAATCGTTTTACAATCTCTCATGTAATGCTTGTATCGGTTTTTTAAATAAAAGTAAATCAAAGAAAAGAGGAATTTCACATAGTTCTCTCTAAGAAATTGCTCATAGGCATTTCAACAAATAGTTAGTGTGCTTCACGTTTCACAGCAAATACCAAACCAATTTCAATTCATATTTCATCCATTAATTCAACAATCTGTAAAGGAGAAAAACCCTAATCTATCCTAACCACAATCGATCTTAGCTAAGAGATTGAGATAGAATATTACCTTGAAGCTAAGTCGAGTCCAACTTCTGTATTTTCTGGTCATGAGCTCGAAATACCAAATATGGTATCAAAGCATTCTAGTACCTGATCGTGCATTTGGGGCGCGTTTTGTGACTAGTAGCAGAGTCTATAATGGCGGGTGTTGTTGGAGCTGAGCTGAGAGCACCGATCTTTGATGGCAGTGACTATGAGTTCTGGAGTATAAAGATGAGGACCATACTCAGAGCTCAAGACCTTTGGGAATATGTGGACGTGGGGTTGAATGAAGAAGTAAGGGATGCTGCTGGAGCAGTTATAAATCAGCCAACTCGAGCTGATTACATCAAGGATGCATGAGCTTTGGGACTGATTCAGACCTCTGTGGCAGATCACATCTTCTCCAAGATTAGAAATGAAGAGAGTGCTAAGGCTACTTGGGATCTGTTAAGAATAGAGTACAGAGGTGATCAAAAGGTTAGAGCAGTAAAACTTCAATCATTGAGACATGATTGGGAATATTCTAGAATGAAGGACAATGAATCCTTATCTTTCCATCTGTCTAGATTATATGACACTATGAACCAAATGAAAACTTATGGTGAAGATGTTACTGAAAAACAACTAGCACATAAGATATTGATTAGTCTAACTAAACCCTATGATTCCATTGTTTCAATTCTTGAGGAAACTAGGGATATGGACACTGTTAATGTAGAGGATATTGTTGCATCAATTTGAGTTTTTTTATCAGAGAATTGAGATGCATGCTGACAGTAATGTGGACAAAGCTTTTGCTGGTTTATCTGTCAATCCTAAGGGACAACATGGCAGTAATGAAGGCAAGGGGAAGAAGCAATACAAGAACAATAAGAACTGGAATAATAAGTCCAATTCTGGGAAGTTCAACTACAATCAGAATGCAGGCTCTAGTAAAGCAGAAAGCAGTGGTGCTAAGTGTAAAGTGTGTGACAAACTTCATTATGGGCAATGCTGGTTCAAAGGGTAGACAAAATGCTATCAATGCAACAGGTTTGGATATATGGCAAAAGATTGTAACACCAAACAGACTGTGAACCTTGCAAGGAAGGTTGAAGATGATGAAGGAGTGATGTTCTATGCATGCCATGCTGCTACCATACCTAAGAAGATGGGTGTTTGGTATGGGGATAGTGCTTGTAGCAATCACATGACCTCACATGAGTCATTGCTGACTAATGTAGACAAGACAATGACAACTAAAGTGAAGATGGGCACATGAGACCTAGTTCAAGCGACTGGGAAGGGTACTTTGGTTATCAACACCAAGAATGGCGAGAGACTTATTCATGATGCGATGTTGGTGCCTAGTTTGGATGCAAACTTGCTTAGTGTTGGTCATATGGTAGAACACGAGTATTATTTGACATTTGGTGATAGAAGTGTGGAAATCTATGAAGATGATGAGTTTACTCAGTGTGTGGCATCCATTCCAATGCTTGGAAACAGATGTTTCCCTCTATCTCTGGAATATGTGAATGCAGTAGCTAGAAGAACTATTGTGGAAGGAAATGATTGGCTATGGCACAGGAGGTTTGGTCATTTAAACTACACTAGTTTAATGACTTTACAATCATAGGACATGATCTATGGTTTACGAAGTTTGGCTAAGAACAATAAAGTGTGTGAAGGATTCATTTCGGGAAAACAGCACATGGAAAGTTTTGACAAGGAGAAGGCATGGAGAGCATCAATTCCACTTGAGCTCATCCACACTGATGTATGTGGTCCTATTCAAACTGAGACTATAGGAGGTAACAAATACTTTCTAACATTCATAGATGATTTGGCTAGAATGTGCTGGGTCTATTTCTTGAAACACAAGTCAGGGTATTCAATATTTTCAAGAAGTTCAAAGCCATGGTAAAGTTACAAAGTGGATACAAGATTAAGAAAGTGCGAAGTGATAGGGGAGGTGAGTTCACATCTTAAGAATTTAACCAATTCTGTGAGAATGAAGGCATTGAGAGGCAGCTTATAGTAGCATACTCTCCTCAGTAAAATAGTGTTGTTGAGAGGAAAAACAGGACATTGGTGGAAATGGCCAAGTCCATGCTTCATGACAAGAAAATGCCTTATGAGTTTTGGGCAGAAGCTGTCAATACAGCTGTGTATCTACTTAACAGGTGTCCTACTAAGGCAGTGGTGAAGAAGACACCATTTGAGGTGTTTATTGGAAGGGAACCTGGTGTAAAACACTGGAGAGTGTTTGGCTCAGTGTGCTATGCTCACATTCCTAACCAGTTAAGACTAAAGCTGGATGATGCATCAATCAAGGGAGTATTTGTGGGCTATGGTAGCCGTGAAAAAGGCTATAGGGTCTACAACTTGAAAACCAAGAAGATCATGGTTTCAAGGAGTGTAATCTTTAATGAGAAGGCAATGTGGAACTGGGAATCTGACAAGGAAGTGTGTGTGCCTGCTCCAATTGAGTTTGAAATGGAGGTTGATGAAACCAATGTTGATCCTCAGACTCCAATCCAGCAACAAAATGATCTTATTGAAGCTAATTCAGATAAGGAAACTACACCTAGTTCTAGACAAGTAAAGCTCAGAAGTTTGAGTGAGGTTTATGCTAGATGTCACATGTCTATGATAGAACCTGAGAACTATGGAGAAGTAGCAAAGGAGAAAGTTTGGAGAAAAACCATGGAAAGTGAGATTTACATGATTGAGAAAAACTCCACAAGGGACTAGGTGGACAGACCAAGTGATAAACCTGTTATTGGTGTGAAATGGGGTCTACAAAACTAAACTTCACTTGGATGGCTATATTCAAAAATACAAGGCTAGATTGGTTGCTAAAGGCTATGCTCAGAAGCCTGGGATAGATTTCAATGAAACTTTTGCACCAGTAGCTAGACTGGATACAATCAGAACCCTCATTGCTTTGGCTGCTCAGAAAAGCTGGAGTTTGTACCAGCTAGATATAAAATCTGCTTTCCTAAATGGGATATTTGAAGAAGAAGTCTATGTTGAACAGCCGGAGGGATTTAGGACTCAATCTGATGAAGGAAAGGTCTATAAGCTGAAGAAAGCTTTTTATGGGTTGAAACAAGCACCCATAGCTTGGTATGGGGAGATTGATTCTGTCAGGACCCGTCCCGAATTTTCGCTCGAAACCCGAGAAGAACCCTGATCCCGTGTGACAACCTAAGGAAAGGTTCCCAAAATACCCTTCAATCCTTACAAAATAATAATAATAAATACTTTCACTTGTCAGACAAGGGATTCAAGCACTCAATAATTCCCGTAATTAATGACCAACCAAATAAAATATAATATCAGAGCGTCTAAGTAGGATCAAGGGTACAATTTAGATATCCTACTAAAATTTAACTACACAGCGCAGCTGAAAGTACTAATGCCTCTGCCTCGAGAGAAGTGTCCGCGTCAACTCAACAGTCTGAAGGGGGTTTAAACACAAAAGTTGTGAGTGCACAAAAATAATCGTTTATAAATCGTTTTCCAAGGAAATATTATCTTTTCCCCCCTCCATTTATAAAACCATGCATGCATCACATAAAACAGTTCATGATATAAAAACATCATCTGTAAATCACCGGAATTTCCATTTCTCTTTAAAACCACTTAGTAGGACCCACACAAAATCCTTATAAGGAAAACACATCGTGGTCCACAGTCTGGTTTGAAAATCATCCTCGAAAGAGTTCAAAATCATTTAATTCAATCTGGACACATAATATCTCAAATCCATTGTTCCCGACACATTCACTACCCACCAGGGTATCCCTTGGGGTGTGCTAGTCCTGTATCACAACTCTCTGTACTATGCATAGACAGCCTCGCGACCCGGCGGAGCAAAACTCTCGACGCCAGAGTCTGAGCACTCAACGAACCAGCGGAGCAAAACTCTCCATGCTAGTCGGAGAAACAGTGGAGCAAAACTCTCCACGCTAGTCGGAGAAACAGTAAGCAATTATATTGGAGGTTCACTGGGTTCACCGCCAACAGCGGATCCTAGTCCCATATCCTGGTCCTCCTCAAATATGTTTATCTTGGAGGTTCACCGGGTTCACCGGGTTCACCGCTAATAACGGATCCCAGTCCCGGGTCCTGGCTTCCCTAAAATATGTTTATCTTGGAGGTTCACCGGGTTCACCGCTAATAACGGATCCTAGTCCCGGGTCCTAGCCTCCCTCAAATATGGCCAAATCTGATAAACTCATACATCCAGGTCAAAACCCAAATCATGGACTCAATAATTTCCACGTCAAAACGATATCAAAACCGAGTCCAAAAACCAAGATATTTCTCAAATCGCACTTTAACTGAAATAGTGGAAAACATGTGTCCAGTAATCATTTCTAAAATCTGGAAATTCAATGCCACAATACATAACAGTATTTAAACAAAGATACATTGATGCATGCATTTCAGTTTAAAAAACAAAAGTCCACTCACAAACCTGTTCAAGCAAGCTCAATCCCGTCTTTTTCGTTCCTCCGAGGTTCCCGGAACAATATCGCCTGTCAAAAACAAGAATTGGGATTACCGGCTAGTAATAAGACTCTTATATAACAACTCCCTAAACCTCGGGAAGTCTACATATGCTGTCTAGAAAACACATAAACTTCGGATGCCCAAAACGTCCTCTAACCAACGTCCGATCAACCCGAAACCTGTACCAACTGATCCGGAACGTCGAAAACTAGTTACCACGCTTCACCGTGACCTCAGACTTGGCCTCACGCCCTTCCACGAGCTACCAGAAGTACGGAACACGCACCCACGTGCCGCCACGCGCCCTCACGCGCCTGTTACAGTGTTCACGCGCCTGGACCGGTCCAACCCAGCCCGGCTCGACCTGACCCAGTCCAACTCGACCCGATTGGTTCACTCAACTCGATCGGTTCAACTCGAGCCAATCGGTTCACTCAACTCGATCGGTTCACTCCACCCGACCGATCACCGGTGACTCGCCGAAAAAGACGACCGACTGCCGGCGCCACCGTATGGTTTCGCCGGAATCCCCCATTTCCGGCCGAAACTTCAAGTTTTATAACTTCTCCAAAACTCAACCATTTTTCACAAATTTTATGTCAAACTATCTAGTCAAACCCAAGAATCCAAATATAACCTCAAAACCACAAACATGTACCTGTGTAAGCCAGAAAATCGATGGGAAGATCTGAAACTTCCTATACTCGGTTCGGCTTCCCCCGTGGTCCTCTCCTTCGATGGTTGGTACGGTTGTGATCGTGGGAAGGAGTAGAATATGATTAGTGGATCAAAAATGGAAGTTAAAGCCTTGAATCAAAAGTTGACTTTGTGGGTTTTGGGGTGTTTTCTCACGGGTTCGATGGTGTTTGTGTTTCAGAGAGAGATGAGTGATAATGACATGAAGATGAAAATGAAGTGAAGATGTAAATGAAGATGTAAAAAGATTGGGGTTAAAATATCTTGTCCCAAGCCAAAATTACCTAAATGCCCTTGCTCATCTAGACACATAACTTTCGTACACGAACTCCGTTTTCCGCATGTCGCCTATCTACGAACTCGTGAGTTCGAGACCTACGCAAAGATACCCGTAATACCGCCTAAAATGTTCCGAAACAAAACTTGATTTCCATGCCCTTTACCGAGCAAGGGTAAAATTGTCCTTTTACAAAATAATTTGCAAAAATGATAAATAAAATTGTCCGGGTTGTTACAATCCACCCCCCTTAGAAATTTAGTCCTCGAAATTCATTCCTACCCATGGAACAAATGAGGATACTGCTCGCGTATTAGTTCCTCGGTTTCCTATGTGGCCTCCTCCACGTTATGATTCCTCCACAACACTTTAACTAGAGGAATATTCTTTCTGCGCAATACCTTCTCCTTCCAATCCAGAATTTGCACCGGTTGCTCCTCAAACGTCAAATCGTCTTTCAGCTCAAGTGGTTGCTCTTCCAACACATGAGACTCATCAAACAGATATTTCCAGGGCAAAGATACATGGAAAACATCATGAACTCTGGATAATTCCGAGGGTAAAAAAATACGACATGCCACTGGTCCTATCCTCTCCACAATCTCATACGGACCAATGTAGCGAGGACTCAATTTTCCTCGTCTACCAAAACGTACCACTCCCTTCCAGGGAGATAGTTTCAAGAACACCCAGTCACCTACCTCAAACTCAAGGTCTCTGGTTCGACGGTCTGCATAGCTCTTCTGGCGATCCTAGGCTGTCTTTAACCTTTCTATGATGATTCTAATCTTTTCCTTAGTCAAATCCACCAACTCTGGTGTTAGTAGTCTCCTTTCACCTATTTCACTTCAGCACAAAGGTGTCCTGCACTGCCTCCCATACAGTGCCTCGAAAGGAGACATCCCAATACTCGACTGGTAACTGTTATTATATGCAAATTCCATCAGAGACAAGTGTGAATCCCAGTTCCCTTTAAAATGTAGTACACAAGCCCTCATCATATCCTCCAAAACCTAGATTGTCCTCTCAGACTGACCATCCATCTGAGGATGAAAGGCTATACTGAAATGAAAAGTGGTGCCAAAAGCTTTCTGTAAACTCCGCCAAAACCTGGAGGTAAACCTAGGATCCCTATTTGAAACAATTGACTATGGAGTCCCATGCAGTCGTATGATCTCATCCACGAACAGTTTGGCATACTGACTCATCCGGAAGTCTTCCCGCACTGGCAAGAAATGTGCCGACTTTGTAAGCCTATCAACAATTACCCATATTCCATCATATCCCTTATGTGTCCTTGGAAGTTTATACACAAAGTCCATCCTAATGTGATCCCACTTCCATTCCGGGATAGGTAATGGTTGCAGTGTCCCATAGGGTTTCTTCCTCTCTGCTTTCACTTGCTGACATGTCAGGCATCTACTCACAAACTCAACAATTTCTCTTTTCATCCCAATCCACCAATAATGTTCTTTTAGGGTATGATACATCTTGGTACGTCCTGGATGCATAGCGTAAGCCGAACTATGAGCCTTATCAAGAATTTACCTCTTTAGCTCCAGCTCATTCGATATGCACAACCGTCCATCCTTAACCAAGGCTCCATCATCCCTAACCGCATAGTCCTGCCTGTTTCCAGCCTCCAACTCCATCCTGATAATGCACAATGTAGGATCCTGGAGTTGAGCCTCAATAATCCGATCAATCAGAACAGGCGTCACATGGAAACTAGCCAACAAAGCCCCCTGGCTATCCATGTCCAGTACTATCCTTGCTCTACGGAACTCAACCAGCAACGGTAGGTAGACTGTATGCAAATGGGCCAAAGAACCCATAGACTTCCTGCTCAAGGCATCTGCCACAACATTGGCTTTTCCTCGGTGGTACTCAATAGTACAATCGTAATCCTTTATCAGCTCAAGCCACCTTCTCTGCCTCAAATTCAGGTCCTTCTAGGTGAACAAGTATTTTAAACTTTGGTGGTCGGTGAAGATTCGACACGTCTCTTCGTACAAATAATGTCTCCAGATTTTCAGTGCATGCACCATTGCGGCTAACTCCAAATCATGTGTGGGATAATTCATCTCATGGGGTTTAAGTTGCCTGGAAGCATACGCTATCACCTACCCATGTTGCATCATCACACAGCCTATACCCCGCAATGATGCATCACTATATACCTCAAATCCCCCATTACCATCCGGAAGGGTTAATACTGGAGCAGAAGTCAACCTTCTCTTTAGCTCCTGAAAGTTCTGCTCACAATCAGCATCCCAGTCAAACTTGACTCCTTTCCTAGTCAACTGAGTCAACGGGCCCGCTATCGTAGAAAATCCTTCTATGAACCGTCGATAATATCCTGCCAAACCCAGAAAGCTCCTCACTTCTGTCACTGTCCTCGGTTGCTCCCAGTTTGCCACTTCCTCCGCTTTTTGGAGATCTACGCTGATACCCTCAGCCGAAATCACATGACCCAAGAATCCTACATCGGTTAACCAAAACTGGCATTTACTGAACTTGGCAAACAATTGTTTTTTCCTAAGCATATTCAACACCAACCTCAACTGCTTCTCATGTGCCTTGGCACTCCTTGAATACACCAAGATATCGTCGATGAACACAATTACAAATCAATCCAAATACTTTTGGAATACCCTATTCATCAAGTCCATAAACACTGCCGGAGCATTAGTCAACCTGAAGGGCATCACCAAGAACTCATAATGACCATACCGAGTCCTAAAAGCTGTTTTCTGAACATCCTCTTCCCGGATCCTCAACTGATGGTACCCGAATCGAAGGTCAATTTTTGAAAAATACTTTGCCCCTTCAGTTGATCAAATAAATCATCAATCCTTGGCAGAGGATACTTATTTCGCACCGTCACTCTATTTAACTGCCTGTAGTCGATACACAATCTCAGACCACCATCATTTTTCCTCACAAATAATACCGGAGCACCCATGGTGAAACACTTGGGCGAATAAATCTCATATTCACCAAGTCCTGTAACTAAGTCTTCAACTCTCGCAATTCTACCGATGCTATTCTATACGGTGCCTGTGAGATAGGTTGAGTACCTGATAGAAGCTCTATGGTGAACTCAATTTCCCGGTGAGGAGGTAATCCGGGAAGATCCTCTGGAAACACATAAGAGAACTCACTCACCACAGGAATATCCCCCACTCTCATCAGAGTATCCCGAGTATCAAACACATGAGCCAAGTACCCTTCACAACCTTTCCTCAACAATATCTCAGCGGTCAATGCTGATATCACTCCAAAGGGAAGTACCCTACGATCTCCCCGAAATTTAAGCTCTGCTAATCCTGGACTCCGGAAAACCACTGTCTTGTCATAACGGTCTATGGACGCATGGTGCATGGACAACAAATCCATCCCCAGAATCACATCAAACTCAAAAATATCAAAGTGGATTAAATCTGCCTTTGTTGGATGGTCCCTGACTAGAGGTTCCGACAGTCCAGTGATCCAGACGTCTCCTGGAACCACTGTACTACTGCGGGATTGGGAAAACCAAACTCAACTCTACTCGGGCTGCAGCATCAGCGAAAGTCCTCAAGGAAGTGTGATCCATAGACGTAACTGCTGACTGAATCTCACTCCTCAGTCCACTTTCAAATCTGTGGCACTTGTCCATCTCGGTACCCACCAAATTCGGTGCAAAGTGACTCAGCGCTATGAATCTCTGCTCATACTAGGCCACAGTCATTTCTCCTTGTTGTAAATGCAAGAAAGCGGCCTCCTTAACATTCCGATGTGAGCGAGGGTAAAATTGCTCAAGGAAGCGTTCCCGGAAAGTCAGCCAAGTAAGTGTCTGGACACTCCAGCCTGACACCTCCAATGACTGCCACCAGTGGTATGCAGAACCACCTAGTAAAAATGTGGCCAACAAAACTCTGTCCCCTAGAGGACATCTCATGATCAAAAACACCCGCTCCATGCGAGTAATCCACTCCTCAGCCTCATCTGGGCTAGACTCGCCTATAAATATCATCGCCCCCAGTCTCTGGGCTCTCTCGATATCAGAGACTTCATGAGAAGCCCTATCCTGGAGTACAGAAGCTAAAGTATGGCCCAGCTGTTCCAGTGTCTGCCTCAAATCAGGCTCCACTGCAGGTTCATGGTCATCTCCACCATTCCCAGACCATTAACGGAACTCACGTCTCAGAGGCATTATACGCTGAAAAGAAGCTGTAAATCATTAATACCAAAATTTCACTTGTACACTAGGTGTATGTTTACAGGAATTTAACCTAGTGCTCTGATACCAATTGTCAGGAACCGTCCCGAATTTTCGCTCGAAACCCGGGAAGAACCCTGATCCCGTCTGACAACCTAAGGAAAGGTTCCCAAAATACCCTTCAATCCTTACAAAATAATAATAATAAATACTTTCACTTGTCAGACAAGGGATTCAAGCACTCAATAATTCCCGTAATTAATGACCAACCAAATAAAATATAATATCAGAGCGTCTAAGTAGGATCAAGGGTACAATTTAGATATCCTACTAAAATTTAACTACACAGCGCAGTTGAAAGTACTAATGCCTCTGCCTCGAGAGAAGTGTCCGCGTCAACTCAACAGTCTGAAGGAGGTTTAAACACAAAAGTTGTGAGTGCACAAAAATAATCGTTTATAAATCGTTTTCCAAGGAAATATTATCTTTTCCCCCCTCCATTTATAAAACCATGCATGCATCACATAAAACAGTTCATGATATAAAAACATCATCTGTAAATCACCGGAATTTCCATTTCTCTTTAAAACCACTTAGTAGGACCCACACAAAATCCTTATAAGGAAAACACATCGTGGTCCACAGTCTGGTTTGAAAATCATCCTCGAAAGAGTTCAAAATCATTTAATTCAATCTGGACACATAATATCTCAAATCCATTGTTCCCGACACATTCACTACCCACCAGGGTATCCCTTGGGGTGTGCTAGTCCTGTATCACAACTCTCTGTACTATCCATAAACAGCCTGGTCCTCCGTCAACAGTGGATCCTAGTCCCATATCCTGGTCCTCCTCAAATATGTTTATCTTGGAGGTTCACCGGGTTCACCGCTAAAAATGGATCCTAGTCCCGGGTCCTGGCCTCCCTCAAATATGTTTATCTTGGAGGTTCACTGGGTTCACCGCTAATAACGGATCCTAATCCTGGGTCCTGGCCTCCCTCAAATATGGCCAAATCCGATAAACTCATACATCCGGGTCAAAACCCAAATCATGGACTCAATAATTTCCACGTCAAAACGATATCAAAACTGAGTCCAAAAACCATGATATTTCTCAAATCACACTTTAACTGAAATTGTGGAAAACATTTGTCCAGTAATCATTTCTAAAATCTGGAAATTCAATGCCATAATACATAACAGTATTTAAACAAATATACATTGATGCATGCATTTCAGTTTATAAAATAAAAGTCCACTCACAAACCTGTTCAAGCAAGCTCAATCCCGTCTAGTTCGTTCCTCCGAGGTTCCCAGAATAATATTACCTGTCAAAAACAACAATCGGGATTACCGGCTAGTAATAAGACTCTTATATAACAACTCCCTAAACCTCGGGAAGTCTCCATATGCTGTTCTAGAAAACACAGCAACTTCAAACACCCAAAACGACCTCTAACCGACGACCTATCAACCCGAAACCTGTACCAACAGATCCGGAACATCGAAAACTAGTTACCATGCGCTGCCGTGAACTCAGACTCGACCCCACGCGCCACCACGCGTGCGCCAGAATTATGAACACCCGTCGCCACGCGCCCTCATGCGCCGGTCACGCGCCTGCTACAGTGTTCACGAGCCTTGACTAGTCCAACCCAGCCCGGCTCGACCTGACCCGGTCCAACTCGACCAGATCGGTTCACTCAACCCGACCGGTTCAACTTGACCCTACTGATTCACTCAACCTGACCGGTTCACTCGACCCTATCGTTCATCGGTGACTCACCGCAGAAGACGATCGGCTGCCGGCGCCACCGTCTGGTTTCGCCGGAATCCCCCATTTTCGGCCGAAACTTCAAGCTTTTATAACTTTTCCAAAACTCAACCATTTTGACATATTTTAAGTCTAAAACTATCTATTGAAACCCAAGAATCCAAATATGACCTCAAAACCACAAACATGTATATGTGTAGGCCGAAAAATCGATCGGAAGATCCGAAACCTTCTATACTCGGTTCGGCTTCCCCCGTGGTCCTCTTCTTCGATTTTGGTACGGTTGTGATCGTGGGAATGAGTAGAATATGATTTGTGGATCAAAAATGGAAGTTAATGCCTTGAATCAAAAGTTGACTATGTGGGTTTTGGGGTGTTTTCTCACGGGTTCGATGGTGTTTGTGTTTCAGAGAGAGATGAGTGATAATGAGATGAAGATGAAAATGAAGTGAAGAAGTAAATGAAGATGTAAAATGATTGGGGTTAAAATATCTTCTCCCAAGCCAAAATTACCAAAATGCCCTTGCACATCTAGACTCATAACTTAGGTACACGAACTCCATTTTCCGCGTGCCGCCGATCTACGAACTCGTGAGTTCGAGACCTAAGTAACGGTACCCGAAACACCGCCTAAAATGTTCCGAAACAAAACTTGAATTCCATGCCCTTTACCGACCACGGGTCAAATTGTCCTTTTAGAATATAATTTACAAAAATGATAAATAAAATTGTCCGGGTTGTTACAGATTCTCATGTAACAAACTGTGGATACCAGAGAAATCCTAGTGAAGCAACTCTTTACATGAAGACAACTGATGATGGAAGGTGACAAAACCCTTCTTGAATTTCACCTCGAAATCTGTGAAAAGTCCTGTTTCTGTATGACAGTCTTTAACCAAAAAATTAAAAACCAGGAATACCCTTTTATCTTTAGAAATATTAAATAAACCTTAAAGGGGTTCCGACAGAACCTTCTCTATACTTTACTGACTACACCTACCTGTCAGACGCATGATAGCTTACCGGTCACCGCCGAAACCTCGGAACAGTGGTGGCCCTATTGGGTAACCGCATGAACTTATTTTACGCCCCAGCCTCTCGCCACAGATAACAATGTGAGAACCCCTAGTCATAATTCAAAGCTTATAGCCCTCTTCTAACATGCTCTGATACTAAGTTGACAGTAGGTCAGACACTGCTGAAACCTCAACTGTAATAGGACAAGACAACTGACTTATCAGCTTCTTGTGAACAGTCAATAACTCGTCAATCTGGGTCACCGCCCACACCAACCCACGGATCAGGATGACGAAGGTACCCGACTTGGTTGAATTGAGTCTCACTGACTTACCACGAGTCGTACTCAATATCCCTTCTCCTCTAGAGCACCCCGAGTGGTAACTCGATATCCCTGCTCCTTCAGAGCACCCCGAGTGGTAACTCGATATCCTTGCTCCTCCAGAGCACCCCGAGTGGTAACTTAACATCCATGCTCATCCAGAGCACCCCGAGTGGTAACTCAATATCCCAACTCCTCCAGAGCACCCCGAGTGGTAACTTGATTTCCCTACTCCTCCAGAGCACCCCGAGTGGTAACTCGATATCCCTGCTCCTCGAGAGCACCCCGAGTGGTAACTCGACATCCCCACTCCTCCACACCACCCCGAGTGGTAACTCGATATCCTTTCTCCTCTAGAGCACCCCGAGTGGTAACTCGATATCCCTACTCCTTCAGAGCACCCCGAGTTGTAACTCGATATCCCTGTTCCTCCAGAGCACCCCGAGTGGTAACTAGACATCCCTGCTCCTCTAGAGCACCCTGAGTGGAAACTCGATATCCCTGCTCCTCTAAAGCACCCTGAGTGGTAACTCGATATCCCTGCTCCTCCAGAGCACCCCGAGTGGTAACTCGACATCCGGCTCCTCCAGAGCACCCCGAGTGGTAACTCGATATTCCTGCCCCTCCAGAGCACCCCGAGTGGTAACTCAATATCCCTGCTCCTCCAGAGCACCCAGAGTAGTAACTTGACATCCCTGCTCCTTCAGAGCACCCAGAGGGGTAACTCGATATCCCTGCTCCTCTAGAGCACCTCGAGTGATAACTCGATATCCCTACACCTACAGAGCACCCCGAGTGGTAACTCGATATCCCTGCTCCTCCAGAGCACACCTTAGACCTCAATGATATGAAGAGAAAGATCCCTCAAACGCCTACGTCGGAGAACCCCTCAACGATCTGGTGGAGACGTACCCTCTACGCCAGTCAGAGAACCCTTAACAATTTAGCGGAGAAAGACATCCTCTGCGCCAATCATCGGGGAACCCCGTGGTATAATATAATACCTAGAAGTATGCATTCCATGCAATCCTGAAATCCCAGTCCGTTCACAATGCAACTAAAATACCAAATCCAGGAAGCCCTAGCCCCAAGGAACTCTTTGACACATTAATGACCCAACTTCCTTGACCTCCCGAGCCAAAACCCGCTCAATGGTCAAGCCTTACCACTAGGATTACTCAATCGGTCCCACGCGCCGCCATGCGCCTGTAGAAAACTGGACCACGCATCACGTGCCCTCATGCGCCCCCACATGCCGCCACGCGCTGGTACTGTTCACGACGGAATATTCCGTCAACCTTGACAGAATATTCTGTTAAACCTGACAGAATGTTCTGACGGAATCGGAATATTACCTCCAGACTAATGGCATTAGTGTTCCGTCACACTCCGTTTACTTTTGATGGAATATGCTAATGTCGCCAGCATATTTCGTTCAACCCTTGACGGCGTTACTTTACTCAACGGTCAACTAACGAACGACTGGATGTTGACAGGGTTGCCATGTGGCTCCACGTGGCAGCTGCGTCAGCCTCTGATTGGTCGCCTGGTGGCACGACAAGGCTGCTAGGTGGCATGCCACGTCAGCCACCGCCGGTCGAACCTATCGTCGGAGTTCACCGGAGACGAGGACCGGACCACCGCCATCGTCCTCATCTTCGATGGCCAGAATCTGGAAATACTCGCCGGTGAAGAAGACTCCACCGCTGTGGCCGGAACACTCCATTTCCGGCCGACCTTGAATTTTTCATAACTTACTCAAACTTCAACCATTTTTCACAAATTTTAGGTCTAAATCTATCTACTTGAACACAAGAACCTAAAAATGAGGTCAGAGTTTGGAGATCGTACCTGGTTTGCCCGAAAAATGGCCGAGAAGTTTCGATCCGCCTCCCTTTTCTGTCTGCCATCTACGACGATACTCCCACCTCATTAATGATATCACACCACTCGTGGAGTCGAGGGAAGACGTCCACGGCCTTGGTTTTTGTCAAGTTGGTCTGGGAATGGGCCGATGAATGTGCGGGGTTCGGTGATCGCACGGAAGAGAGAATCGAGTAGGAGAGAGAGAGAGAGTGTATGTTCTGGCCAAAAAGAGAGAAGAAATACCTCCGAAATTTTTTGACTTTTACAAAACGACCAAACTGCCCGTGAAGCTTCTAGACCCGCTACGCTCTCATTAGGTCTCTGTTTTTCCGCATGCCGCCTGTCTACGAACTCGAGAGTTTGAGACCTACGCAACGACCTAAGAAAATTTTCCAAAAGCACTACCAATCAAAAAGTGACTCACAAACCCTTCCAAAATCGAGGGTAAAATCGTCCTTTCCTTCTTTAAATTCTCAAATTACTTTAATTTCTGGTCCGGGTCGTTAGAATTTCCCCCTTTAAAGGAATTTCGTCCACGAAATTCCCTTAACTCAGGTCAAAGAACCAACCTCCTGTTTCAAGTTCTCTCGCGTCACCACCAACACAAACTGGCCTCAGATGCGATTCCCAATAGAACATGTGCCCTCTGCACATTTCCCTATTCTAGTCTCGACAAAAAATTGTAGGTATGAACAACATCCAGGAGACATTCTGAAGGCACCAGAATCCATTCAACCCGAAATTTACCTCAAATTAAGGTTCTAAACCCAAGAAGTCCACCGCGGGTCCTATTCCCAACATGACTACAATTAACTTAAGTTATGACGTCACATGGCCGAATATTCCTTGAAGTCAGGTGTCGGATAGGGTTACGTGTTCCGAGTGCAGTCAGCCTCAACGACCTAGCGGAGAACTACCTGCCATGCCAGAACCAGAACATCTCGACTATGAGGCGGAGGGAAAACCCTACCACTCCAGTCTAGGAAAAATCCCTCCACACATCGTAGTATCTCAACATATGCGGGTCCCTGTATGACACAGAAACAACCTCAACGATCTAGAGGAGAACTACCCTGCAACGCTAGCATCGGAGAACCCCTCAACTATCTGACGGAGAAATACCCTCCAACGCTAGTCGGAGGAAACCTTGACGAATACGTGATGGAAAATACCCTTCATCATGTGTAAAACAATGCATGCATACATAAAATTTCCTTTCAAACAAGTTCATAAAGATAAGTCGAAAACTTGCCGGAAAATCCATCTTTTGTAAAAACACTCGGTGGAGCCCACGAAAATCCAAATAATGAAAACATCCCGTGGTCCACAACCCTGCTTTGAAAAGCCTTCTCAAAGGAGTTAAAATCATGTAAACAGATCTGGACATAAAATATATATCAAAACATATCCCACTGTTCCCCGAATGTAATCCCGAGCCGTAGTTCGATACCCTCCACAAACCTGATATACCTCGAGTTGTGCAGAACTCTGTACTATGCATAGACAGCCTCAATGACCCAGTGGAGAAAATACCCCTCGACACCAGCGTCGGAGAACCCTCAATGATGTAGCGGAGCAAAACCCCTCAACGACAGTCTGAGAAAACCCTGACCCTGGACACCCGATATACCTCGATTGGTGCAGAAACCTATACCATGCGTAGATAGCCTCAGCGACCCGGTGAAGAAAAACCCCTCAACACTAGCATCGGAGAACCCTCAATGAACCAGCGAAGCAGAACCCCTCAACGGTAGTCGGAGAAACCTTAACCATCGGGGATAGAAATTCAGTGAAAACCAAAATCTGTGTTTTGAAATCTTTGTTTCTTAGGCTAAGCCAAAGTCATTGAAAAATCATTTATGGATAAATCTAGTAAATCAAAAATACAAGTAACCCAAAATCACGGACTCAATACTTACCACGTCAAGCCGACATAAAAACCGGGTAAAAAAAAAAACAGGCCATTTCCCCAAAACACATTTTCACTGAAATATGGAAAACCTGTGTTCACTAATAATTTCTAAATTCCGGAAATTTTTGAAAGAAATACATAATAGAATTTCATTCAAATATACTTGTATGCATGCATTATAATTTACAAACCAACGTGCATTCACCAGCAACAGCGACGCCTACCTCGCCCGTGCATCACATGTGCTCTGCCTCCCTCAGTTCTAGGTCGCAGAAGAGACAAACGTCTTGGAGGCAACTCATTGATCAGAATCCTTAAATAATTTGCACACAAGTGTGCGGTCTGTAGGAAGTGAAACCTAGAGCTCTGATACCAAATTGATAGTACCCTTCCCGAATTTCGCCTCGAAATCTACAAAAAGCCTTATTCCCGTCTGACAGCCTTTAACCACAAAATTGAAAACCAGGAAAACCCTTTTATCTTTAGAAATATTAAATAAACCTTACAGGGGTTTCGACAGAACCTTCTATGTACTTTACTGACTACACCTACCTGTCAGACGCAGGATAGCTTTGCGGTCACTGCCGAAACCTCGAAATAGTGGTGGTCCTACAGGGTAACCACACGAACTTGTTTTATGCCCCAGCCTCTCGTCACATATCACAATGTGAGAACCCCTGATCATGATTCGAAATTTATAGCCCTCTGCTAACAAGCTCTGATACTAAGTTGACAGTAGGTCAGACACTGCTGAAACCTCTATTATAATAGCACAAGACAACTGACTAACCAGCCTCTTGTGAATTGATAATAACTCGTCAATCTGGGTCACTGCCTACACCAACCCACTGACCTGGATGACGAAGGTACCTGACTTGGTTGAATTGAGTCTCACTGACTTACCCCGAGTCGTACTCGATATACCTACTTCTCTAGAGCATACCGAGTGGTAAGTTGATATCCCTGCTCCTCCAGAGCATCCCGAGTGGTAACTCGTTATCCCTGCTCCTCCAAAGCACCCCAAGTGGTAACTCAATATCCCTGCTCCTCTAGAGTACCCCGAGTGGTAACCAGATATCCCTGCTTCACCAGAGCACCCTGAGTGGTAACTAGATATCCCTGCTCCTCTAGAGCTCCCCGAGTGATAATTCGACATCCCTGCTCCTCCAGAGCATCCCGAGTGGTAACTCGATATCCTTGCTCCTCGAGAGCACCCTGAGTTGTAACTCGATATCCCTGCTTCTCCAGAGCACCCCGAGTGGTAACTCGATATCCCTGCTCCTCTAGAGCACCCCGAGTGGTAACTCAACATGCCTGATCCTCTAGAGCACCCCGAGTGGTAACTCGATATCCCTGCTCCTCCAGAGCACCCCGAGTGGTAACTCGACATCCTGCTCCTCCAGAGCACCTCGAGTGGTAACTTGATATCCCTGCTCCTCTAGAGCACCCCGTGTGGTAACTCGATATCCCTGCTCCTCCAGAACACCCCGACTGGTAACTCGATATCCCTGCTCCTCCAGAACACCCCGACTGGTAACTCGATATCATCCCTGCTCCTCTAGAGCACCCTGAGTGGTAACTCGATATCCCTACTCCTCCAGAGCACCCCGAGTGGTAACTCAATATCCCTGCTCCTCCAGAGCACCCCGAGTAGTAACTCGAAATCTCTGCTCCTCTAAAGCACCCTGAGTTGTAAATCGATATCCCTACTCCTCTAGAGCACCATGAGTGGTAACTCGACATCCCTGCTCCTCCAGAGATCCCCGAGTGGTAAATCGATATCCTTGCCCCCACCCCGTATGGTAACTCGATATCCCTGCTCCTCCATAGCACCCCTAGTGGTATCTCCATATCCCTGCTCCTCCAAAGCACCCCGAGTGGTAACTCGATATCCTTGCTCCTCCAGAGCACCCCGAGTGGTAACTCGATATCCCTATTCCTCCAGAGCACACCTCAGACCTCAACGATATGGCGGAGAAAGATCCCTCGATCACCTACATCAGAGAACCCCTCAACGATCTGGCAGAGACGTACCCTCTAAACTAGTCGGAGAACCTTCAACAATGTAGAGGATAAAGACATCCTCCACGCCAATCGTCGGAGAACCCCGTGGTATAACATAATACCTAGAGTACGCATCCCATGAAATCCTGGAAACTCGGTCCGTTCACTGTGCAACTAAATTACCAAATCCACGAAGCCCTAGTCCCAAGGAACTCTTTGACACATTAATGACCCAACTCCCTTGACCTTCCGAGCCAAAACCCATTCCATCGTCAAGCCTTACTGCTGGGATTTCTCAAACGGGGCTCTAAACGAACTCCTACGACCTCAAAACTGCCAAAATCTGATCCGAAATGTCCCAAAACCCTAGCCACGTGTCGCTGTGACCCCGGACCACGCATCGGCTACGCGCTCTCATGCACCCCAACGTGCCGCCACGCGCCGGTACTGTTCAAGGCGGATTATTCGGTCAACCCTGACGGAATATTCTGTCAAACCTGACAGAATCTTCTGAAGGAATCGCAATATTCCGTCCAAACTAACGACGTTAGGGTTCCGTCAAACTCCGTTAACATTTGACGAAATATGCTAATACCGTCAGCATATTCCGTGAAACCCCTGACGGCGTCTGTTCACTCAACGGTCAACTGACGGCTCATTAGACGCTGATCGGGTTGCCACATGGCTCCACGTGATAGATGAGTCAGCCTCTGACTTGTCACCACGTGGCATCACGTGGCTGCCAGGTGGCATGCCACGTCAGCCACCGCCGCCGAACTAGTCGTCTAAGTTCAGTGGAGACAATGACCGGACCACCATCGTCGCCACCGTCTCCGGTGGTCAAAATTTGGAAATTCTCGTCGAAAAAGACGACTGCGTCGCCGTCCGTCGTCGTCGGAAAACTCCATTTCTGGCCGACCTTGATTTTTTCCTAACTTCTTCAAAACTCTACCATTTTTCACAAATTCACAAATTTTAGGTCTAAATTTATCTACTCTAACCCAGGAACCCAAAAATGAGGTCATAGTTTCGAGATCGTACTTGGTTTGGCCAGAAAACGACCAAGAAGTTTCGGTCCACCTCCCTTTTCTGTCCACCATCTACGACGATACTCCCACCTCGATAGTGACATCACACCACTCATGGAGTCGAGTGGAAGATGTCCACGACCTTGGTTTTGGTCGAGTTGGTCCGGGAATGGGCCGATGAAGGTGCGGGGTTCGGTGATCTAACGGAAGAGAAAATTGGGTAGGAGAGAAAGAAAGAGAGTGTGTTCTGGCCAAAAAGACAGAAGAAATATCTCCTAAATTTTTGGACTTTTCCAAAATGACCAAACTGCCCCTGAAGCTTCTAGACCCGTAACGCTCTCACCGGGTCTCCATTTTCCGCGTGCCTCCTATCTATGAACTCGTGAGTTCGAGACCTACGCAATGACCTGAGAAAATTTTCCAAAAGCATTGCCAATCAAAAAGTGACTCCCGAACCCTTCCGAAATCGAGGGTAAAATCGTCATTTCCTTAATTAAATTCTCAAATTACTTTAATTTCTGGTCCTGGTCATTACAGAAGGACACTAATTGTCTCAATCTATGTTGAGGATATTGTGTATACTGGAAACTGTGAAGTGCTGAAGGAGGAATTCAAAAGTGGCATGATGACCAAGTATGAAATGTGAGACTTGGGACTGCTACATCATTTCTTTTGCATGGGGGTGATTCAAACTGAAGATTGTATCTTCATACATCAGCAAAAGTATGGTCAGACACTACTGGACAAATTTGGGATGAAAGATTGCAAGCCTATCAGTACTCCTCTTGCAACAGATGACAGACTTTGCAGAAATGATGGAGCAGAAGCTGTAGATGAAGGTACCTATAGGCAGATTGTTGGTAGTTTGTTGTACTTAACTGCTACTAGACCAGACACTATGTTTGATGCTAGCCTATTATCTAGGTACATGCATAATCCTTCAAAGAAGCATTATGGGATAGCTAAAAAGGTGTTGAGGTATATCCAAGGGACTATCTGCTATGGAATTGAGTACAAAAAGGGAAAACCAGCTACTCTAGTGGGCTATTGTGACAATGACTGGAGTCGAAGCTTGGATGACATGAGAAGCGCTTCTGGGTATGCTTTCTCATTTGGTAGTGGGGTGTTCTCTTGGGCCTCTGTGAAACAACACAGTGTAGCATTATCCACAGCTAAAGCTGAGTATGTGAGTGCTTTAGAGGCTACCACTCAAGCCAAATGGCTGAGATTTGTGTTAGAGGACTTATGAGAGGAGCAACTTAATGCTACACCTATCCTATGTGATAATACCTCTGCAATTGCCAATTCAAAGAACCCTGTCTTCCACCAGAAGACAAAGCACATCAACAGGAGATTCCATTTCATTCGGGAGGCAATTCAAGCTGGGGAAATCGACTTGTTCTACTGTAGGTCAGAAGAACAACTAGCTGATATTTTTACTAAAGCATTAGCTAAGGATAGATTCACTTATCTTAGAGGGAAGCTTGGTGTCAAGCCAGTACATAGCTTAAAGGGGGAGTGTTGGATCCTAAGCTATCTACTGCTTGATTACACTAAGTAAGTCTGTGAAGTGGCACTTGGCTGTGAGTGTATGCATGAGCTGTGATATCTATAGATTCAAAATATAATTGTAATAAGGTGGATTACTTGAAGGGTAAGATGTGCTAGTTGTCATAGCTTCTAGACTAAGTGAGGTGTCCTAATGTAATTCGTGCATTGTCATCACAATGACGGCACCCTAACCGTTTTACAATCTCTCATGTAATATATGTATCAATTTTTTAAATAAAAGAGAATCAGAGAACAGAGGAATTTCACATAGTTCTCTCTAAGAAATTTCTCATAGGCATTTCAACAAACAGTTAGTGTGCATCACGTTTCACAGCAAATACCAAACCAATTTCAATTCAGATTTCATCCATAAATTCAACAATCTGTAAAGGAGAAAAGCCCTAATCTATCCTAATCACAATCGATCTCAGCTAAGAGATTGAGAAAGAATCTTACCTTGAAGCTAAGTCGAGTCCAACTTCTGCATTTTCTGGTCTTGAGCTCGAAATACCAATAATTCATCATGTCCATCTCCTCCGCCTTGGCGAAAAGCCGGCCCCTAAGAGAGGGGAACATGTGCACAATGAACGCTCTGGTTTGCATTATCATTAACTTGTAAAGCTCTTCTTCAATTTGATTCTCACTTGCCTCCGGAGCTATGACGCTTTGATAAGGCACCCGAGCATCAACTTCTTCCAGTGCATCTACCAAGCTTGGAATCAGTCCTTTGTCGTACTCGTTGTCCACGTAGATGGGGATAGCTTCCCTCCATCCAAAGGCTTTGATCACAACACTTATCGTCATTAGTCCTTCCCTCACTGGGATTCGAAGTGAGGGAAGGACTAATGGCTGAAAATGAAATTATGGGCACTTGAGCTTTGTCTCCTAGATCAATCACAAAGTTGGCTTGCATTGATGTCTTTGGCCCTAAAATTGCTTACACATGGACATTTTTTATCAGGCACAAAGCTGGTTTGATCAAACAGTGACAACAGATAAAATTATAAAAATCAAACATTTTGCAAATTCAAAAATGAAACAATTTAAAGAGAGAAAAGAGAGGGACCTGCAGCAAGATCGTGTCTTGAGTCTCTGATGTTCAAGGCCAGCTTAGTTGTGCATGAGGAGCTGCGACCGGCGTAGAAGTCTGAGAGCGCCATGTATGCAGCTCAACCAAACTTTGTGTTTGTTGATGAATCAAGGTAATCACACCAACTTTCACTGGGGTTGTTGAATTCATCTGTGCCACGACCACGAAATAATGAATATTGGTCAAGGAAACTAGGGAGAGGAGAGGAAGGAACCAAAGATCATGGTGGTTTGTTTCCTCTTCTGCATGTCTGATGAATCTTTTTGCAAGCTTAATTTCAATATAATATTTGTTCAATCAAAACAAACTTATTTATAGAGATTAAGTATGAGTGTAGCCAAATTTTCGCTATAAAATATACGATTAATTATTTAATTATAAGGCTCTTCATAATGTGCTGGATAGTAGCTATAGCTCCAAGATCAATTTGTCAAACAGATAATATATATGATTTTTTCAGAAATTTTTTGCATCCCACCTTGATGGTACCTTCTCGTACCACCATTTCAATTTATCGAATTGTCTTTGTACATATATCATAATCAGAACTGTTTATTCTCTAAATCATCATGTCAATATCATCTCCGTAAAAAATCAACAAGATTTGAGGTCGTTTAGTAATTCATATGTATCAAATAAATCAAAGGCTTTGGTAAGAATTATGATCCTCATGGTGAACCGATAGTTTAGTTGATATATATGAATGACTAAATGACCTCCAATCTTGTTGGTTTTTACGGAGATGATATTGACATGATAATTTAGAGAGTGAACGGTTCCGATTATGATATATGTACAAAAGCCAATTCGATAAATCGAAAGGGTGGTATGTGTAGGTACCACCAGGGTGGGATGCAAGTATTCCTTTACGACCCCAGTTCTTATTTAAATATACATCATCATAATCAGAATCGTGCATTCTTTAAATTATTATTTTAATATAATTTTCGTAAAAAAATAAATAAGATTGTAAGTGGTGTATCAATATTTTGATTACTGAGTAAGAGTGAAAGAAATTAAATATTTTCTTGTAAATATCTCTGCCCTGGTTTTGCCCTCATCTAGTAATCGATCACCACTCATTTATCGACACCACAAGTCAACAATTTCAAGTAAAGAGCCGACATGACAATTGAATAGTCAAATATAATTAACAACAAAAAACCCATACCAAGAAATGTTATAATATAGATACGTAACAACCTGATGTCAATATTTTATTGATAACTAATATTCATGTCATATCTTTTTCTTGTTAAAATATTCATACCATACTTCAAAAGATGAAAATCGCACCAAAGAACTACGTAGTAATTAAGTAGTAATCAAAATTTTCCGACCAAATTATTTGAAATTAAGCATGATATATATATATATATATATATTTGAGCTGGAAAAGGGTGAAAATATTTAATGATAAAATTAAAGAGAAATGATATTACTTGGAAAGCAATCAACTGTGGACTTTGGGGTGTGAAAAAGAAATCACATGATATTCCTCCCTGCGTTTGAATTTTGAAGAGGAATTCAAGCATGTTTTTGAAGTCAAAGTCATAGCAGTACAAGAAGATTGAGGTTGTCCGACGAAGAAATTTTTGCCGAGTAAGGACTGTTTGTCCGACGAATACGAAGGCTCGCGGGGTAAATTGTTGGCGGGAAGGGCAAGATGTTGGGGCGCAAAAAAGGGAAGGTTTGTCCGACGATTGGTACCATCCGTCGGGCAATATTATATCTAACGATGATTATTAGGCGAAGGCTCGTCAGGTAAACTGTTGGCGGGAAGAACAAAATGTTGGCGCGCAAAATAGGACGTGTTGCCCGACGATGTGACCTATCCGCCGGGCAAGATTATATATAACGACGATTATTCGTCATCATGTAACACTTGGCGTTGACTCTATGTTGCCCGACGAATCATTAAACTTTGTCCTATGAATTGGGTTCGTCGGGTAAAAGTCTAAACACACTAAATACCCGAGACGCTCTCCTTTCTTCTTCTTCTTCTTCTTCTTCCTCCTCTCTAGTTCATTGCTCAGTCTGCTCTCTCTCTCTCTCTCTCTCTCTAGCTACAATCATCATTTCATCACCATTGTCACTACCAATTAAATCATTTTTCTCTATCAATCACAAATATCAAATTTTAAGGTTTGATGAATTTAATTTTTTTAATTTTGAAATTTTGATTTTTGATTAGAAACTAATTATGTTTTGTGTTGTAGGAATTTTTTGGTTGATTTGAAGGAATACTTATAAAAAGGTATGTGTGTTTACCTCTTAATTTAATTTTGTTAAGAATTTTGGATATAATTATGTTTGGAAATTGTGTATTTATTATGGAAAAAGGGTAGAAATTATTTAGAATTTGTGGAAATTAGAAATTAGAAAATTTGTTAGGAAAATATGAAAATAGAAAATATGTTATGAAATTAGGAAAATAGAAAATAGATTAGGAAGTTAGAAAATTTTGTTGGAAAATAGGAAAAATAAAAATATGTAATGAAATTGTTAAAATTAGAAAATATGTTTGGAATTTAGAAAATATGTTAGGAAAATAGGGAAATAGAAAATATGTTAGGAAATTAGAAAATTTTGTTGGAAAATAGGAAAATTATAAATATGTAATGAAATTATTGAAACTAGAAAACATGTTTGGAAATTTGAAAATATGTTAGGAAAATAAGGAAATAGAAAATATGTTAGGAAATTAGGAAAGTAGAAAATATTTTAGGAAAATAGGAAAATAAAAAATATGTAATGAAATTCTTGAAATTAGAAAATATGTTAGGAAATTAGAAAATATGTTAGGAAAATAGGAAAATAAAACATATGTAATGAAATTCTTGAAATTAGAAAATATGTTAGGAAATTAGAAAATATGTTAGGAAAATAGGGAAATAGAAAATATGTTAGGAAATTATAAAATTGTAAATTATGTTTTATGCATAATTAATATATGTTTTTTTTTGTGAATTTGTTGTGATATTTTTTGTAAAGCGCTTTATTTAGTTCCGACGGAGTGAAATATGTTCATATTTCATAATCGTTTATGCAAAGTTGATTGACTGACTCTTGAATTGTCCATTTATTTGGACAGTTTGGGGGTGTGCAAATATGTGTTGTATAGTTGGCAATCTACGAGGTTAGGTTTCGATTGTGGGAAATTCGGTTTGTATCCCCCCAATGTTCTCCGAATGCATACTAGATATTTGTTTATAATATCTACGTCGTGCATTTGGGGAACTGTAGGGAGATGCTGCCGAAATTTTCCCCGATCGAAACTGAGTCTCGTAGGTCGCAAACTACACAGCACAGAACGTGCACTCTCGAATGGGATAGGGCAAAACCACCGGAGGCATAAGGAGACGAGCTGCTTTTGATTTTAGCTTGTTCTAATTACGGGACAATGTTAACTCAATTACTTACGTTGACTCTATGTTGTGAAAGCAGACACAATGGATAGAGACTGGATGCAAATGTTGGATAGAGCTTCTGATCAATATTTGGATGGGATCGACAGCTTCATTGCATTTGCACGTAGTCATTGCAGTGATGAAAGACGTATAAGGTGTCTGTGCCGTAAATGTAACAACTGCAGTTGGATGTCGTTGAATGAGGTCCAAACTCATCTGGAATGGGATGGGATAGTACACAACTACACTAATTGGATCTATCACGGTGAAGAATTTTCCGCATCGACATCTTTGGTTCCCTGGACCCGTCGGGACGAAAGTCCTTTGGACGGGCGATGTGATAATGATCAAGTTGTTGAGTTATTAACCGATGCTTTTCCTCCTGCATCGGATGATATGGACGATGAGGCGCCTCGGTTACAACACGAAGACTCTGAGCTCCATTACGAGAGATTGTTGAAAGAAGCTCAGTGCGAATTGTACCCCGGTTGTAAGTCATTTTCGGTTCTAGGGGCAGTTAAAGAGTTGATGCACATGAAAGTTGAGTATAATCAAACGAACAAGCATTTTGATCACATGATGGACATCATCATCCGAGTGCTCCCTGAAGACAACCGTCTGCCTAAAGATCATTATAGATCGAAGAAGCTGTTGAAGGACCTCGGTTTAAGGTATATCAAGATCCATGCATGCAAGAACAACTGTGTATTGTTTTACGGTGAATTCGAGAAGCTTGACAAATGTCCCGTGTGCAATGTGCCTAGGTTTCAAAAGAACAAGATTCCGAACAAGGTGTTGCATTATTTTCCACTGAAGCCAAGGTTACAAAGATTCTACATGTCGTCCCACACAGCCCGTGATATGAGGTTGCACAAGGATGAACGCATTGATGATGATGTACTGAGGCATCCGGCCGATGGAGAGGCTTGGAAGGAATTTGATAAGATGTATCCCGAGTTTGCTGCGGAACCAAGAAATGTTGGATTAGGGCTCGCTACTGACGAGTTTAATCCGTTTTGGAGTTTTGCAAAGCCCTATAGCACTTGGCCGATGGTTATAGTTCCGTATAACTTTCCTCCTTGGAGATTCATGAAGAAATAATTTAAAATCCTCAGTACTTTGATACCGGGGTCCAAATCGCCGAGTAATTCCATCGATGTGTATTTGTGACCGTTGATTGAAGAGCTCGTGGATCTGTGGGAAAATGGTGTCCGAACATACGACAAGTGCAATGGAGAAATGTTCACTCTACGAGCGGCTGTAATGTGGACAATTAATGATTTTCCTACTTATGGTATGTTGTCGGGATGGAGCACCAAGGGCTATCTTGCTTGCGCGACATATGGACCATACACAACGTCCTTTTGGCACGCATCTAAGGTATGCTACTTGGGTGAGAGAAGGTTTCTGCCGTGGGATCACCGATGATGAATGCAATCTCACTCATTTGATGGCAAATCAGAGTTACGAGCTAGACCAAGGGAGAGGTGCGGTGATGAGATATTATCCAAACTGAACCGTATACATGACTTCGTCACACGAGGATCGAAACCAGCTGAACAGGAAAATGTGACGAAAAAGAGCATATTCTTCCGGTTGGCATATTGGTCGAAATTGAAAAATCAGACACATCGTGGATGTTATGCACATCAAAAAGAATGTTGCTGAAAGTGTTGTGAGAACGACTTTACCCATTGAAGGCAAGTCAAAGGACACAAAAAAGACTCGTCAGGGTATGAAAGAAATGGGGATTCGGCCTAATTTGTTGCCAAAAGTCATCAATGGCAAATACATCATGGCTCATCCAAGTTATACATTTACGCCGGATAATAAGAACAAATTCCTGAAGTGGTTGCAGGGTGTGAAATTTCCCGACGAGTACGCAGGCAACATATGTCGAAGTGTTAGCACTGACGGTGGGACCATTTCTGGTATGAAGAGCCATGACTATCATGTTTTGCTACCACGACTCATTCTGATTGGTATTAGGCCTTTCTTGGAGTCTGGTATTGTTGAGACGATAGTTTATTTGTCTCAATTCTTCCAGATACTAATGTGCCAGATCGTTGGCTAAGGCGGACCTCGAAGCAATTAATGAGGATATTGTCTACATCATGTGCCTGCTAGAGCAAATATATCCACCTGCATTCTTTGATGTAATAGCGCGCCTACTAATACATCTGCCGGATGAGGCATAGCTAGCTGGCCCGGTGTATTATCGTTGGATGTACCCAATCGAGAGGTATAACTTATCCCTACTATTTTATAATATTTCCTTACTATCATGTATATATGTGAATCATAATGTAAATTTCCTTGCAGAATGTTAGGTATGTACAAGCGGTACGTTCGGAACAAGACACGTCCCGAAGGCTCTATAGCGGAGGCGTACATTGCAAAGGAGGCACTGACGTTTTGTGCAATGTACCTTCGTAATTTTGAAACTTCCTTTAATAGGGCATCGCGCAATGACGATGGTGGTCAACGTCCAGAGACCCTATCTGTATTTGCCCAACCCGTACGACCATCGGCACTGGTCCAATCTCGCAGCCGTTCACCAATGGTGACATGGAGGTGGCTCATTGGTTCATACTGAACAACTGTGACGAAGTCTGGCCCTTCCACGAGTAGCACGAGGCGTTGATGAAGGCCCAATTTCCTTCTAATTGGGAAGAAATGGACAAACAACTGTTTCCACGTTGGTTTTTCGAGGATGTAAGTCAAATATTTTATTTGCTAATTTCTTAAATTGGTTTTAAGTTTACTAATTTCATTTCTTGTGTGTATCTTACCAGATGGCACAGCTGAAAGATGTCAACTCGCCAAATTTCAATAAAGAATTAATGCAGCTGGCCATTGGCCCATTCCGAGGAGAAATGTACGCTGGTTGTCACGTTAACGGAGTTAAGTTCGTGTGCATAGAATGAGACTACATATTGTCTACGCAAAACAGCGGGGTCTTCGTGCTGAGGGATGGGGAAAATGCTGATATAGGATTCTACGGTAAATTGTTAAGTGTGATTAAAGTGTTATATGCAGACCGCAAGGAAGTCGTCTGGTTCAAGTGTCATTGGTTTGATACGAACTTAAGTGTCCCAGGTAGTGTCATTAAAGATCAGTTATGTACCTCTATAAACACAAACACCCGGTGGTTTGAGAGTGATCCCTACATCCTCGCTAGTACGGCGAAATAAGTATTCTATGTGGATGATCAAAAAGCTGGTGGTGGTTGGAGAGTAACTGAGATGGTGAATCATAGAAACATTTGCGAATTGGATGACCGATACCATGAAGAAGATGGGGAAAAAGACGATGACCAAATCGTTTACCAGGTGGATTCCTCGGCATCCACCAAAAACGTAGATGGAGTACGGACCAATGACATCATCCCACCAATTGCGATTGATGACATTTTTATTGATCTCGGGGAATTAGAACAAATTGATAGTGATTCGGAGGAATCAAGTACTGTACACATCTCGGATGATGAGCGTGAATGGGAGGGGGAAAGCGAATCCGACACCGAATGAAAGTTATAAATTAGAAATTTCATTTATATATGTAATATCCATCTTCAAATCAATAAATGTGATTTATATGTATGTTTTATGATTTCATTCACATAAGTTTCACTTAATCTTTTATATATGTACTAATTAAAGCTACAAACTTTGATGTCTTCATCCTTGAATCGGCTTCCCAACATTTCATCTTATTTGATAAAATATTGTATACAACAAATAATTAATTATAATAAATATAAAAAATTCAAAATTTAAACTAAATCTAATTTGAATTTATAAAAACTGACAGACATTTGCCCGACGAATATACTTAGACATCCGTCGGGCAAAGACTTCAAATATCATCAGTACGTGTTTCTCTGTTCGGTGGGCGGTTGCCGAACTGGATATTTTGCCCGACGAATATTCATCTACGTTCGTCGGGCAATATATACCAGATTTAATTTACACTTATTTAATATACAATTTTTTTAAATGACTTACAAGATGAAATGGACCGATCTAACCGTAAACTTTTATGGTAGGTACTTATAGATCGCCTACGCGAAAAATTACCCAATTTTGGAAATCCCAGGATCTAGGCACGTAAAATCAAAACATCAAGCTTTTCGATGGGCGAGATCTAGGCACGTAAAATCAAAAAATTAACGGTTAGATCTGTAAAATTCAATCATTTGAATATCAATAGAACCAAAACTTCAAAATTTGTTTTGAAGTTTCCTTCAAGTGTTTAAACTCCTTGATGAATATGCGTATTTTTCGATTTTTAATAATTTACAAATTGAAAGGGACCGATATAACCGTCCACATTTATGGTAGGTATTCATAGATCGCCTACGCGAAAAATTACCCAATTTGGAAATCCCGAGATTAGGTTGCGGTGCGTGATGATTCAACGGTTACACAACGTTTCTTCACGATCGGGTGGCTTGAAATACACAAAACATACAGATATTTGACGGGTGAGGTCTACAGGCTTACAAGTAACTATTGAACGGTCAATTTTTTGAAATTCAATTGTTTCAATATCAATTGAACCAAAACTACGAAAAACCCATTGAAATTTACAAACTTAACTATCGAGGCGCATAAGCTCAGAAAAACGTGACGATAACGATCGATGGGGCTTTAGGCATGTAAAACCAAAAATTGAACGGTCCCGATGTTGAAAATTCTATCGTCGGATCTGGTTTTCAGACACGTGAAAAACTCTACATCATAAGACTCTAGCTCGACGAAGGAACTATTCACTGGGCAATCTGTAGTTATTCGTTGGGCAGCTGTAGAAAAGTTCGTCGGGCTACGTAAATAAAACGCGCTCTTTGTTCCCCGAAAATTTCAAACATTTCACCAAAAGTTTTGCTAAATCTCAATCTTACCGCCTGTTTTTGCCCAACGAATGTATAAATTGTTACCCAACGAATATCCAGCGCTTGTTGATACCCGACGAATATCCAGTGCTTGTTGTTACCCGACAAACATCCCGCCATAATTTTCGCGAAATCTCAAACTTACCGCGTATCCACCGCTTGTTACCCGACGATATATCCACCGATTGTTACCCGACGAAGCCGGTAAAAGTTACCCGACGCATATCCACCGCTTGTTATTACCCGATGAATCATTAAAAGGTTGCCCGACGGATGTGTGCGTCGGGCAAGGTCAATCAGACTGATAAATCAACCTGACTCTTCTTATTCTTCCTTCTTCTTCATTTTCCTTATTTTCTCCGGAACCCAGCTCTCTACAACTCAGACCCCAACATCACTCCAGCCGTTCCGGTCGCCGCAACTCCAGCCGTTCCGGTCGCCGCAACTCCAGCCATATCCCCCTCCCTCTCACTCAGACTCCATCCCTCACTACGCCGCCCTAACAATCCATCGCGCCGCCTCTCTCACACCGAGGTTAGCTGTCGCCACCACCCACCTCGCCGGACCTATCTCTCACCAAGTTTCTTCATGGTCGAACTTATTGTCCCTCTCACTCTATTGTTAATGATATTTGGATATTGTTAATTTTGATTAATTGGTTAAATTTTAATTTTTGTTTGGATTTAAAATTTCAATTTAAATTTGGTTTGGATATTATGAAATTGTATTGAAAATGGAATTTAAATTTGGATTTGACTATTGCAGATTGTGCATTATCGTCAAATTTGCAAATTGAGAATTTGGGGGGATTGGTTGAATATTGTGAATTTGGATTGGATTGGAATATAAATATTTATTTGGTATAATGTTGAAATGTTGAAGATTTGTTTGGATTGGAATATAATAGTTGAAGATTTGTTGAAATTTTGATGTTTGGTATAATGTTGAAACTGGTATAATGTTATGAATTTTGCATATGATTTTGGATATGAATTTTATGTGAATTTTATGAATATTGGTTATTTAAATTTAAAAAAATTTATGTGAATTTTTTATATGGTGTAGGATATGTGAATTTTGGATATGTGAGTTTTATAAATTTTGGATATGTGAGTTTTATAAATTTTTAATATGTGAATTTTATGATTTGGATATTATTATTGTATGTTTGGATTAATTTGTAAGTTTGATTTTATTCCCGAAATTTGGATTTAGAAATTTAGGTATAATGTTGTGAATTTTGAGTTTAGTACTTTTGGATTAATTAGTATTTTAGGTTTATTTTTCATTTTTGTTGGTTTATTTTTAAAAATTAGAATTTCGTGGTTTTAGTTTTTAAATACCAATTTTGGTTTTATTTTGAATTTTGAATTTAATATTTAGTATTATAAATGTTTGGTTTTTTTTTAATTTAATTAAAAATATGTTGGTCATTTTTATATTAATTATTTTACATTTCTTACTGTAGATGTCGCATCGCACCTTAATCACTTCTAGGACCCACCCCCTGCCCTAATCCCGTTGATGATCATGCGCTGGAGGAGTCAGCCCCTGACTTGATTGCCTTAACAACAGCGTCGGTTCACCCACCGATGTCAGATCATCAGCGACTCGATGCCCGATCGACTTGTCGACAACACAGCAAGAAACGGGGGGAACCGCGTACCGACCCCCAGCCCCTATAGGACGACGCCAGAGCAGACGAAATGGCAACTAATGTTAGAGCACTGCCTTAGGGTAAGTTGATTATTCTGTTTAGTTAAACAACCGTTTTTATTTGTTACTCATATTATGTACAAATGTTCATCGAATTTGCAGGGAAGTTGGTGAACGTGCGCGGGATAAACCGTGGTTCGACATCCCAGCGGATTTGCAGGACAAAGAATGCAAAGATCCTGGTGGTGTACGTGCCACGCCTCCGGTCAAAATCCACAGCTTGATTGTTCATGACATTGGCGCGATTCTTCGCACCAAGTCCCTGATGATGGGGGAGACTTTTAGAACCCAACCCTTGGAGGAGATCACGCGCTGTTGGGGAGAGTTATCGGTACATATTTCTCCCTTTATTTACAATAATTTCATTTATTACTAAATTTAATAATTTATTGCAGATCAATTTTGAGTTCAACTTGGACGACGACGACGTCAGTAGATACCTAAGACACCACTGGCAGTTACGGTACGCCGACTGGAAGTACGAGCTCCACAAGTACTACAAGAGCTGGCCTTCCCCGGAGGAAGCTCGGGCAAATCCTCCGGAGGAGTTGGACTGGCCGAAACTGCCAAGGTGGTTGTGGTTGTGCCACCATTTCGTCTCCCCCACCTATGTGGTACACGTACTATCTACCTAGTTAAATTATTTTTTATGTCATTTTCCATTTGAAAATATATTTTTTGTTTTTACTAATGAACAACGAAAATCAGTTGCCAACACATCAAACCGGGGGGCGAAGAAATTCAACCACCACGGGGGGTCGCGATCCTTATTGGCCCGACAGGAGGATTGGCGGATAACCGGGTCGATGTTCCCGGAGGTGGATGCTTGGGGGCAAGTGTACGCTGGACGTGGCGACCAAGAGGCTGACAAAATTCACGTAAGTTTATTTTTTTCAAATTAAACATTAACTTTTAATTTGATAATTGTATTTCGAATTAATATTTATTTCAATTTGTAGGAGGCGATGGAGCAAGATGTCCAGCAGACACAGGCTAAGCTCACACAACAACATCCCGAAGTGCCGTTGGAGCAGCAACTCTCGTATCCCGAGATGTCAATCGCCATCCTCGAGCGACGACTTGGGAGGCGTCTAGGGAAGATCATTCGGTGGGTTGGCGACAAGATAATGTGGGATGTCTCTAGTCACTCGTCGAGTTCATCTTGGGCAGCCAATCCTGAGGAAATGTTGGAGATGAAGAGAAACTACGAGTTCCTCCAGGCCGAAAATGCTGAGATCAAGGCTCAATATGCGGAGATCCAGGCCCAAAACGTGCAGATCCATGCCGCCCTAGCCAAGGTGCTTGACCGCTTGGGTGCCAGTGGACTGGATGATCTTCCGTCACAGCCTCAGCCCCCGTCCCAACAGCCTCCCCAGGATCTCGACCACCCCGATCCGTCGCCGAGTAGTTAGAATGTAATTTGTAAAACATTGTTTTAGTTTTAATTATGTAAAAACATAACATTAATTTTTATAAATATTTTTTTTATTTTAATTTGATTCTTTTAATTCTATTTTTTAAATATATATTTATTTAATTAAATAAATTATTAATTTTTTTTTAAATATTATGATTTTACCAGACGAACAATCATTTCGTCGGGCAAATCAAGAGAATTCGATGCACACCTACTGAATTTCTTTAACTTTTCCCAACGAAAAAATTTCGTCGGGCAAAAGTTGTTGACTTTTAGATTGCTCGACAAATTATAGGCGACGATTGTTCCGTCGGGCAAGCTTTAAATTGCTCGACAAATTCACTGTTGTCATCGACTAACTTCATGCCCGACGGCATTTACCCGGCGAACGTTGCCCGACGGATGTTCTCCGTTTTTAATGTGGCCCGACAAATACAAAAAGTTGCTCGACGGATCGATTTCGCCGAGCAAGCCTGGTTTTCTTGTAGTGTAGTGACCGTTAGAACAAATGGAAAAGACAATTGAAGTCATATATACTATTTTAAAGATTCATGTTC
Source organism: Oemleria cerasiformis (assembly GCA_037349345.1). NCBI lineage: Eukaryota > Viridiplantae > Streptophyta > Magnoliopsida > Rosales > Rosaceae > Oemleria > Oemleria cerasiformis. The sequence goes on from JAZGTL010000033.1 coordinate 3,522,898, forward strand.
ATACTATTCTACAAGAAGCTTTAGAGGCCATGATAATTGGACTTGTGCTTGCAAATGTTTTTAATGAAACTGCCCACCTTCAAAAGCCAATCCATCACGCAAGCCCATACCATTTTTCAAAAAACCTTATCACTAAAGAGTTTCAATGAAGTTTTAGAATTTGGATAGAAAGTTTTCCTTGCCTTTCATTCTTTGATCATGTAATCTTATAGTTACAGGAGTTGGCCTTCAAAGGGCTATTTACAGTAAGAAAATAATTACATTAATGAGCACATTAATAACATTATCAGCAGCAGAAATTGATAAGGTAGGTGAGCTGTGTAGTTATGTGGGAAATTTTGTCAACTCTTCCAAACGTGGAGATGAGGACGTATCAAGACTCTTGCAAGTGAGACGAAACATAGTGAAGCTTGAGCTTGGGAACAAGAGAATAAAAACGCTCACGAGTAAGTCTTTTTGTAAAAATGTCAGCTAGTTGAGTTGAGGGAACATAACGCGTACGAAGTACACCTTGACTAAGTAACTCCCGAACAAAATGATAATCGATCCCAATATAACGTGTGCGTGCATGAAATATAGGATTAGCAGCAACATAAAAAGCAGAGATGTTATCAACGATGTTGGACGGTGGTACACAAAGAGGGATACCAAGTTCACAAAACAAATAACAGAACCAACGAAGCTCAGCTGCAGTAGTGGCAAGGGCACAATACTCAGCCTCTGTACTAGAGCGAGACACGGTAGACATAAATGCAAGCACCAGTATTGGACCGACGATCATCAACGGAACCACCCCAATCCAAATCAGAAAAACAATATAATGCAATATGAGGATGCTGATGAAAAATTAGACCATGCTAAAGAGTCCCTGAATATATCGAAAAATACGCTTGACACCCTGAAGGTGAGATGTCTGAGGGGCATGCATAAATTGACAAACTTGATTAACCGCACAAGCAAAATCGAGTTGATCGAAAGGGTGAGATATTGGAGGCCACTAACCATGGTTTGATAAAGGGATGGATCAGACACGGGGTCACCATCCAAGGAGGAAAACTGAGTAGACAACGACAGTGGTGTCGGAGTTTGCAAGAATCCATGTTAAATTTCTTCAGAAGATCAATTGAATAGAACGTTTGACTAAGGAGATGGTGGTAGGAGTATGATGAATCTCCACGCCAAGAAAGAAACTAAGGTCACCCATCCGTCGACTGTCAAACTTGAAACACAACACATCAAGTAGAGACCTCATGTGCAATAGGGTCAGTCACTATAATATCATCAACATAGATAAGCACAAAAAGAGAGGAAAGAGTCCCATGGCGAATGAATAAAGATGCATCAAATTGACTATGAAAAAATGCATGACCGATTAAAAATGATGTGAGTCGTAGAAACAAAGCCCGGGGTGCTTGTTTGAGACCATAAAAGGCTGAAGCTTACACACATATTTAGGTCTAGAGGGATAAATAAACCCAGGAGGCTGCTTCATATAAACATCTTCCTCCAAATCACCATTCAAAAAGGCATTACGGACGTCCAAATGTTGAAGAGCCCAATTGAAAGAGACATTTAAGGAAAGGATGGTACAAGTAGCAGTGGGTTTGACAACGGGGCTGAAAATTTCGTAATAATCTAAACCTTCCTGTTGATTAAATCCTTTCGCTATACCAAGCGTGCTTTGTGACGTTCAAGAGACCCATCCGCCTTTCGTTTCACCTTAAAAATCCATTTACAGCCAACAAGGTTCATAGAGACTGAGAAAAGAGCAAGAGACCAAGTACCATTATGCATGAGGACTGTGTATTCCTCCTCCATTATTAAAAATAAAAGATGGGAAAATAAGTCCTGAATGTATTTATTTTATTCAAGAGTATACAACTTATATAGGCTAATAGTCAACTTTTATAATTAAGAAAATATTTTGTAATCTCCCAATTTATTGTTTCTTTTCTTATTTAGTTTTAGTTAACGATTAGCCTATATAAAGGTTGTATACTCTTCAATAAAATAAATACATTTAGAACTTATTTTTCCATCTTTTATTTTTAACATGGTATCAAAGAAATACCGCTCTTGACACCTAAATTCGCTTCCTCTCCTCCCTTGTGGGTGTACGGAGCCTAATTGCTCCATACACCCACGGGACACCTGACTGAAGATTCAGATTGCCGTTTTTTTAGTTTTCTTTTCTTTGTTTGTTGACAATCTCCCTTACCTAATATCTATCAATCGCCGATGTCGCCACCCACCTACCTTAATCGACCTCTATGCCGTTGAATTGGCCTTTTGTGCCACCGTACTCGGCATTTATGTCATCTCTGACCTTACATGCCACATTATTCGGTTTTTATGCCACCTCTTGGCCTTTTGTACTACCGTACTCGAGTTTTGGACCACCTTTTAGCCTTTTGTGCCACTTTATTTTGGCCTTCTATCCCACCCTACTTGGCCTTTGTGCCACATTATTCGGCCTTTGTGGCACACCTTGGCCTTTTGTGCCACATGTGCCATTGTTTTTGGCCTTTGTGCCACCATCTTTACCTTGTCATCTTCAGAGCAGGGTTGATTGAGCCTAAAATGGGAATTTACCTTCTCAAAGTTACCATAATTATAATATTATTTGAAGTAAAGCAGAAGATAATAGTAGAAGAAGCTTACTCTGCAAGTTGAGACTTCATTATATTCACACTCCAACTTGAGGGGGAATGTTGAGAATCAATAGAATGATGAGAATCGATAGAATGATTTTGAGAATCAATAGAATCGAAAATTGTCAACTTTTATAATTAAGAAAATATTTTGTAATCTCTCAAAATATTGTTTCCTTTCATAATTAGTTTAAGTCAACTATTAGCCTATATAAAAGTTTTATACTCTTGAATAAAATAAATACATTTAGAACTTATTTTTCCATCTTTTATTTTTAGCATCCATCACTTGCTTCCAATGAGCATGTTTAGCGGCTTGAGTATAGCTAGTGGGTTTAGATTGTACAGGATTAGCAAGAACAGAGAGAAAGGCATGTCGTAAAGTGTATGGGGAAAGTTTTAGTCATGAGCTCATTGATGCTTCTAAAACAGTTAGGTGGTGGGGAAGTGTCTAGGCTAGAAGCACTAAAGGTATGAATAGTGGTAGGACTAGAAAATTGGTGAGAGGAAGTGGGCGTGGGACTTGTTGTAGTAGGATTGTAGGTCTCTAGGTACTCTAGTTGTGGAGTTGGACTTTTGGGACTTGATCTGAAAGTAGGAGTAGCCGAGACTAGGCTTGTAGTTGGTGAAGGATGGGAGGCCTTCACATGGACTTGATCTTCGCCATTTGGTGCATCTGGAAGTGGTTGAGTAGGAGATGATGTAGAAAGAGGAATTGGTGCATCAATGTGAATTGTTGGAGAGGCATGTAGTAACTTGAGAACTGAAGCAGAGGACCCAGAGACAATTTCAGAGTACGGAAAAGTCAGTTCATCAAAAGTAACATGGCGAGAAATATAAACACGACCAGCGAGCAGTTTCAAACATCGATAACCCTAATACTGATTATCATAGCCAATGAATACACATTTGATTCATTTTGGCATGAGTCTTGTTATATGGTACCAAATGAGGAAAGCACACAAACCCAAAGCTTTTGAGCAATTTGTAATCGGGATTTTTCTGAAAATGCTTCTCATATGGTGAAGTGTTGCCAATATTTGCAGCAGGCAATTGATTAATAAGAAACACTGATGTAGAAAAAGCTTCAACCCAAAAGGTAGATGGAAGTTGGGATTGAGATAATAAGCATAAACCTCGCTCAACTGTATGGTGCAAGACTAAAGGGTTCATTAGTATTAGATGCGTTCTGCGCAATCGCAAGACTAATGAGTTCATTAGTATTAAAAGAGAATTTTGTTTACATTTTGTACAATAATAAGACTACCAGAAACTCCGGTGACTAAAAGTGGGCACACATAAATGCCCATCGGTCTTCAGTGTCTCTTTGTACCATCTTGAATGGTGGGTTGGCCAAAGCTTCCTCAGCTGTTCGGAAAAGCTGAAAGTACCTGTGCAACTCATGCTTGAAGTCTCTTTATACCATCTTCACTGTTCAGTTCTTTCAAGTCTATGTCAAAGTTGAGCTACAACCAATTTGAAAAAAGTTTTAATTGAGAGATTATGAAGGAAGGCCATCAGTAGGCTCTGATTACCAATTTTCACTTAATTCCCATTAATCTATGAGTCTATGATTCTCTAGAGGGCTCCACCAGCTCCCGAGCTTCCTTCCTTGGTGTGCCATGCAAGCAAGCATTTCTGTCATTCCAAACCTGCCAAATAACATACCCAAAATTGCATATACCTTCCATGTCAAGAGTGTCCATGGAAAACTCCAGCACCTCAAAGAAGGTCCCACCAGATGGGAACTGGTCGGTAGGGAAATTGGTGAGCCTCCATATCTGCTTACTTGGTTTACAGGCCCAGAGAGCGTGGAAAATAGATTCCATCGAGCATCCACACCTACCACAGTGAACAACTTGGATTTTGTGACTCTTTGCCAAATTAAGGGCCGTTGGCAGTATCTCTCGGCAAGCCCTCCATATCAATAACTTCAACTTACAAGCAACCGTAAGACCCCACATTTTCTTCCAAAAATTCGTAGTCCTTGTTGGATTCGAAGCACCAACTCCCTCAGCAATCTCATTGTCCACTTACCTAACGCAACATGCCTGATTTCACTGAATAATGGCCATTTTTTTAATAGAACCAAAAAGCCCATCGTTATAGTTCCTAGTCACTGCTAACGGGATAGAACAAATAGCCTGCACATCATCCTGGCAAAAACTGGCCCGTAACAACTCCAAATCCCACTCCCCATCCACTATAATTAATTCAGGCACTCTAGTTTCCAATGAGAGAAACATATTGAGGATAGGTTTAAACGTTACCAATTTAGGGATCCACTTGTCATAGAACACTCTGACCTCCTTCCCATTACCAATCCTACAGATTATCCCGGGTTCCAGTACTTCATGCCCCCAAACAATTGCTTTCTACACTAGAGAAGGGGCTGCACCTAGACCAGCCTTAAAGAAATGCCCATCAGGAAACTACCGGGCTCTAAGCATCAGTGTGACAAAGGAATCAGGTTTCTCTAATATTCACCAGGCTTGCTTTGCCACCATCGCCTTATTAAACGCTTCAAAATCTTTTAACCCCAACCCTCCCATTTGTTTTGGTCTACATAGTTTCTGCCATTTCATCTAGTGTATGCTCCTTTGACCAGATTTACTCCACCAATATCGGGCAATCATAGCAGATAATTCATGACAGAGTCCTTGGGATAATTGAAACACCCCCATGGCATAGGTTGGCACCGCTTGAGCCACAACCTTTACCAACACTTCTTTCCCGGCCATTGATAACAGTTTTGACTTCCACTCATTAAGTCTCCCCCTGACCGCCTCTCTTACTTTGCTAAACATCTGATTTTTACTCCTACAAGGTATAGTTGGAAGCCCCAGATAACTCTCATGGAAATCTACTATTCGAACCCAATCAAACTGGACTGAATAGGACACTGTTGAAATGCAATTCATGATCAATGCTATCCACCGTTCCTGGAACCCCAATTTCCTCATCATACCTTCCAGAAAAAACCACTCCACTCTATCATAGGTTTTAGACATATCTAGCTTCAATATCATTTTCTTCAAATTCAAATTACCTCTTCTTCTCATAGCATGAATGCTCTCAAAACCAGCAATTATGTTGTCAATGATTAAACGGGAAGGGACAAAAGCACTTTGAAAATCGAAAATAATACTTGGCATCATCGGTTTCATTCTGTTGACAATAACCTTGGAAATAATTTTATAAATTACCCTGCACAGACTAATGGGCCGGTACTCAGTCACCTTCGTCGGATGCTCAACCTTTGGAATAAGAGTAATGAGCGTGTGGTTTACCTCTTGAACACTCATCCCATCGTTAAATGTTGCCAAACAAAACGCTACAACATCATCACCCACAATGCTCCAATATTTTTGAAAAAATAGAGCTGGAAGGCCATCCACCCCCGGTGCCTTTGTAGGATACATTTGGAAGACCACCTTCTCAATTTCTTCTCTACTAAGCTCTCTTCTTGGCCGACACTCGCTGCGGCACAGCCGCCAGAATCCTTGAGAGATCCCCTTGACCGGCGGAAGCAAACAGCTCAGAGAAGTAACCCTCAAAAACTCACCCTATAGCTTCATCTGACGTTTGCCACTGTCCACATTGATCACCCACACCCTTTATTAAGTTCCGCTGTCCTCGCTGCTTCGCAGCTTCATGGATAACCTAGGATTACTGTCTCCAAACTTCAGCCAAGAATTCCTTGACTGCTGCCTCCAAAGCAGCTCTTCCTGGGCCAGCAAAGTATTAAGTTCCAGCGAGATATGCCGCTGTTGTGTCAGCTGAGAGTCCATGGGATTAGGGCTATTGAAATTTTCCAAGAGAGCCTGAATCTTTTTATTTTCGCAGGCAAAGGACCCAGAGAGTCACGGTTCCATTTGGTTAACGCAGATTGACACTAATCCAGTTTATGCAGCAATGGGCCATCCCGGTTCTCCCAAACGTTTCCAATCACTTCAGTGCATCCCTCTATGTTTGTCCACATTTCCTCAAAGTAGAATCTACGGTGCCATCTATTTTGAGTATGGGTTTTGAGCTTTATATGAACTTGTTGCCACACCATCAAACTGGGGTGCGAAGAAATTCAACCATCACGAGGGGTCACGATCCTTATCGGCCCGGTAGGAGGATAGGCGCATCGCCGGGTCGATGTTCCCGGAGGTGGATGCCTGGGGGCAAGTGTACACTGTCCGAGGCAACCAAGAGGCTGACAATATTCACGTAAGTTTATTTTTTGCAGATTAAACATTAATTTTTAATTTGATAATTATATTTCTAATTCATATTTATTCGAATTTGTAGGCGGCGATGGTGCAAGACGTCCAGCAGACACAGGCTGAGCTCATGCAACAGCATCCCGACGTGCTGTTGGAGCAGCAGCTATCGGATCCCGAGAGGTCGATCGTCATCTTGGAGCGACGACTTGGTAGGCGTCTAGGTAAGATCGTTCCGAATGAGGGGGGGGGGGGGGGGGGGGGGGGGGGGGAGGGTGGGGGGCGGTGGTGTGGGGCGGGATAGTTTAGGATGTCTCCAGTCACTCTTCGAGTTCTTCTTGGGGAGCCAATCCTGAGGAGATGTCAGAGCTCAAGAGAAACTTTGAGACCCTCTAGGCCGAAAATACTGATATCAAGGCTCAAAACGTGCATATCCAGACCCAAAACGATCAAATCAAGACCGCCCTCGCCAAGGAGCTTGACCGCTTGGGTGAGCGTGGGCTGGATGAGTTTCTGTCACAGACTCAACCCCCGGCCCAACAGCCCCCCTAGAACCCCGACCACCCCGACCCGTCGCCGAGTAGTTAGAATTTAATATGTAAAATATTGTTTTAGTTTTAATTATGCAAAAACATAACATTAATTTTTATAAATTTTTTTTTTCATTTGATTCGTTTTATTATTTTAATTGTATTTTTAAAAAAAATATTTTTATTTTAATTATATATATATTTATTTAATTAAATAAATTATTAATTTTTTATAATTATTAACCTTTTGCCCGAGGCATAATCAGTTCGTCGGGCAAAGTAATAATTTCGCCCGGTGAAATGTATTCGTCGGGCAACATTTGTTGACTTTAGGATTGCTCGATAACACATATGTGACGAATATATCCTTCAGTCAAGCTTTAAATTGCTCGATGAATTTACTGTTCTCGTCGACTAACCTCAAGCCCGACGGGTAAAGCCCGACGGGTGTGGCCCGATGGATGTTGCCCGACGATGAATCGCCGAGTTTAAGGTTACCCGACGAATATTGAACTTTGCTCAACGAACACTTTTCACCGGGCAAGAATGATTTTCTTATAGTGTTTGACAGTCGACGGATGGGTGACCTTAGTTTCTTTCTTGGCGTGGAGATTCATCATACTCCTAAAACCACCTCCTTAAGTCAAACCTTCTATTCAATTGATCTTCTGAAAAAATTTAACATGGATTCTTGCAAACTCCGACACCGCTGTCGTCGTCTACTCAGTTTTCCTCCTTGCATGGTTGGTGGCCTCCAATATCTCACCATTTCTCGACTCGATTTTGCTTGTGCAGTTAATCAAGTTTGTCAATTTATGAATGCCCCTCGGACCTCTCACCTTCAGATTGTCAAGCGTATTTTCGATATATTAAGGGGACCCTTGAGCATGATCTAATTTTTCATCAGCATCCTTATATTTCATTATATTGTTTTTCTGATTTTGATTGGGGTGGTTCCGTTGATGATCGTTGGTCCACTACTGGTGCCTGTATTTATCTTGGTCCTAATCTCATTACATGGATTGCTAAAAAGCAATCTACCGTTTCTCGCTCTAGTACAGAGGCTGAGTATCGTGCCTTTGCCACTGCTACAGCTGAGCTTCGTTGGTTCTGTTATTTGTTTTGTGAACTTAGTATCCCTCTTTGTGTACCACCGTCCAACTTTGTTGATAACATCTATGCTCTTTATGTTGCTGCTGATCCTATTTTTCATGCATGCACACGTCATATTGGGATCGATTATCATTTTGTTCAGGAGTTACTTAGTCAAGGTGTACTTCGTACGCATTATGTTCCCTCGACTCAAGGTGTACTTCGTACCCATTACTTAGTCAAGGTGTACTTCTTACGCATTACAAAAAGACTTACTCGTGAGCATTTTCATTCTCTTGTTCCCAAGCTCAAGCTTCACTATGTTTCGTCTCGTTTGCAAGAGTCTTGATACGTCCTCATCTCCACGTTTGGAAGAGCTGACAGAATCTCCCACATAACTACACAGCTCACCTACCTTATCAATTTCTGCTGTTGATAATGTTATTAATGTGCTCATTAATGTAAATTATTTTCCTACTGTAAATAGACCTTAGAAGGTCAACTCTTGTAACTATTAGATTACATGATCATTGAATGAAAGGCAAGGAAAACTTTCTATCCAAATTCTAAAACTTCATTGAAACATTTTAGTGATAGGGTTTTTGAAAAATGGTATGGGCTTGCGTGATGGATTGGCTTTTGAAGGTGGGCAGTTTCATTAAAAGCATTTGCAAGCACAAGTCCAATTATCAAGACCTCTAAAGCTTCTTGTAGATTAGTGAGAATATGAATCTTTAAAATAGTATATATGACTTCAAAAAATTTCATCTTTAATAATGCTAAAAATCAGAGTGATATTCTTATGAAAACTTATAAATGTTTATCAATAGTCACTCCTCGTTAATAATGGTAAGATAATATTTATTATTCATAAGCAAAATTATTCATCTTTTTAATGAATGCCATGTGCTTAACATGTTTAAGGGCTAAAATGTCCCTTATGAATATTACGGTTAGGGTTAGGGTTTTCTTCTTTTACTACTTGTACCGTTGTGGTAATCCTGCGACGGAGGGTGGAGGCTGGTCCATGCTCGTGGTTCTTAAAAGGTTGTGGAAAACGTTATTAGCACTCTACTGGGTAGTGATGGAGTCGTTAGACGGTATCGTTTCATGGTTGGTCTCCAATTTAGCGATCACTGACCAAGAAGCTGCTGAGATAATTCTGGAGGATGGCGTGGATGATTGTAGCGCGTCCAGGTTTCTGCTGGTTGGCCGATTGCTTACTTCCAAGGCCTATCATAGGGAGGCTTTGGCAGGGACAATGAAAGCGATTTGGCATCTTTGGGGAGACTTTATCATGGTGGTGGTGGAAGGAACGGATAGACTCTTATTTTCCTTCAAATCCGAAGGAGATAAGCGTAGCGTAAGGTGGCACGGGGGGGCTCCCTGGTTTTTTGATCTAGCCCTTTTGGCGTTGGCGATGACAGACGGAAGGGTTGACCCGGCAGAAGTGGAGTTGGAGGTTCAGGAATTTTGGGTGAGAATCATAAAGATACCACTGTTGTTTCTGACGGCTTCCTTGGCGACCAAAATTGGTTCCCATCTTGGCAGTTTATCATGGTGGACAAAGGCTTGAACGGTGATTGTTTGGGGTGCTTTCTCAGGATTCGGGTGGCTTTGAAGGTGAATGTGCCGTTACACCCGTGTATTAAGTTGCAACTGACTAGGGAGGACGAGGCTCGACAATTTGAGATTGAGTATGAACTATTGAGAATGAGGCTCTAGTTGAGGAGTTTGGGGGCAAAGGCAATGAAGAACTCGGGTGCATAGCTTTAATGGCAGCAACCAGGTAATTCTCTTAAACGATCTCTCTAGCTGAAACCGATTGTATTAGGGCTAGCCTGTGATGTTCTTAGCTTGAATCTTATTACTCTTTTCTATTTATGGATTGATTAGTTGAATTAAATATGAGTGATGATCACTATGATGATCAATGCACTCCAAGTGTTTGTGAAAATGCCTTGAACTATTTCTGAATTGTTCTCCTCAGCTGTGACTGTGTATTTTCATTAATTAATTAAAATGAGTAAATTGAATGCATGCATACACACACTCACTCACATTCGGTTAGCCTTGGATGCTATGACATCACAAGAGCTAATTACACTTTGACAACTAGACTAGTTTGTTCTAACCGAATTCCCTTGCAGCCCATGCAAGCCTCACACACACTAGGCACACTCACTAATCTGTTACACTTTCACCGCACCTCTTGGTCTTCATTTAATACCTTTGCTGCCTTGTAGACTTCCAGCTGGTAGGTTAGTCACCAACACTCCCTTCTAAGCTAGCTGCTGGTTTGACACCAAGTAGACTCCTTAGATAGTTTAGTCTCTCCTTAGGCAAAGCTTTAGTAAAAATGTCAGCTATCTGATCTTCTAATCTGCAGAATATCAAACCAATCTGATTATCTTGTAGGGCATCTCTGATGAAGTGAAACTTCCTGTTAATATGTGTAGTTTTCTAATGAAATATTGGGTTTCTTGCCATAGCTATTGCTGACATATTGTCACAAAACAAGGTTGTTGCCTCTCCTTGTTCTTCTCCAAAATCTTTAAGTACAAACCTAAGCCAAATAGCTTGAGATGTAGCTTCAGCAGCAACAACATACTCTGCTTCTGATGTGGAAAAAGCCACTATGCTTTGCTTCACTGAGGCCCATGAAAATACCCCACTTCCTAGAGTAAACGCATAACCCGAAGTGCTCTTCATATCATCTTCAAAACCTCCCCAATCACTCACATAAACCAATCAAAGTAGAGGTTTTTCCCTTAACATACTCAATGCCATAAGAAAGTGTACCTTGAATGTATCTCAGGACCCTTTTGGCAGTTCCATAATGCTTACTTGTAGGACCATGTATAAACCTAGATAAAAGACTTGCAGCATACATTATGTGAGGTCTTGTTGCTGTCAAGTAGAGTAGGCTTCCAACTATCTTTCTATAAAGCTGCTCATCAGCAGCTTCACTTCCATCTTCCTTCATGAGTTTATCTCCTGGAACCAACGATGTACTCACTGGTTTACAATCCTTGAGACCAAACTTCTCAAGAAGAGTAGTTGCATACTTTCTTTGGTGTATAAAGATACTTCTGTCAGATTGTATCACTCCCATTCCTAGGAAATGATGAAGTAGACCCAAATCTATCATCTCATACTTACTCATCATCACATGCTTGAACTCCTTGATCAATGCTTGTGAACTTCCAGTGTAAATTATGTCATCCACATAGATAGACACAATTAGAACTTCACCAGCTTCATCAAACTTTATGTAAAGTGTGGCCTCACTAGAACTCCTTTTAAACTCACAGCTCAACAGATAGGAATCAATTTCTCCATACCAGGCTCTTAGGGCTTGCTTGAGTCAATAGAGAGCTTTCTTAAGCTTGTAGACTTTTCCTTCTTCTTCTTGAAACTCAAAACCCTCTGGCTGATCAATATACACATCTTCTTCTTGTACTCCATTCAGGAATGCAGATTTTACATCCAATTGGTATAATTTCTAGATCCTCTGAGCTGCTAGAGCAATGAGAGATCTAATGGTGTCTAACCTTGCTACTAGAGCAAAGGTTTCATTGAAGTCCACACCAGGCTTATGTCCATATCCCTTGGCTACAAGTCTGGCCTTGTACTTTTGTATAGAACCATCTAGGTTTAACTTTGTCTTGTAAACCCATTTGACTCCAATGACAGGTTTATTCATAGGTCTGTCCACTAACTCCCATGTCTCATTCTTTTGAATCATGTCAATTTCAGCCTCCATTGCTTTCTTCCAAACTAGATCTTTAGCTGCTTCTTGATAGGATTCAGGTTCAGTGATGCACATGTGACATCGTGCATAAACATCATAAAATACTTCTGAGCTTAACAGGTGTTCCAATAGTGGATTCATCTGCATGTTGCACATCACCCATCTGAATTTCATTATGAGATTCAGGTTCTTAGAAAGCTTCAGCTGCAGGTTCTTGAGGGACCTCAGTTGCATTCTCAAGTTGAGAATTAGCATATTCAAAACCATAGTTCAATATAAGAGTGCCACCAGCCTCAGCCTTTGTCGCATTCCAATCCCATTCTGCATTCTCATAAAAAACAACACTCCTAGATATCACAATCTTATTGGTTTGTAGATTATATAGCCTGTAACCTTTTTCACAATGTCCATATCCCATGAACACACACTTTACCCCCTTTTCATCTAGTTTCTGTCTCAATTGATCAGGGATATGTGAATAGCAAATAGAACCAAAAATTCTTAGGTGTTTGACCCCTAGCCTTCTCCCACTAAACTGCTCAAATGGTGTTTTACCATTCAAAGCCTTTGTAGGACATCTATTCTGCAAATACACAGCAGTATTCACAGATTCACCCCAGAATTTGTAGGGTACACCCTTTCCATGCATCATGGCTTTAGCCATTTCAACAATGGTTCTATTCTTCCTTTCAGCAACACCATTTTGCTGAGGAGAATAAGCCACTATCAATTGTCTTGCTATTCCTGTCAGGACCCGTCCCGAATTTCCCCTCGAAACCCGGGAAGAACTCTGATCCCGTCTGACAACCTAAGGAAAGGTTCCCAAAATACCCTTCAATCCTTACAAATTATAATAACAATAATAAATATTTCCTCTTGTCAGACAAGGGACTTAAGCACTCAATAATTCCCGTAATTAACGACCAATCAAATACAAAATAATATCAGAGCGTCTAAGTAGGATCAAGAGTAAAATTTAGATATCCTACTCAAATACACTACACAGCGCAGTCGAAGTACTAATGCCTTTGCCTCGAGATCAGTGTTCGCGTCAACTCTACTCAACTGCCTGAAGGGGGTTTAAACACAAAAGTTGTGAGTGGACAAAAATAATCATTTATAAATTCCTTTTCGAGAAAATACCTTTCTTCCCCTCCATTTATAAAATCATGCATGCATAACATAAAACAATTTATAATATAAAAAAATCATATATAAATCACCAAAAATTCTCATTTCTCTTTAAAACCACTTAGTTGGACTCACATAAAATCTGTATAATAAAAATACCTCGTGATCCACAATTTGGTTTGAAAACTCTCTTCAAAGGAGTTTAAAATCATTTAATTCAATCTGGACACAAAATATCTCAAATTCAAATCGTTTCGTTCAATCTGATACATAATATCTCAAATTCACTGTTCCCGACATATCCATAACACACCAGGGTATCCCTTGAGATGTGTTCAAATCTGTACAACTCTGTGTACCATCTGTACTGTCTGTACTATCTGTACTATCCATAGACAGTCTCGCGACCCAGCGGAGCAAGGCCCCACAACACCAAGGTCCGAACCCTCAACAACCGGCAGAGCAAGGCCCCTCAACACCGGTCAGAGCAACAGTAACCATCGGGACGGGAACCAGTGAATCAAATCCATACTTCGAAATCTTTGTTTCTCGGCCTAAGCCAAATTCTTTGCAATATCATTTTATGGCCAAAATCAATAAAATCATAATTACGTGTCTCAACCCAAATCACATACTCAAATAGTTACCACTTCAAAACGATATCAAAATCGAGTACAAAAACCAGGCCATTTCTCAAAACATACTTTCACTGAAATATTGTAAAACATGTGTCCAGCATCATTTCTAAAATCCAGAAATTCATTGCACCCATACATAACAGTATTTAAAATCAAAGATACATTTATGCATGCATTACAGTTTATAAACCAAAAGTCCACTCACAAACCTGTTCAAGCAAGCTCAATCCCGAACTGTACCCTCCCCTGAAGTTCCTGGAGCAGTATCGCCTGTCCAAATTAATAATCGGGATTACCAGCTAATAATAAGAACCTTAAATATAAACCCCCTAAACCCTGGGAGTCTAACTATGCTGGCCTAGAAAACGCAGCAACTTTAAAACTTCCGAAACGACCCCTAAACGACGTCCGATCGACTCAAAACCTGCGCCAACAGGTCCGACACGTCAAAAACTACTTGTCACGCTCCACTGTGACCCCAGACTCGGCCCCACGCGCCGCCACGCGCCGACCGAAGATCGGAACACGCGCCCACGCGCCGCCACGCGCCTTCACGCGCCGGTCACGCACCTGCTACAGTACCCACGCGCCTGGATCGGTCCAACCCTGTTCGGCTCAACCTGACCCGGTCCAACTCGACCCGACCGGTTTAACTCGACCCGACCGGTTCAACTCGACCCGACCGGTTCACTCAACCTGACCGGTTCAACTCGACCCGACCGGTCACTGGCGACTCGCCGGAGAAGACGACTGGCTGCCGTCGCCGTCGCTGGAGGTTGGCCGGAGAAGATGACCAGCAGTCGCCGTCTGGTTTCGCCGAAATCCTCCATTTCCGGCCGAAACTCCAAGCTTTCCAACTTCCTCAAAACTCAACCATTTTTCACAAATTTTACGTCTAAATCTATCTACTCGAACCCAGGAATCCAAATATGACCTTAAAACATCAAACACGTACCTGTGCTAGCCAGAAAATGGATCGGAAGGTCCGAAACTTCCTATCCTCGGTTCGGCTTCCTCCGTGGTCCGCTCCTTCGATGGTTGGTACGGTTGTGCTCGTGGGAAGGAGTAGAATATGATTAGTTGATCAAAACTGGAAGTTGGAGCCTTGAAATCAAAGTTGACTTTGTGGGTTTTTGGATGATTTTCGCACGGGTTCGATTTGATGGTTTGTGTATGTTTTAGAGATAAAGATGAGAATGGGATGATGATCTGATGAAGATGAAAATGAAATGAAGATGAGAGAATGATTTGGGGTTAAATATATCTACCCCAAGTAAAAAATTACCAAAATGCCCTTACACATCTAGACCCATAACTTTCGTACACGAACTCCGTTTTTCGCGTGCCGCCTATCTACGAACTCGTGAGTTCGAGACCTACGCAACGATATCCAAAACACCACCAAAAGTGTCTCGAAACAAAATTTGACTTCCATGCCCTTTACCGACCAAGGGTAAAATCGTCATTTTACATAAATAATTTACTTAAATCCAATAATTGAAATTCCGGGTTGTTACAATCTACCCCCCTTAAGAAATTTCGTCCTCGAAATTCAACTCTACCCTTGGAACAAATAAGGATACTGCGTCCGCATTAGTTCCTCGGTTTCCCATTTGGCTTCCTCCACGTTATGATTCCTCCACTACACTTTAACTAGAGGAATACTCTTTCTGCGCATTACCTTTTCTTTCCAATCCAAAATTTGCACCGGTTGCTCCTCAAAGGTCAAATCATCTTTCAGCTCAAGTGGCTGCTCTCCCAATACGTGAGACTCATCAAACAGATATTTCCGGAGCAAAGATACATGGAAAACATTATGAACTCTGGATAATTCCGATGGTAAAGCAAGACGATATGCCACTGGTCCTATCCTCTCCAAAATCTCATACGGACCAATGTAGCGAGGACTCAGTTTTCCTCGTCTACCAAAACGTACCACTCCCTTCCAAGGAGATAGTTTCAAGAACACCCAATCACCTACCTCAAACTCAAGGTCTCTGGTTCTACGGTCTGCATAGCTCTTCTGGCGATCCTGAGCTGTCTTCAACCTTTCTCTGATGATCCTTATCTTTTCCTCAGTCGTATCAACCAACTCTGGTGTTAACAGTTTCCTTTCACCCACTTCGTTCCAACATAATGGTGTCCTGCACTGCCTCCCATACAGTGCCTCGAAAGGAGACATCCCAATACTCGACTGATAACTATTATTATAAGCAAATTCCATCAGAGCCAGGTGTGAATCCCAGTTTCCTTTAAATTGTAGTACACAAGCTCTCATCATATCCTCCAAAATCTGGATTGTCCTCTCAGACTGACCATCCGTCTGAGGATGAAAAGCTGTACTAAAATGCAAGGTAGTGCCAAAAGCCTTATGCAAACTCCGCCAAAACCTGGAGGTAAATCTAGGGTCCTTGTCCGAAACAATGGACTTTGGAGTCCCATGTAGCCGTATGATCTCATCAATGAACAATTTGGCATACCGACTCATCCGAAAATCTTCCCGCACTGGCAAGAAATGTGCAGACTTCGTGAGTCTATCAAAAATTACCCATATCCCATCATGTCCCTTCTGTGTCCTTGGAAGTTTATACACAAAATCCATCGTAATATGATCCCACTTCCATTCCGGAATAGGTAATGGTTGAAGTGCCCCATATGGTTTCTGCCTCTCTGCTTTCACTTGCTGACACGTCAGGCATCTACTCACAAACACAGCAATTTCCCTTTTCATCCCAGTCCACCAATAGTATTTCCTTAGGGTATGATACATCTTGGTACCTCCTGGATGCATAGCGTAAGCCGAACTATGAGCCTCATCAAGAATTTCCCTTTTTAGTTCCAGCTCATTCGGTACGCATAATCGGCCATCCCTAACCAAGGCTCCATCATCCCTAAGCGCATAGTCCTGCCTGTTTCCAGCCTCCAAATCCATCCTGATAATGCATAATGTAGGATCCTAGAGTTGAGCCTCAATAATCCGATCAATCAGAACAAGCCTCACATGGAAACTAGCCAACAAAGCCCCCTGGCTATCCATGTCCAGTACTATCCCTGCTCTACGGAACTCTACCAATAACGGTAGGTAGACTGTATGCAAATGGGCTAAAGAACCCATGGATTTCCTGCTTAAGGCATCCGCCACCACATTGGCTTTCCCTGGATGGTACTCTATAGTACAATCATAATCCTTTATTAACTCAAGCCATCTTCTCTGCCTCAGATTCAGGTCCTTTTGGGTGAACAAGTACTTTAAACTCTTATGGTCGGTGAAGATCCGACACGTCTCCCCGTACAAATAATGTCGCCAAATTTTCAATGCATGCACCACTGCAGCTAACTCCAAATCATGTGTGGGGTAATTCAACTCATGGGGTTTAAGTTGTCTAGAAGCATACGCTATCACCTTTCCATGCTGCATCAACACACAGCCTATACCCCGTAATGAGGCATCACTATACACCTCGAATCCCCCAGTATCATCAGGAAGGGTCAATACTGGAGTAGAAGTCAACCTCCTCTTCAGCTCCTGAAATCCCTGTTCACAATCAACTCCCCAGTCAAACTTGACTCCTTTCCTTGTCAACCGAGTCAACGGCCCTGCTATCATAGAAAATCCTTCTACGAACCGTCGATAATATCCTGCCAAACCCAGAAAACTCCTCACCTCTGTCACTGTCCTCGGTTGCTCCCAGTTTGCCACTACCTCAACCTTTTGGGGATCTACGCTGATACCCTCAGCCGAAATCACATGACCTAAGAATCCAACTTCGGTCAACCAAAACTGGCATTTACTGAATTTGGCAAACAAATGCTTTTTCCTAAGCATATTCAGCACCAACCTTAAGTGCTTCTCATGTGCCTAAGCACTCCTCGAATACACCAAGATGTCATCAATGAACACAATCACAAACCGATCCAAATACTTTTGGAACACCGTGTTCATCAAATCCATAAATGCTGCTGGGGCATTAGTCAACCCGAAAGGCATCACCAGGAACTCATAATGACCATAACGAGTCCTGAAAGCTGTTTTCTCAACATCCCCTTCTCTGATCCTCAACTGATGGTACCCGGATCGAAGGTCAATTTTCGAAAAATATCTTGCCCCCTTAAGTTGATCAAACAAATCATCTATCCTTGGCAAAGGATACTTATTCCGCACCGTAGCCCTGTTTAGCTTCCGGTAGTCGATACACAATCTCAAACCACCATCATTTTTCCTCACAAATAACACTGGTGCACCCCAAGGTGAAACACTTGGGCGAATAAATCCCATATTCTCCAAATCCTGCAACTGAGTCTTCAATTCTCGCAATTCTGCCGGTGCCATTCTATACGGTGCCTGTGAGATAGGTTGAGTACCTGGCAAAAGCTCTATGGTGAACTCAATCTCCCGGTGAGGTGGCAATCCCGGAAGATCATCTGGAAACACATCAGAGAACTCACTCACCACTGGAATATCCTCCACTCTCATCGGAGTATCCCGAGAATCAAACACATGAGCCAAGTAACCCTCACAACCTTTCCTCAGCAATTTCTCAGCGGTCAAAGCTGATATCACTCCACAGGGTAGTACCCTACGATCTCCCCTGAATGTAAGTTTCGGTAAACCTGGACTCCGCAAATCCACTCTCTTGTCATAACAATCAATAGAGGCATGGTGCATAGTCAACCAATCCATCCCCAGAATCACATCAAAATCAAAAATATCTAAGGGGATTAAATCTGCCTCTAATGCATGACCTTCCACTAACACTAGACAACTACGAATCACGAGATTCGCCACTAACATATTCCCAGTAGGAGTACTAATACCCATGTCCCCTTGAGGACATCTCATAACCGAGAACACTCACTCTAAACGAATAATCCACTCTGCTGCATCATCTGCGCTAGAGTCGCCCATAAATATTGCAGCTCCTAGTCTCTGGGCTTTCTCAATGTCCGAACCTTCAGTAGCAGTCCTACTCTGAAGTACAGAAGTCAACGTGTGACCCAATTGTTCCCGTGTTTGCCTCATATCAGGCTCCACTGCAGGTTCAGGTGTGTCCCTAATATTTTCCGACTGTTGACGGAACTCTCGTCTCGGAGGCACTACGCTGAAAAGAACTATACTCATCAATACCAAAATAATTGTACACGTAGTGTACAGTCTACAAGAATTTAACCTAGTGCTCTTATACTAATTGTCAGGACCCGTCCCGAATTTCCCCTCGAAACCCGGGAAGAACCCTGATCCCGTCTGACAACCTAAGGAAAGGTTCCCAAAATACCCTTCAATCCTTACAAATTATAATAACAATAATAAATATTTCCTCTTGTCAGACAAGGGACTTAAGCACTCAATAATTCCCGTAATTAACGACCAATCAAATACAATATAATATCAGAGCGTCTAAGTAGGATAAAGAGTAAAATTTAGATATCCTACTCAAATACACTACACAGCGCAGTCGAAGTACTAATGCCTCTGCCTCGAGATCAGTGTTCGCGTCAACTCTACTCAACTGCCTGAAGGGGGTTTATACACAAAAGTTGTGAGTGGAAAAAAAGAATCATTTATAAATTCTTTTTCGAGAAAATACCTTTCTTCCCCTCCATTTATAAAATCATGCATGCATAACATAAAACAATTTATAATATAAAAAAATCATATATAAATCTCCAAAAATTCTCATTTCCCTTTAAAATCACTTAGTTGGACTCACATAAAATCTGTATAATAAAAATACCTCGTGATCCACAATTTGGTTTGAAAACTCTCTTCAAAGGAGTTTAAAATCATTTAATTCAATCTGGACACAAAATATCTCAAATTCAAATCGTTTCGTTCAATCTGATACATAATATCTCAAATTCACTGTTCCCGACATATCCATAACACACCAGGGTATCCCTTGAAATGTGTTCAAATCTGTACAACTCTGTGTACCATCTGTACTGTCTGTACTATCTGTACTATGCATAGACGGTCTCGCGACCCCGCGGAGCAAGGCCCCTCAACACCAAGGTCCGAACCCTCAACAACCAGCAGAGCAAGGCCCCTCAACACCGGTCAGAGCAACAGTAACCATCGGGACGGGAACCAATGAATCAAATCCATACTTCGAAATCTTTGTTTCTCGGCCTAAACCAAATTCTTTGCAATATCTTTTTATGGCCAAAATCAATAAAATCATAATTACGGGTCTCAACCCAAATCACATACTCAAATAGTTACCACTTCAAAACGATATCAAAATCGAGTACAAAAACCAGGCCATTTCTCAAAACATACTTTCACTGAAATATTGTAAAACATGTGTCCAGCATCATTTCTAAAATCCAGAAATTCATTGCACCCATACATAACAGTATTTAAAATCAAAGATACATTTATGCATGCATTACAGTTTATAAACCAAAAGTCCACTCACAAACCTGTTCAAGCAAGCTCAATCCCGAACTGTACGCTCCCCTGAAGTTCCTGGAGCAGTATCGCCTGTCCAAATTAATAATCGGGATTACCAGCTAATAATAAGAACCTTAAATATAAACCCCCTAAACCCTGGGAGTCTAACTATGCTGGCCTAGAAAACGCAGCAACTTTAAAACGTCCGAAACAACCCCTAAACAACGTCCGATCGACTCAAAACCTGCGCCAACAGGTCCGAAACGTCAAAAACTACTTGTCACGCATCACCACGCGCCCACGCGCCGCCACGCACTCTCACGCGCCGGTCACGCGCCTGCTATAGTACCCATGCGCCTGGACCGGTCCAACCCGGTTCGGCTCAACCTGACCCGGTCCAACTCGACCCGACCGGTTCAACTCGACCCGACTGGTTCACTCAACCTGACCGGTTCAACTCGACCTGACCGGTCACCGGTGACTCGCCGGAGAAGACGACCGGCTGCCGTTGCCATCGCCGGAGGTTGGCTGGAGAAGATGACCGGCAGTCGCCGTCGCCGTCGCCGCCGTCTGGTTTCGCCGGAATCCTCCATTTCCGGCCGAAACTCCAAGCTTTCCAACTTCCTCAAAACTCAACCATTTTTCACAAATTTTACTTCTAAATCTATCTACTCGAACCCAGGAATCCAAATATAACCTTAAAACATCAAACACGTACCTGTGTTAGCCGGAAAATGGATCGGAAGGTCCGAAACTTCCTATCCTCGGTTCGGCTTCCTCCGTGGTCCGCTCCTTCGATGGTTGGTACGGTTGTGATCGTGGGAAGGAGTAGAATACGATTAGTTGATCAAAACTGGAAGTTGGAGCCTTGAAATCAAAGTTGACTTTGTGGGTTTTTGGATGATTTTCGCACGGGTTCGGTTCGATGGTTTGTGTATGTTTTAGAGATAAAGATGAGAATGGGATGATGATCTGATGAAGATGAAAATGAAATGAAGATGAGACAATGATTTGGGGTTAAAAATATCTACCCCAAGTCAAAAATTACCAAAATGCCCTTACACATCTAGACCCATAACTTTCGTACACGAACTCCGTTTTTCGCGTGCCGCCTGTCTACGAACTCGTGAGTTCGAGACCTACACAACGGTATCCAAAACACCACCAAAAGTGTCTCGAAACAAAATTTGACTTCCATGCCCTTTACCGACTAAGGGTAAAATCGTCATTTTACATAAATAATTTACTTAAATCCAATAATTGAAATTCCGGGTTGTTACAATTCCTATCTCATTAAAGAACATTTCAAACCCATTTGAGAGGTACTCCCCACCTCTATCACTTCTGAGTCTCTTGATTTTATAACCACTTTTCAACTCAATCATGCTTTTAAACTTCTTAAACACATTTAGAACTCCAGACTTATGTTTAAGATAATACAACCAGCACATTCTAGTGAAATCATCAATAAAGGTCAAGAAGTACTTGTTACCTCCAATGGTTTCTACTTGCATTGGACCACACACATCTGAGTGTATGAGTTCAAGAGGTAAAGTTTCCCTCCAAGCAGGTTCCTTGTCAAACTGCTCCACATGCTACTTTCCAGCTACACAGCTTGCACAGACATCTGTATTATCTTGTAGTTTAGGCATACCAACAACCATATCCTTTTGCTGTAAACTCTTAAAACTAGTGTAATTGAGATGACCATATCTCTTGTGCCATAAGTCTGAATCTTCAGCAATAGTTGCCTTCATTGCTATATGATTTACACACCCAATTGTCATAGGGAAGCATATGTTCTTTGTCATAGGGATTTTTTCTACTCTGTGGCATAGCTCCTTGTCTTCATAGATATCCACTGTTTGATCTCCAAATACCCAGAAAGTAGCCATGCTCAATCATTTGTCCAACACTCAACAGGTTTTCCTTCAATCCAAGTAAGAGCATGACATCTCTTATGTGTCTTTCACCCTGCTTAGTTTGAATGACAAGAGTACCTTTTCCTTCTGCTTGAACTAACTCACCATTTCCCATCTTTACTTAAGCTTTAATGCTCCTATTAATGTCCACAAGTAGTGATTCTTGTGCAGTCATGTGATTACTACATGCACTATCCACATACCACACATTATCATCCTTCACAGAAGCTGTGTTACCTGCATAGAACAAATTCTCAGAAGTTTCAGTCACTTCTCTAGTCATATTCACAGACTTCCCATTGCAATCTTTGGCATAATGACCAAACTTATTGCAATTGTAGCATTTAGGCTTACCCTTGAACCAACACTCACCCTAGTGTAATTTGTCACACACTTTGCATTTTGCTCCACTGCTCTCTGCCTTGTTAGAACCTACATTATGGTGATAATTGGATTTACCAGTGGTATTGGACTTTTGATTCCAATTTTTGTTACTTTTGAAGAATTTCTTAAACTTGCCTTGAGAGTTATTTTGGTGGCCTTTGGAATTCACAGACAAGCTAGCAAAGGCCTTGTCAACACTCCCTTCACTGTGCATTTCTATTCTTTGATCAAAAGCCCTAATTGAAGCAATGAGACTTTCAACATCCACATATTCCATGTCTCTGGTTTCTTCTATGATAGATACAATAGGATCATAGGGTTTAGTCAAGCTAATTAGGATCTTTTGAGCTAATCTCTTTTTTGAAATGTCTTCTCCATAAGTTCTCATTTGGTTTACAACTCCATATAGTCTTGACATATACACAGACAATGATTCATCTTCTTTCATTCTTGTATATTCAAAATCACATCTAAGAGATTGTAGTTTGACGGCTCTAACATTTGAGTCTCCTCTATAGTCTCTTTTTAGCACATTCCAGGCTGCTTTTGCACTTTCTTCATTCTGGATCCTGGAAAAAATGTCATCAGCAACTGCATTCTGAAGCATGCTCAACGTCTTAGCATCTCTCACCAAATCAGCATGAGGAGGTTGGTTCAAAACAACTCCAGCTTCTCCTTCTACGACCATTGTCTCAGGTAATCCCACATCTACATATTTCCATAGATCATAGCCCTTCACCACAGTCTTCATTTTGATACTCCACACATCATAGTTAGAACCTGTGAAGATTGGGGTCCTCAACTCACCTCCACCGTGTGTTTCTGTCATTGCAGATCACACAACTTCTTAATGCTATAGCCTTGCACAGATCTACGCCCAGATGATGATAAGAGACTAAGCTCTGGTACCATATTGAGAATGAGGCTCTGGTTGAGGAGCTCGGGTGGAGAGGCAATGAAGAACTCGGGTGCAGAGCTTTAATGGCAGCAACCAGGTAAATCTCTTAAACGATCTCTCTAGCTGAAACCGATTGTATTAGGGCTAGCCTGTGATGTTCTTACCTTGAATCTTATTACACTTTTCTATTTATGGATTGATTAGCTTAATTGAATCTGAGTGATGATCACTATGATGTACAATGCACTCCAAGTGTTTGTGAAAATGCCTTGAATGATTTCTGAATTGTTCTCCTCAGCTGTTACTGAGTATTTTCATTAATTAATTAAAATGAGTAAATTGAATGCATACATACACACACTCACTCACATTCAATTAGCCTTGGATGCTATGACATCACAAGAGCTAATTACACTTTGACACCTAGACTAGTTTGTTCTAACTGAATTCCCTTGCAGCCCACACAAGCCTCACACACACTAGGCACACTCACTAATCTGTTACACCTTCACCGCACCTCATGGTCTTCATTTAACACCTTAGCTGCCTTGTAGACTTCCAGCTGATAGCTTAGTCAGCAACATGAACGGTTACCTCTCGTTTGTTTAATCTGTGGAAGGTTGAACCATGTGGGGTCTATGTGTAGTTTGGTTCGAGCAGAAGAGAGTGGAGTGGAGAAATATGGCCGTCACAGGACGTTAGCCAGGGATATCTATAGTGTCCAACCGCATGGGGGACTGAAAGGGAGGGTCTTTAGATTGGGAGCCATTCTGAGGGAGATAGCTGCAAGCAAGCCATCTTCACCACCAAGATCAGGGGTCTCAAGGCCCTACTCGAATGCATTTGGGATGCACTTGATGATGATGAGGGGCCTGAAAGGGGGGGGGGGGGGGGAGCGCTGAAGGACGCTGGATTTTTCCCAAGGGGGAGTGTCAGGTCCTTGCTGGGAGGCCAGGGCAATGGCTCAAGAGCTGGGGGGAAAAAGGGCACAGGGAGACCTACACTGGGGATGGGTATGACTAAAGGAAAGGAGGTGCAAAGATATGAAGCAGTGAAGGGAGGAGAGAATGCAGTCCATGGGGTGTCCATGGCGACTGATCAGAGGGGTGCGGAGATTGAACACTCGAAGGTCTCAGGACCTAGTGATTCAGCGGCAGCTAGGCCTGCTAGGGGGTATAAGGAGGCTCAGTTAGGGGAGCTGCTTGAGGGATGGAGTGTGGTGAGTCAGTCGACCATACAGACATGGTCGGAAAACGGCAGACACCGGGGATTTCAAGTGGGGAATTCCCGGCTCAAATTAAACCCCATGAAGAAATTGGCAGCTGGATGGCTCAAAATCGCACCAGATTTCACCTCGGAAGTCTCAGGACAAATCATTGTCTCATTCTGCTGGTTTGCCAGTAGGAAACAAACACGTGATGGGGTCTCTGACCCATCACGAGGACTGGGTATCCTGTGTTGGAACGTTCGCGGGTTGGGATGCCCGCGAGTTAATCGTGCTCTCAAATGGTTGATTAAAACAAAAAGACCTACACTGATTTTCTTGATGGAAACCCTGAAAACAGTTCGACAAATGGATTTTGCATTTAAAGGTGGTTGGTGGCTTTTGTGTACACCGTGGGGGATTTGGGTGTGGCTTGGCCCATCTTTGGATGCATCTCTTTCTCTATAGGGCATATTGATGTATGGGAGGAAGGTGTCGGAGATGCTGGGTTTCACTTTACGGGGTTTTATTGCAATCCGGTGACCCATCTTCGTCATTTTTTTTGGGATCTTTTGAGGAGTTTGAGGGGAGATATGACGGAGGCGTGGTTAGTGGGAGGTGATTTCAATGAAATTGTGGAATCTCATGAATAGATAGGAGTTCGCAGCCGGTCTTTAGCGCAAATGCGTGCTTTTGGGAATGCCCTTGTTGATTGTGAACTTAACACTATCACTTTTAAAGGGAAATGGTCGCACAACCACAGCCACCTGCCAGTTTCGGCCCGTCCAACTCCTCCGGAGGATTTGCACGAGCTTCCTCCGGAGAAGGCTAGCTCTTGTAGTACTTGTGGAGCTCGTACTTCCAGTCGCCATACCATAACTGCCAGTGCTTTATCAGGTATTTACTAACGTCGGTCTCCTCCAGGTTGAACTCAAAATTGATCTACAATAAATTATTAAATTAGTAAATTCATTATAAAAATTAAAATTAATGTAAAAAAGGGAGAAACACGTACTGATAACTCTCCCAAACAACGCGTGATCTCCTCCGGGTGTTCGTTCCTAAAAGTATCCCCCATCAGCGCGTGATCTCCTCCGGGGGTTGGTTCCTAAAAGTATGTCCTCATGCACCACCAAGCTATGGATTTTTACGGGCGTTGACCGGAGGCGAGGCACGTACACCACCAGGATCTTTGCATTAGTTGTCCTGCAAATCCGCTGGGATGTCAAACCCCAGTTGATTCCGCGCACATTCACCGACTTCCCTACAAATTCGATGAAATTCGTACATAATATGAGTAACAAATAAAAACGGTTGTTTAAATAAACAAAATAATCAACTTACCCTTAGGGAGTGCTCCGACAACAGTCGCCGATTCGTCTACACCGGTGTCATCCTATGGGGGCTGGGGGTCGGTAGGGGGTTCCCCCCGTTTCTTGCTGTGTTGTCGACGAACCGATCGCGCACCAGGTCGCTGATGATCTGAGATCGGTGCCTGAACGGACGCCGATGTTGAGTCAACTGAGGCAGGGGGTGCCTCCTCCGCCGCATGATCAACGGGCTTGGGGCGGGTCCTAGTTGTGATCAAGGTTCGATGCGACATCGACAAAAAGAAATTTAAAATAATTAATATAAAATTAACCAACATATTTTTAAATTTTTTAAAAAAAAACCAAACATTTTTATTCACAAAATAAAAACAAAACCACATATAAAATTAACCAACATTTTTTAATTCGAATAATAAATAAATGAAAAAAACAAAATGTTTTTTATTGAAAATTTGTAAATTGGTATCTAAAAACTAAAACCACCAAATTCTAATTTTTTAAAATAAAACCAACACAAACCAAAATTAAACCTAAAATACTAATTAATCCAAACAAACTTAAACCTAAATTACTAAACTCAAAATTCACAACAGTATACCTAAATTTCTAAATCCAAATTTTGGGAATAAAATCAAACTTACAAATTAATCCAAACATATACAATAATAATATCCAAAATCATAAAAATCACATAACAAAAATTTATAAAACTCACATATCCAAAATTTATAAAACTCGCATATCCAAAATTCACATATCCTACACCATATCAAAAATTCACATAAATTTTTTAAAATTCAAATATCCAAAATTCATAAAATTCACATATCCAAAATTCATATAAAATTCATGTCCAAAATCATAACAAAAATCATATGCAAAATTCATAACATTATACCAATTTCAACATTATACCAAACATCAAAATTTCAACAAATCTTCAACATTAACCCTATATTCGAATCCAATCCAAATTCACAATATTCAAGTAAAAAGTCCCAATCCAATCCAAATTTCAATTCCTATTTCAATACAATTTCATAATATCCAAACCAAATTTCAATCCAAACTAAAATTAAAATATAAACAATCAAAATTAACAATAACCAATCCATATTAACAATAAAGAGAGAGGGAGAACGTGTTTGACCTTGAGATTTTCGCCGGCGAGAGATAGGTGCGGCGGCGAGAGAGAGGTGGCACGAGAGAGAGCTCTGGCGGCGGACTGAAAGGCGGAGTCCGAGTGAGAGAGAGGGAGAAAGGGAGGGAGTGGTATTGGACATCGGCGACCTCCACATACGAGGGTTGGGTTTTGTTGTAGAGAGGTGGTGGTCAATCGGGATAAAATTGGGAAAATGAAGAAGAAGGAAGAAGAAGAAGAGTCGGTCGTGATTTATCTATCTTAATAACCTTGCCCAATGAAACATATGTCGGGCCAACTTTTAATGAACTCTTTGGGTAACAAAACACGGGAAATATTCGTCGGGTAACAAGTTCAAATTCCGAAAAAAAAAGTGCGTGTTTTGTTTACGTTGCCCGAAGACTTGTGTATGGTTGCCCGACGCCTCATTACATATTGCCCGGCGAATGGTTTCCTTTGTCGGGCTAAATTCTTATGTTGTTGAATTTTGACTGATCTAAAAACCAGGTCCGACGATAGAATTTTCAAGATCGGGACCGTTCAATTTTTGGTTTTACATGCCTAAAGCTCTATCGATCGTTATCGTAATGTTTTTCGAAGCTGATGTGGCTCGATTGTTAAGGTTGTGAATTTCATTGGGTTTTTCGTATTTTTGGTTCAATTATTATTCAAACGATGGAATTTCAAAAAATTGA
The DNA here is from genome assembly GCA_037349345.1 of Oemleria cerasiformis. Classification (NCBI taxonomy): domain Eukaryota; kingdom Viridiplantae; phylum Streptophyta; class Magnoliopsida; order Rosales; family Rosaceae; genus Oemleria; species Oemleria cerasiformis. The sequence continues at coordinate 3,550,871 of JAZGTL010000033.1, forward strand.
CCGTTCAATGGTTACTTTTAAGTCTGTAGACCTCACTCGTCGAAAATCTTGATGTTTTGAGGATTTCAAGCCGTCCGATCGTGAAGAAACGTTGTGTAACCGTTGAATCATCACGCACCATTATCTAATCTCGGGATTTGAAAATTGGGTAATTTTTCTCGTAGGCGATGTATAAGTACCTATAATAATTGTAGACGGTTAGATCGGTCCATTTCAATTTGTAAATTATTGAAAATCATAAAACAAGCATATTCATCAAGGGGTTTAAACACTTGAAGGAAACTTCAATATATTTTGCGAAGTTTTGTTCTATTGATATTCAAACGATTGAATTTGACCGATATAACCGTTCACTTTGTGGTTTTATGTGCCTAGATCTCGCTCGTCGAAAATCTTGATGTTTTGAGGATTTGAAGTCGTCCGATTGTGAAGAAACGTTGTCTAACCGTTGAATCGTGGCACACCGTTACCTAATCCCGGGATTTCCACATTCGGTAATCTTTCGCGTAGGCGATCTATGAGTACGTACAATAAATGTGGACGGTTAGATCGGTCCATTTCATTTTGTAAGTAATTTAAAAAAGGTGTTTAATAAATAATTGTAAATTGAATCTGGTATATATTACCCGACGAAGTTAAATGAATATTCGTCGGGCATATTCTTCCAGTTTCGGAAACCGCCGACCGAACAGAGAAACACGTGATGATATTGGTAGACTTTGCCCGACAGATGTACAAGTATATTCGTCGGGCATAAACTTCCAGTTTCGGCAACCGCCGGCTGAACAGAGATACACGTGATGATATTGAAAGCCTTTGTCCGACGGATTTACGAGTATATTCGTCGGGCAAATGTTATTTCCCATTGTTCCCAAAATTCAATACACTATTATATCAAGTACGATGAAATGTTGGGAAGATGAATCAAGGATGAGGACATCAAAGTTTGTAACTTTGGTACAAAAAAGTGTAATTGAAACTTTTGTGAATGAAATCATAAAACATACATATAAATCACATTTATTAATTTGAAGACGTATATTACATATATAAATGAAATTTCTAATTTACAACTTTCATTCGGTGTCGGATTCGCTTTTCCCGTCCCAATCACGGTCGTCATCCGACATGTGCACAGTACTTGATTCCTCATAATCACTTTCAATTTGTTCTAATTCCCCGAGATCAATAAAAATGTCATCAATCGCAATTGGTGGGATGATGTCGTTGGTCCTTACTCCATCCACGTTTAGGGTGGATGCCGAGGAATCCACCTAGTAAACGATTTGGTCATCGTCTGTTTCCCTATCTTCTTCATGGTATCGGTCATCCAAGTCCCAAATATTTCTATTATTCACCATCTCAGCTACTCTCCAACCAGCAACAGCTTTTGGATCATCCACATAGAATACTTGTTTCGCCGTACTAGCGAGGATGTAGGGATCACTCTCAAACCACCGGGTGTTTGTGTTGATAGAGGTACATAACTGATCTTTAATGACACTGCATGGGATACTTGGGTTCGTATCAAACCAATGACACTTGAACAAGACGACTTCCTTGTGGTATGCGTATAATACCTTAACCACACTTAACAATCTACCGTAGAATCCGTATCAGCATTTTCCCCATCCCCCAGCACGAAGACCCCGCTATTTTGCGTACACAATTTGTCGTCTCGTTCTGTGCACATGAACTTAACTCCGTTAACGTGACAACCAGCGTACGTTTCTCCTCGAAATGGGCCAATGGCCAGCTGCATTACTTCTTTATTGAAATTTGGCCAGTTGTCATCTTTCAGTTGTGCCATCTCACAAGAAATGAAATTGGTAAACTTAAAAATAATTTAAGAAATTGAGACATTAAAATTTGTGACTTACATGCTTGGAAAACCAACGTGGAAACAGTTGTTTGTCCATTTCTTCAAATTCGAAGGAAATTGGGCCTTCATCAACACCTCGTGCTGCTCGTGGAAGGGCCAGACTTCGTCACAGTTATTCAGTATGAACCAATGAGCCACTTCCATGTCGCTATTGGTGAACGGCTCCGAGATTGGACCATTGCTGAATGGTCGTGCGGTTTGGGAAAATATAGATAGGGACTCTGGACATTGACCACTCTCGTCGTTGCGTGAGGCCCTATTGAAGGAAGTTTCAACATTCCGAAGCTACATTGCACAAAATGTCAGTGCCTCCTTTGCAATGTACGCCTCCGCTATAAAGCCTACGGGATGTGCCTTGTTCTGAACTTACCCTTTGTACGTACCTAACATTCTGTAAGGAAATATACATTATGATTCACATATATACATGATAGTAAGGAAATATTATCAAACAGCAGGAATAAGTTATACCTCTCGATTGGGTACATCAAACGATAATGCACCGGGCCAACTAGCTTTTCCTCATCTGCAGATGTATTAGTAGGTGCACCATTACATCAAAGAATGCATGTGGATATATTTTCTCTAGCCGGCACATGATGTAGACAATATCCTCGTTAATTGCTTCGAGGTCCGCCTTTACCAACGATCTGGCACATAGTATCTGGAAGAATTGGGACAAATAAACTATCGTCTCAACAACAACAAGCTCTAAGAAGGGCCGAATACCAATCGGAATGAGTCGTTGTAGCAAAACATGATAGTCATAGCTCTTCATACCAGACATGATCCCACCGTCGGTGCTAACGTTTCGGGATATGTTGTCGGCGTACCCGTCGGGAAATTTCACACCCTGCAACCACTTTAGGAATTTTTTCTTATTCTCCAGTATAGATGTATAACTTGGATGAGCCATGATGTATTTGCCATTGACAACTTTTGGCCCCACAAATTAGGCCGAATCCCCATTTCTTGCATACCCAAACGAGATTTTTTTGTGTGCTTTGACTTGCCTTCAATGGGTAAAGTCGTTCCCACAACACTCTTGGCAACATTCTTCTCGATGTGCATAGGATCCGCTATATGTCTTATTTTCAATTTCGACCAATACGCCAACTGGAAGAATATGCTCTTTTTCGTCCAATTTTCATGTTCAGCTAGTTTCGGTCCTCATGTGACGAAGTCATGTATACTGTTCAGTTTGGACAATATCTCATCACCAAACCTTTCCCTTGGTCGAGCTCGTAACTCTTATTTTTCATCAAATAAGTCAGATTACATTCGCCATCGGTGATCCCCCAGCTGAAACCTTCTCGCACCCAAGTAGCATACCTTCGATGCGTGCCAAAAGGACGTTGTGTCTGGTCCACATGTCAGGCAAGCTAGATAGCCCTTGGTGCTCCATCCTGACAACATACCATTAGCAGGAAAATCATTAATTGCCACATTACGGCTGCTCGTAGAGTGAACATTTCTACACTGCACTTGTCGTATATCCGGACACCATTTTCCCATAGATCCACGAGCTCAACAATCAACGGTCGCAAATGCACATCGATGGAATTACTCAACGATTTGGGCCCCAGTATTACTGAGGATTCTGAATTCTTTCTTCATGCATCTCCAAGAAGGCAAGTTATACGGAACCATAACCACCGGCCAAGTGCTATAGGGCTTTGTAAAGCTCCCAAATGGATTAAACCCGTCAGTAGCGAGCCCTAATTTGACATTTCTTGGTCCGCGGTAAACTCAGGATACATCTTATCAAATTTCTTCCAAGCCTCTCCATCGGTTGGATGCCTCAGTACATCATCATCAATGCGTTCATCTTTGTGCCACCTCATATCACGGGCTGTGCAGGACGTTATGTAGAATGTTTGTAACCTTGGCTTCAGTGGAGAATAACGCAACACCTTGTTCGAAATCTTGTTCTTTTGAAACCTCGGCTCATTGCACATGGGACATTTTCCAAGCTGCTCGAATTCACCGTAAACCAATGCACAGTTGTTCTTGCATGCATGGATCTTGATATACCCTAAACCGAGGCCCTTCAACAGCTTCTTCGAGCCATAATGATCTTTAGGCAGACGGTTTTCTTCAGGGAGCATTCGGATGATGATGTCCATCATGTGATCAAAATGCTTGTTCGTTTGATTATACTCAACTTTCATGTGCATCAACTCCACAACTACCCCTAGAACCAAAAAGGATTTACAACTGGGGTACAATTCACAATGAGCTTCTTTCAACAATCTCTCATAATGGAGCTCAGTGTCTTCGAGTTGAAACCTTGGCGGCTCATCGTCCATATCATCCGATGCGGGAGGAAAAGCATCGGTTAATAACTCAACGACTTGATCATTATCACATCGTCCATCCAAAGCACTTTCATCCCGACGAGTCCTGGGAACCGAAGATGTCGATGCGGAAAATATTTCTTCACCGTGATAGATCCAATTAGTGTAGTTTTGTACGATCTCATTCCATCCTAGATGAGTTTGGACCACATTTCCAACTGCAGTTGTTACATTTACGGCACAGACACCTGATACGTCTTTCATCACTGCAATGACTATGTGCAAAGGCAATGAAATTGTCGATCCCATCCAAATACTGATAAGAAGATCTATCCAACATTTGCGTCCAGCCTCTTTCCATTGTGCCTGTTTTCACAATATAGAATCAACGTAGGTAATTGAGTTAACATTGTCCCGTAATTAGAACAAGTTAAAATCAAAAGCAGCTCGTCTCCTTATGCCTCCGGTGATTTGGCCCTATCTCATTCGAGAGTGCACGTTTGTGCTGTGTAGTTTACGACCTACGAGGCTAAGTTTCGATAGAAGAAAATTTCAGCAGCTTCTCCCTACAGTTCCCCAAATGCACGACGTAGATATTATAAACAAATATCTAGTATGCATTCGGAGAACATTGAGGGGATACAAACCGAATTTCCCACAATCAAAACCTAACCTCGTACACCGCCAACTACACAACACATAGTTGCGCACCCCCAAACTGTCCGAATAAATGGACAATTCAAGAGTCAATCAATCAACCCGATTCACTGACTCTCAAACGGGTCTAAGGTTTTTCATTGAATTTCATTATACAAAGTTAATCAACTCGATTAACTTCGCATAAACGGTTATGAAATATGAACATATTTCACTTCGTCGGAATTAATAAAGCGCTTTACAAAAAATATCACAATAAATTCACAAATACAAACTAATATTAATTATGCATAAAATAGAGTTTACAATTTTCTAATTTCCGTACATTTTTTCTATTTTCCTAACATATTTTCTAATTTCCTAACATATTTTCTATTGCCCTAATTTCATAACATATTTTCCTAACAAATTTTCTAATTTCCTAAACATTCTAAACAATTTCTAATTTCCGTACATATTTTCTATTTTCCTATTTTCCGTACATATTTTCTAATTTACTAACATTTTTTCTAATTTCAATAATTTCATTACATATTTTTTATTTTCCTATTTTCCTAAAATATTTTCTAATTTCCTAATTTCCTAACATATTTTCTATTTCCTTAATTTCATAACATATTTTCTTTTTTTATATTTTCCTAACAAATTTTCTAATTTCTAATGTCCACAAATTCTAAACAATTTCTATACATTTTCCACAATAAATACACAATTTCCTAACATAATTATATCCAAAATTCTTAATAAAATTAAATTAAGAGGCAAACACACATACCTTTTTATAAGTATTCCTTCAAATCAACCAAAAAATTCCTAAAACACAAAACATAATTAATTCCAAATCAAAAATCAAAATTTCAAAACTAAAAAAATTAAAGTTCTGAAACCTTCAAAATTGATATTGGTAATTAAGAGAGAAAGATATTTGATTGGTAGTGAAAATGGTTATGAGATGATGAAGCTAGAGAGAAAGACAGTGTGAGCGAGAGAGTGAGTGAGAGAGAGAGAGAGAGAGAGAGAGAGAGAGAGAGAGAGAGAGAGAGAGAGAGATTGTGAAGCAGAGAGGAAGAAGAAGAAATTAGCGGCTGGGTTATTTAGTGTGTTTAGACTTTTTCCCGATGAATAATATTTGCAGGGCAAAGTTTAATGATTTGTCGGGCAAAGTTTAGTCAACGCCAAGTGTTACCCGACCAAGAATATCCGTCGTTGGATATCAGCTTACCCGACGGAAACAATAACTCGTCGGGCTAACCCTTCCTATTTTACGCACCAACAACTTGTTCTTCCCGCCAACACCTTACCTGGCGAGCATTCCCCTTCGTCGGGCAAACAACATTTACGCGGCGAAAACCACTTTGTCGGGCAAATGTTTATCGAGCAACCTTGATTTTCTTGTAGTGAAACTTGAAACACAACACATCAACAACAGTAGAGACCTCCTGAGCATTTGGGTAATCACTATAATATCATCAACATAGATAAGCACAAAAAGAGAGGAAAGTGTTCCATGGCGAATGAATAAAGATGCATCAAATTAACTATGAAAAAATGCTTGACTGATTAAAAATGATATGAGCCGTTGAAACCAAGCCCGGGGGTGCTTGTTTGAGACCATAAATGGCTTTGGCTTACACACATATTTGGGTCTAGGGGGATAAATAAACCCAGTGGGCTGCTTCATATAAACATCTTCCTCCAAAATACCATTCAAAAAGGCATTACAGACAACTAAATGTTGAAGAGCCCAATTGAAAGAGACAATTAAGGAAAGGAAGGTACAAATAGTAGTGGGTTTGACAACGGGGCTGAAAATTTCATCATAATCTAAACCTTCTTGTTGATTAAACCCTTTCGCTATACCAAGCATGCTTTGTGACGTTCAAGAGACCCATCCGCCTTTCTTTTGACCTTAAAAACCCATTTACATCCAACAAGGTTCATAGAGGGTGAGAAAAGAACAAGAGACCAAGTACGATTATGCATGAGGGTTGTGTATTCCTTCTCCATTATTAAAAATAAAAGATGGAAAAATAAATCCTGAATGTATTTATTTTATTCAAGACTATACAACTTATATAGGCTAATAGTCAACTTTTATAATTAAGAAAATATTTTGTAATCTCTCAAATTATTGTTTCCTTTCTTATTTAGTTTAAGTCAACGATTAGCCTATATAAAGGTTGTATACTCTTGAATAAAACAAATACATTCAAAACTTATTTTTCCATCTTTTATTTTTAACATGGTATCAAAGCAATACCGCTCTTGACACCTAATTCTGCTTCCTCTCCTCATTTGTGGGTGTACGGAGCCTAATTGCTCCATACACCCACGGGACACCTGACTGAGGATTCAGATTGCCATTTTTTAGTTTTCTTTTCTTTGTTTGTTGACAATCTCCCTTACCTAATATATATCAATCGGCGATGTCGCCACCTACTTACCTTAATCGGCCTCTGTGCCATTGAATTGGCCTTTTGTGCCACCTTACTCAGCATTTATGTCATCTCTGGCCTTACATGCCACATTATTCGGCTTTTATGCCACCTCTTAGCCTTTTGTGCCACTGTACTCGGGTTTTGAGTCACCTTTTAGCCTTTTGTGCCACCTTATTTTGGCCTTCTATCCCGCCCTACTTGTCCTTTGTGCCACATTATTCTGCCTTTGTGCCACACCTTGGCCTTTTGTGCCACGCGTGCCATTGTTTTTGGCCTTTGTGCCACCATCTTTACCTTATCATCGTAGAGCATGGTTGATTGAGCCGAAAATGGGCATTTATCTTCTCAAAGTAACCATAATTGTAAGATTATTTGAAGCAACACAGAAGATAATAAGAGAAGAAGCTTACTCTGCAAGTTGGGACTTTATTACATTCACTCTCCAACTTGAGGGGGAATGTTGAGAATCAATAGAATGATGTCGAGAATCGATAGAATGATTTTGAGAATCAATAGAATCGGAAATAGTCAACTTTATAATTAAGAAAATATTTTGTAATGTCTCAAAATATTGTTTCCTTTCTTAATTAGTTTAAGTCAACTATTAGCCTATATAAAAATTGTATACTCTTGAATAAAATAAATACATTCATAACTTATTTTTCCATCTTTTATTTTTAGCATCCATCGCTTGCTTTCAATGAGCATGTTTAGCGGCTTGTGTATAGCTAGTGGGTTCAGATTGTAAAGGATTAGCAAGAACAGAGAGAAAGGCATGTCGTAAAGTGTATGGGGAAAGTTTTAGTCATGAGCTCATTGATGCTTCTAAAACAGTAAAGTGGTGGGGAAGTGTCTAGGCTAGAAGCACTAAAGGTATGAACAGCGGTAGGACTAGAAAATTGGTGAGAGGAAGTGGGCGTGGGACTTGGTGTAGTAGGATTGTTGGTCTCTAGGTGCTCTAGTTGTGGAGTTGGACTTTTGGGACTTGATCTGAAAGTAGGAATAGCGGAGACTAGGCTTGTAGTTGGTGGAGAATGGGAGGCATTTGGAAAATATTATTATTATTGAGGTTTTAATTCGATTAAATAATATATTTATTAAGTAGATATATTTTTTATTATATTGGTGTCTATGAGTCGTTAATATCATTTGTCAGGACCCGTCCCGAATTTCCCCTCGAAACCCGGGAAGAACCCTGATCCCGTCTGACAACCTAAGGAAAGGTTCCCAAATACCCTTCAATCCTTAGCATATAATAATAACAGTAAATAATTTCTCTTGTCAGACAAGGGATTTAAGCACTTAAAATTCCCGTAAGTAAATACCAACCAAATACAATAATATCAGAGCGTCTAAGTAGGATCAATGTACAAATTAGATATCCTACTCAAGTACAACTACACAGCGTAGCGGAAGTGCTAATGCCTCTGCCTCGATATACTGTCCGCGTCAACTCTACGGTCTGAAGGGGGTTTAAACACAAAAGTTGTGAGTGGACAAAAATAATCGTTTATAAAACGCTTTCCAAGGAATATTACCTTTTGCCCCCTCCATTTATAAAACCATGCATGCATCACATAAACAATTCATGTTATAAAAACATCATCTTTAAATCACCGGCATTTTCATGTTCAAAATCATTTATTTCCACCTAGACACATAACATCTCAAATCCACTGTCATCGACACATCCACTAGCCACTAGGGTATCCCTTGGGGTGTGCTAGTACTGTATCACAACTCTCTGTACTATGCTATCACATCAGTCGGCCTATCTCTCGACTAGCATATCATATCATTTTATTGGATTAGTCGGCCTATCTCTCGACTAGCATATCATATCAGTCGGCATATCTCGACTATCATATCATATCAGTCGGCATATCTCGACTATCATATCATATCAGTCGGCATATCTCGACTATCATATCATATCAGTCGGCATATCTCGACTATCATATCATATCAGTCGGCATATCTCGACTATCATATCATATCAGTCGGCATATCTCGACTATCATATCATATCAGTCGGCATATCTCGACTATCATATCATATCAGTCGGCATATTTCGACTATCATATCATATCAGTCGGCATATCTCGACTATCATATCATATCAGTCGGCATATCTCGACTATCTTATCATATCAGTCGGCATATCTCGACTATCATATCATATCAGTCGGCATATCTCGACTATCATACTTTAACTGAAATAGTGGAAAACATATGTCTAGAAATCATTTCTAACATTCAGAAATTCAATGCCACAATACATAACCGTATTTAACAAAGATATTTTGATGCATGCAATTCAGTTTATAAAACAAAGTCCACTCACAAACCTGTTCAAGCTAGCTCAATCCCGTCTCGCTCGTTCCTCTGAGGTTCCCGGAACAATATCGCCTGTCAAAAACAACAATCGGGATTTCCAGCTATTAATAAGACTCGTATATAACAACTTCCTAAACCTCGGGAAGTCTACCCTTGCTGTTCCTAAAATCACAGCAACTTCGGACTCTTAAAACGACCTCTAAACGATGTTCGATCAACCTGAAACCTGTACCAACAGATTCAGAACGTCCGAAACTAGTTACCACGCGCCGCCGTGACGTCAGCCTCGACCCCACGCGCCGCCGGAAGGTCGGCACACGCGCCCACGCGCCCTCACGCGCCGGTCACGCGCCTGCTACAGTAACCACGCGCCTGAACCGGTCCAACCCGGTTCGGCTCAACCTGACCCGGTCCAACTCGACCCGACCGGTTCACTCAACTCGACCGGTTCAACTCGACCCGACCGATCACCGGTGACTCGCAGGAGAAGACGACCGGACTGTCGTCACCGTCGTCGGAGGCTGGCCGGAGAAGATGACCGGACCGCCACCTCCGCCGCCGTCTGGTTCGCCGGAATCCGCCATTTCCGACCGAAATTCCAAGCTTTACAACTTCCTCAAAACTCAACCGTTTTACACAAATTTTACATCTAAATCTATCTACTCAAACCCAGGAATCCAAATATAACCTCAAAACATCAAACACGTACCTGTATAAGCCGGAAAATCGATCCAAAGATCCGAAACTTCCTTTACTCGGCTCGGCTTCCACCGTAGTCCTCTCCTTCGATGGTTGGTACGGTTGTGATCGTGGGAAGGAGTAGAATACGATTAGTTGATCCAAATGGGAAGCTAAAGCCTTGAATCCGTCGTTGACTTTTGGTTTTCTCCTCGGGTAAGTTTCGCACGGGTTGGGTGAGTGTTTGTGTTGTTTGTTACAGAGAGAGAGTGAGTGAGTGAAAATAAGGAGATAAAGATGAAATGATGATGTAAAATAATTGAGGTTAAAATATCTCCCCTCCATGGCCAATTACCAAAATGCCCTTACACATCTAGACCCACAACTTCCGTATATGAACTCCGTTTCCTGCGTGCTGCCTGTCTACGAACTCGTGAGTTCGAGACCTACGCAACGGTACCTGAAACAACACCAAAAGTGTCTCGAAATAAAACTTGATTTCCAAACCCTTTACCGACCAAGGGTAAAATCGTCATTTTACAAAAATTAATTGCATAAAATAAATTATGAAAAGTCCGGGTTGTTACAATCTACCCCCCTTAAGAAATTTCGTCCCCGAAATTCATTCCTAATCATGAAATAAATGAGGATACTGTGCCCGCATTAGTTCCCACGTGGCTTCCTCCACGTTATGGTTCCTCCACAACACTTTAACTAGAGGAATAGTCTTTCTGCGAAGTACCTTTTCCTTCCAATCCAGAATTTGCACTGGTTGTTCCTCAAATGTCAAATCGTCTTTCAACTCAAGTGGTTGCTCTTCCAACACATGAGACTCATCAAACAGATATTTCCGGAGCAAAGATACATGAAAGACATCATGAACTCTGGATAATTCCGAGGGTAAAGAAATACGATATGCCACTGGTCCTATCATCTCCAAAATCTCATATGGACCAATGTAGCGAGGACTTAGTTTTCCCCGTCTACCAAAACGTACCACTCCTTTCCACGGAGATAGTTTCAAGAACACCCAATCACCAACCTCAAACTCAAGGTCTCTGGTTCTGCGGTCTGCATAGTTCTTCTGGCGATCTTGAGCTATCTTCAACCTTTCTCTGATGATTCTTATCTTTTCCTCAGTCGTATCAACCAACTCTGGTGTTAACAGTTTCCTTTCACCTATTTCACTCCAACACAAAGGTGTTCTGCACTGTCTCCCATACAGTGCCTCGAAAGGTGACATCCCGATACTCGACTGGTAACTGTTATTATATGCGAATTCCATCAGAGACAAGTGTGAATCCCAGTTCCCTTTAAACTGTAGTACACAAGCCCTCATCATATCCTCCAAAACCTGGATTGTTCTCTCAGACTGACCATCCGTCTGAGGATGAAAGGCTGTACTGAAATGCAATGTGGTGCCAAATTCCTTCTGCAAACTCCGCCAAAACCTGGAGGTAAATCTTGGATCCCTGTCCGAAACAATAGACTCTGGAGTCCCATGCAGCCGTATGATCTCATCCACGAACAATTTGGCATACCGACTCATCCGAAAATCTTCTCGCACTGGCAAGAAATGTGCAGACTTTGTGAGTTTATCCACAATTACCCATATCCCATCATGTCCTTTCCGTGTCCTTGGAAGTTTATACACAAAGTCCATCGTAATGTGATCCCACTTCCATTCCGGAATAGGTAATGGTTGCAATGTCCCATAGGGTTTCTGCCTCTCCGCTTTCACTTGCTGACATGTCAAACATCTACTCACAAACTCAGCAATTTCTCTTTTCATCCCAGTCCACCAATAGTGTTTCCTTAGGGTATGATACATCTTGGTACCTCCTGGATGCATAGCGTAAGCCGAACTATGAGCCTCATTAAGAATTTCCCTCTTTAGCTCCAGCTCATTCGGTACGCACAACCGTCCATCCTTAACCAATGCTCCATCATCCCTAACCGCATAGTCCTGCCTGTTTCCAGCCTCTAACTCCATCCTGATAATGCACAATGTAGGATCCTGGAGTTGAGCCTCAATAATCCGATCAATCAGAACAGGCCTCACATGGAAACTAGCCAACAAAGCCCCCTGGCTATCCATGTCCAGTACAATCCCTGCTCTACGGAACTCTACCAATAACGGTAAGTAGACTGCATGCAAATGGGCCAAAGATCCCATAGATCTCCTGCTCAAGGCATCTGCCACAACATTGGCTTTTCCTGGATGTTACTCAATAGTACAATCATAATCCTTTATCAGCTCAAGCCACATTCTCTGCCTCAAATTCAGGTCTTTCTGGGTGAACAAGTACTTTAAACTCTTATGGTCGGTGAAGATCCGACACGTCTCCCCGTACAAGTAATGTCTCCATATTTTCAGTGCATGCACTACTGCAGCCAACTCCAAATCATGTGTGGGGTAATTCCTCTCATGGGTTTTAAGTTGTCTGGAAGCATACGCTATCACTTTCCCATGCTGCATCAGCACACAGCCAATACCCCGCAATGATGCATCACTATATACCTCAAAACCCCTGTTACCATCTGGAAGGGTTAATACTGGAGCAGAAGTCAATCTTCTCTTTAGCTCCTGGAAGCTCTGCTCACAATCAGCATCCCAGTCAAACTTGACTCCTTTCTTAGTCAACCGAGTCAATGGGCCTTCTATCGTAGAAAATCCTTCTACGAACCGCCGATAATATCCTGCCAAACCCAGAAAACTCCTCATCTCTGTCACTGTCCTCGGTTGCTCCCAGTTTGCCACTGCCTCCACTTTTTGGAGATCTACGCTGATACCGTCAGCAGAAATCACATGACCCAAGAATCCAACTTCGGTCAACCAAAACTGGCATTTACTGAACTTGGCAAACAAATGCTTTTTCCTAAGCATATTCAGTACCAACCTCAAGTGCTTCTCATGTGCCTTGGCACTCCTTGAATACACCAAGATATCGTCGATGAACACTATTACAAATCGATCCAAATACTTTTGGAACACTCTGTTCATCAAATCCATAAACGCTGCCGGGGCATTAGTCAACCCGAAAGGCATCACCAGGAACTCATAATGACCATATCGAGTCCTGAAAGCTGTTTTCTGAACATCCTCTTCCCGGATTCTCAGCTGATGGTACCCGGATCGAAGGTCAATTTTCGAAAAATACTTTGCCCCTTTCAGTTGATCAAATAAATCGTCAATCCTTGGCAAAGGATACTTATTTCGCACCGTCACTTTATTTAACTACCGGTAGTCGATACACAATCTCAGACCACCATCCTTTTTCCTCACAAATAGTACCGGTGCACCCCATGGTTAAACACTTGGGCGAATAAATCCCATATTCACCAAGTCCTGCAATTGAGTCTTTAACTCTCGCAATTCTGCCGGTGCGATCCTATACGGTGCCTGTGAGATAGGTTGAGTACCTGGCAAAAGCTCGATTGTGAACTCAATCTCACGGTGTGGTGGTAATCCTGGAAGATCATCTGGAAACACATCAGAGAATTCACTCACCACAGGAATATCTTCCACTCTCATCGGAGTATTTCGAGCATCTATCACATGAGCCAAGTAACCCTCACAACCTTTTCTCAACAATCTCTCAGCTGTTAACGCTGATATCACTCCATAGGGTAATACCCTACGATCTCCCCGAAATGTAAGTTCAGGGAATCCTGGACTCCGAAAAACTACTGTCTTATTATAACAGTCTATGGAGGCATGGTGCATGGACAACCAATCCATCCCCAGAATCACATCAAACTCAAAAATGTCTAAGGGGATTAAATCTACCTCCAAACCATGGCCTTCAACCATCACCGGACAACTGCGAATCACTTGGTTCGCCACTAACATATCTCCGGTAGGAGTACTAATACCCATGTCCCAACCAATTGGAGACAATTCTCTATCCGCAAACAATGCAAAACCCCGAGAAATAAAAGAATGAGTTGCTCCCGGATCTAATAACACACAAGCATTGCGGTTAAAAATAGATAACGTACCCGTGACCACATCCGGTGCTACTCGAGCTTCCTGTTGCGTCATGGCAAACACTCGAGCTGGTGTACCTGAAGATCGACCACGATCCCCATACCTGCCTCTGGGCCTGTTGGTGCCACTAGCTCTACCAGCCCCACCGAAATAGGTCTGCCTCTCAGCTGCAGTATCATACATCTGTCCTGCACTCGGGCTAGGATCAGTCGCACCACGACTAAAGGAACTACTGCCCGGACGTCGTTCTGGACAGAATCTCTTGATGTGACCAGGCTCCCCACAGAAATAACAACCGGCATCACTGAAGCCACTAGATCTGCCACCCTGTCTCCTGTTGAACTGCACTGAGGCACCCCGAGACTGTGCAAAAGATTGGCGTGTCTGACCAGCTCCGCCACTGCCTGTACTAGATCTCCCAGAAGATCCAGAACTATGACTGCCTCTTTTTGATGGTCCCTGACTAGAGGTTCCTGCAGTCCAGTGATCTCGACGTCTCCTGTTCCCACTGTACTACTGTGGCATTGGGAAACCCAAACTCAACTCTACTCGAGCTGCAGCATCAGCCAAAGTCCTCAACGAAGTGTGGTCCTATCAGGACCCGTCCCGAATTTCCCCTCGAAACCCGGGAAGAACCCTGATCCCGTCTGACAACCTAAGAAAAGGTTCCCAAAATACCCTTCAATCCATACAAATTATAATAACCATGATAAATACTTCCTCTTGTCAGACAAGGGACTTAAGCACTCAATAATTCCCGTAATTAACGACCAAACAAATACAACATAATATCAGAGCGTCTAAGTAGGATCAAGAGTAAAATTTAGATATCCTACTCAAATATACAACACAGCGCAGTCGAAATACTAATGCCTCAGCCTCGAGATCAATGTTCGCGTCAACTCTACTCAACTGCCTGAAGGGGGATTTAAACACAAAAGTTGTGAGTGGACAAAAATAATCATTTATAAATTCCTTTTCGAAGAATTACCTTTCTTCCCCTCCATTTATAAAATCATGCATGCATAACATAAAACAATTTATCATATAAAAGCATCATATGTAAATCATCCAAAATTCACATTTATCTTTAAATTCATGAATTGGACTCACATAAAATCTGTATAATAAAAATACCTCGTAATCCACAATTTGGTTTGAAAACTCTCTTCAAAGGAGTTTAAAATCATATAATTCAATCTGGACACAAATTATCTCAAATCCAAATCGTTTGGTTCAATCGGACACATAATATCTCAAATTCAAATCATTTGGTTCAAACTCACGAATATCTCAATTTCAAATCATTTGGTTCCATTTGGCAAATATCTCAAAATCAAGAATTCACTGTTCCCGACATATTCATAACACATCAGGGTATCCCTTGAGATGTGTTCAAATCTGTACAACTCTGTGTACCATATGTACTGTCTGTAATATCTGTACTATGCATAGACAGTTTCGCGACCCGGCGGAGACATACTCCTCAACACCTAAGGTCCGAACCCTCAACAACTGGTAGAGTCATGCTCCTCAACACCAGTCAGAGCAACAACAATCATCGGGACGGGAATCAGTGAATCAAATCCATACTTTGAAATATTTGTTTCTCGGCCTAAGCCAAATTCTTTGCAAATATCATTTTATGGCCAAAATCGGTAAAATCACAATTATGAGTCAAAACCCAAATCACATACTCAAATAGTCACCACGTCAAAACGATATCAAAATCGAGTACAAAATCAGGCCATTTCTCAAAACATACTTTCACAGAAATATTGTAAAATATGTGTCCAGCATCATTTCTAAAATCCAGAAATTCATTGCACTCATACTCAACAGTATTTAAAGCAAATATACGTTCATGCATGCATTACAGTTTATAAATCAAAGTCCACTCACAAACCTGTTCAAGCACGCTCAATCCCGAACTGCACGATCCCCTGAGGTTCCTGGAGCAGTATCGCCTGTCCAAATTAATAATCGGGATTACCAGCTAATAATAATAATCTTAAGTATAAACCCCATAAATCCCGGGAGTCTAACGATGCTGTCCTAGAAAACGCAGCAACCTTAAAACGTCCGAAACAACCCCTAAACGACATCCGATCGACTCGAAACCTGCGCCAACAGGTCCGAAACGTCAAAAACTAACTGTCACGCGCCACCGTGACCTCAGACTCGGCCCCACGCGCCGCCACGCGCCGACGGAAGGTCGGAACACGCGCTCACGCGCCGCCACGCGCCCTGACGCGCCGGTCACGCGCCTGCTACAGTACCCACGCGCCTGGACCGGTCCAACCCGGTCCAACTCGGCCCGACCCGGTCCAACTCGGCCTGACCGGTTCACTCAACCCGACCGATTCAACTCGACCCGACCGGTTCAACTGACCCGACCGGTTCACTCGACCGGACCGGTTCAACTCAACCTGACCGGTCACCGGCGACTCGCCGGAGAAGATGACCGGCTGCCGTCACCGTCGCCGGAGGTTGGCCGGAGAAGATGACCGGACCACCACCTCCGTCGCCGTCTGGTTTCGCCGGAATCCTCCATTTCCGGCCGAAACTCCAAGCTTTCCAACTTCTTCAAAACTCAACCATTTTTCACGAATTTTACGTCTAAATCTATCTACTCAAACCCAGGAATCCAAATATGAGCTTAAAACATCAAACACATACCTGTGCTAGCCGGAAAATCGATCGGAAAGTCCGAAACTTCCTATTCTCGGTTCGGCTTCCTCCGTGGTCCTCTCCTTCGATGGTTGGTACGGTTGTGATCACGGGAAGGAGTTGAACACGATTAGTGGATCAAAACTGGAAGTTGAAGCCTTGAAATCCAAGTTGACTTTGTGGGTTTTTTGGATGATTTTCGCACGGGTTCAATGGTTTCGGGTGTGTTTTAGTTTGTCACAGAGAGAGAGAAGATCAAATGAAGATGAGGATGAAACAAATCAGACTTATCTGATTTGTTAACAAAAATATCTCCCCTCCATGGAAAATTACCAAAATGCCCTTGCACATCTAGACCCATAACTCTCGTCTACGAACTCCGTTTTCCGCGTGCCGCCTGTCTACGAACTCGTGAGTTCGAGACCTACGCAACGGTATACAAAACACCACCGAAAAGGTTTCGAAACCAAAACTTGATTTCCATGCCCTTTAACAAGCAAGGGCAAAATCGTCATTTTACATAAATAATTTAATTAAATCCAATAATTGAAATTCCGGGTTGTTACAATCTACCCCCCTTAAGAAATTTCGTCCCCGAAATTCAACTCTACCCTTGGAACAAATAAGGATACTGCGTCCGTATTAGTTCCTCAGTTTCCCACGTGGCTTCCTCCACGTTATGATTCCTCCACAACACTTTAACTAGAGGAATACTCTTTCTGCGCAGTACCTTCTCTTTCCAATCCAAAATTTGCACTGGTTGCTCCTCAAAGGTCAAATCATCTTTCAGCTCAAGTGGTTGCTCTTCCAACACATGAGACTCATCAAACAGATATTTCTGGAGCAAAGATACATGGAAAACATTATGAACTCTGGATAGTTCCGATGGTAAAGCAAGACGATATGCCACTGGTCCTATCCTCTCCAGAATCTCATATGGACCAATGTAACGAGGACTCAGTTTTCCTCGTCTACCAAAACGTACAACTCCCTTCCAAGGAGATAGTTTCAAGAACACCCAATCACCTACCTCAAACTCAAGGTCTCTGGTTCTACGGTCTGCATAGCTCTTCTGGCGATCCTGAGCTGTCTTCAACCTTTCTCTGATGATCCTTATCTTTTCCTCAGTCGTATCAACCAACTCTGGTGTTAACAGTTTCCTTTCACCCACTTCGTTCCAGCATAGAGGTGTCCTGCACTGCCTCCCATACAGTGCCTCGAAAGGAGACATTCCAATACTCGACTGATAACTATTATTATAAGCAAATTCCATCAGAGCCAGATGTGAATCCCAGTTTCCTTTAAACTGTAGTACACAAGCTCTCATCATATCCTCCAAAATCTGGATTGTCCTCTCAGACTGACCATCCGTCTGAGGATGAAAAGCTGTACTAAAATGCAATGTAGTGCCAAAAGCCTTCTGCAAACTCCGCCAAAACCTGGAGGTAAATCTAGGATCCCTGTCCGAAACAATGGACTCTGGAGTCCCATGTAGCCGTATGATCTCATCAATGAACAATTTGGCATACTGACTCATCCGAAAATCTTCCCGCACTGGCAAGAAATGTGCAGACTTCGTGAGTCTATCAACAATTACCCATATCCCATCATGTCCTTTCTGTGTCCTTGGAAGTTTATACACAAAATCCATCGTAATATGATCCCACTTCCATTCCGGAATAGGTAATGGTTGAAGTGCCCCATATGGTTTCTGCCTCTCTGCTTTCACTTGCTGGCACGTCAGGCATCTACTCACAAACTCAGCAATCTCCCTTTTCATCCCAGTCCACCAATAATATTTCCTTAGGGTATGATACATCTTGGTACCCCCTGGATGCATAGCGTAAGCCGAACTATGAGCCTCATCAAGAATTTCCCTCTTTAGTTCCAGCTCATTCGGTACGCACAACCGACCATCCCTAACCAAGGCTCCATCATCCCTAAGCGCATAGTCCTGCCTGTTTCCAGCCTCTAACTCCATCCTGATAATGCACAATGTAGGGTCCTGGAGTTGAGCCTCAATAATCCGATCAATCAGCACAGGCCTCACATGAAAACTAACCAACAAAGCCCCCTGGCTATCCATGTCCAGTACTATCCCTGCTCTACGGAACTCTACCAGTAATGGTAAGTAGACTGTATGCAAATGGGCTAAAGAACCCATGGATTTCCTGCTTAAAGCATCCGCCACAACATTGGCTTCCCTGGATGGTACTCTATAGTACAATCATAATCCTTTATTAACTCAAGCCATCTTCTCTGCCTCAGATTCAGGTCTTTTTGGGTGAACAAGTACTTCAAACTCTTATGGTCGGTGAAGATCCGACACGTCTCCCCGTACAAATAATGTCTCCATATTTTCAATGCATGCACCACTGCAGCTAATTCCAAATCATGTGTGGGGTAATTCAACTCATGGGGTTTAAGTTGTCTAGAAGCATAAGCTATCACCTTTCCATGCTGCATCAACACGCAGCCTATACCCCGCAATGATGCATCACTATACACCTCGAATCCACCAGTATCATCAGGAATGGTCAATACTGGAGCAGAAGTCAACCTCCTCTTCAGCTCCTGAAATCCCTGTTCACAATCAGCTCCCCAGTCAAACTTGACTCCTTTCCTCGTCAACCGAGTCAACGGCCCTGCTATCGTAGAAAATCCTTCTACGAACCGTCGATAATATCCTGCAAAACCCAGAAAACTCCTCACCTCTGTCACTGTCCTCGGTTGCTCCCAGTTTGCCACTGCCTCAACCTTTTGGGGATCTACGCTGATACCCTCAGCCGAAATCATATGACCTAAGAATCCAACTTCAGTCAACCAAAACTGGCATTCACTGAATTTGGCAAACAAATGCTTTTTCATAAGCATATTCAGCACCAACCTTAAGTGCTTCTCATGTGCCTTAGCACTCCTCGAATACACCAAGATGTCATCAATGAACACAATCACAAACCGATCCAAATACTTTTGGAACACCCTGTTCATCAAATCCATAAATGCTGCTGGAGCATTAGTCAACCCGAAAGGCATCACCAGGAACTCATAATGACCATAACGAGTCCTGAAAGCTGTTTTCTCAACATCCCCTTCTCTGATCCTCAACTGGTGGTATCCGGATCGAAGGTCAATTTTCGAAAAATATCTTGCCCCCTTAAGTTCATCAAACAAATCATCTATCCTTGGCAAAGGTACTTATTCCGCACCGTAGCCATGTTTAGCTTCCGGTAGTCTATACACAACCTCAACCCACCATCCTTTTTCCTCACTAATAACACTGGTGCACCCCAAGGTGAAACACTTGGGCGAATAAATCCCATATTCACCAAGTCCTGCAACTGAGTTTTTAACTCTCGCAATTCTGCCGGTGCCATCCTATATGGTGCCTGTGAGATAGGTTGAGTACCTGGCAAAAGCTCGATGGTGAACTCAATCTCCCGGTGAGGTGGCAATCCCGGAAGATCATCTGGAAACACATCAGAGAATTCACTCACCACGAGAATATCCTCTACTCTCATCGGAGTATTCCGAGAATCAAACACATGAGCCAAGTAACCCTCACAACCTTTCCTCAGCAATTTCTCAGCGGTCAAAGCTGATATCACTCCACAGGATAGTACCCTACGATCTCCCCTGAATGTAAGTTCCGGTAAACCTGGACTCCGGAAATCCACTCTCTTGTCATAACAATCAATAGAGGCATGGTGCATAGTCAACCAATCCATCCCCAGAATCACATCAAAATCTAAAATATCTAAGGGGATTAAATCTGCCTCTAATGCATGACCTTCCACTAACACTGGTCAACTACGAATCACGAGATTCGCCACTAACATATTCCCAGTAGGAGTACTAATACCCATGTCTCAACCAATCGGAGACAATTCTCTATATCCTCTGGGCTAGACTCGCCCATAAATATTATAGCCCCTAATCTCTGGGCTCTCTCAATGTCTGAACCCTCTGTAGCAGTCCTACTCTGAAGTACAGAAGTCAACGTATGACCCATTTGTTCCAGTGTTTGCCTCATATCAGGCTCCACTGTAGGTTCAGGTGTGTCCCCAATATTATTCGACTGTTGACGGAACTCGCGTCTCGGAGGCATTACGCTGAAAAGAACTATAACTCAATAATACCAACATAATTGTACACGTAGTGTACAGCCTACAGGAATTTAACCTAGTGCTCTGATACCAATTGTCAGGACCCGTCCCGAATTTCCCCTCGAAACCCGGGAAGAACCCTGATCCCGTCTGACAACCTAAGAAAAGGTTCCCAAAATACCCTTCAATCCATACAAATTATAATAACCATGATAAATACTTCCTCTTGTCAGACAAGGGACTTAAGCACTCAATAATTCCCGTAATTAACGACCAAACAAATACAACATAATATCAGAGCGTCTAAGTAGGATCAAGAGTAAAATTTAGATATCCTACTCAAATATACAACACAGCGCAGTCGAAATCCTAATGCCTCAGCCTCGAGATCAATGTTCGCGTCAACTCTACTCAACTGCCTGAAGGGGGATTTAAACACAAAAGTTGTGAGTGGACAAAAATAATCATTTATAAATTCCTTTTCGAAGAATTACCTTTCTTCCCCTCCATTTATAAAATCATGCATGCATAACATAAAACAATTTATCATATAAAAGCATCATATGTAAATCATCCAAAATTCACATTTATCTTTAAACTCATGAATTGGACTCACATAAAATCTGTATAATAAAAATACCTCGTAATCCACAATTTGGTTTGAAAACTCTCTTCAAAGGAGTTTAAAATCATATAATTCAATCTGGACACAAATTATCTCAAATCCAAATCGTTTGGTTCAATCGGACACATAATATCTCAAATTCAAATCATTTGGTTCAAACTCACGAATATCTCAATTTCAAATCATTTGGTTCCATTTGGCAAATATCTCAAAATCAAGAATTCACTGTTCCCGACATATTCATAACACATCAGGGTATCCCTTGAGATGTGTTCAAATCTGTACAACTCTGTGTACCATATGTACTGTCTGTAATATCTGTACTATGCATAGACAGTTTCGCGACCCGGCGGAGACATACTCCTCAACACCTAAGGTCCGAACCCTCAACAACTGGTAGAGTCATGCTCCTCAACACCAGTCAGAGCAACAACAATCATCGGGACGGGAATCAGTGAATCAAATCCATACTTTGAAATATTTGTTTCTCGGCCTAAGCCAAATTCTTTGCAAATATCATTTTATGGCCAAAATCGGTAAAATCACAATTATGAGTCAAAACCCAAATCACATACTCAAATAGTCACCACATCAAAACGATATCAAAATCGAGTACAAAATCAGGCCATTTCTCAAAACATACTTTCACAGAAATATTGTAAAATATGTGTCCAGCATCATTTCTAAAATCCAGAAATTCATTGCACTCATACTCAACAGTATTTAAAGCAAATATACGTTCATGCATGCATTACAGTTTATAAATCAAAGTCCACTCACAAACCTGTTCAAGCACGCTCAATCCCGAACTGTACGCTCCCCTGAGGTTCCTGGAGCAGTATCGCCTGTCCAAATTAATAATCGGGATTACCAGCTAATAATAATAATCTTAAGTATAAACCCCATAAATCCCGGGAGTCTAACGATGCTGTCCTAGAAAACGCAGCAACCTTAAAACGTCCGAAACAACCCCTAAACGACATCCGATCGACTCGAAACCTGCGCCAACAGATCCGAAACGTCAAAAACTAACTGTCACGCGCCACCGTGACCTCAGACTCGGCCCCACGCGCCGCCACGCGCCGACGGAAGGTCGGAACACGCGCTCACGCGCCGCCACGCGCCCTCACGCGCCGGTCACGCGCCTGCTACAGTACCCACACGCCTGGACCGGTCCAACCCGGTCCAACTCGGCCTGACCGGTTCACTCAACCCGACCGATTCAACTCGACCCGACCGGTTCAACTGACCCGACCGGTTCACTCGACCGGACCGGTTCAACTCAACCTGACCGGTCACCGGCGACTCGCCGGAGAAGATGACCGGCTGCCGTCACCGTCGCCGGAGGTTGGCCGGAGAAGATGACCGGACCACCACCTCCGTCGCCGTCTGGTTTCGCCGGAATCCTCCATTTCCGGCCGAAACTCCAAGCTTTCCAACTTCTTCAAAACTCAACCATTTTTCACGAATTTTACGTCTAAATCTATCTACTCAAACCCAGGAATCCAAATATGAGCTTAAAACATCAAACACATACCTGTGCTAGCCGAAAAATCGATCGGAAAGTCCGAAACTTCCTATTCTCGGTTCGGCTTCCTCCGTGGTCCTCTCCTTCGATGGTTGGTACGGTTGTGATCACGGGAAGGAGTAGAACACGATTAGTGGATCAAAACTGGAAGTTGAAGCCTTGAAATCCAAGTTGACTTTGTGGGTTTTTTGGATGATTTTCGCACAGGTTCAATGGTTTCGGGTGTGTTTTAGTTTGTCACAGAGAGAGAGAAGATCAAATGAAGATGAGGATGAAACAAATCAGACTTATCTGATTTGTTAACAAAAATATCTCCCCTCCATGGAAAATTACCAAAATGCCCTTGCACATCTAGACCCATAACTCTCGTCTACGAACTCAGTTTTCCGCGTGCCGCCTGTCTACGAACTCGTGAGTTCGAGACCTACGCAACGGTATACAAAACACCACCGAAAAGGTTTCGAAACCAAAACTTGATTTCCATGCCCTTTAACAAGCAAGGGCAAAATCGTCATTTTACATAAATAATTTAATTAAATCCAATAATTGAAATTCCGGGTTGTTACAGGTCCATAGACGTAACTGCTGACCGAATTTCACTCCGCAGTCCACTCTCAAATCTGTGGCACTTGTCTGACTCGGTCGCTACCAATGTCGGTGCAAAGCGACTCAGCACTATGAATCTTTGTTCATACTGGGCCACCGTCATGTCTCCTTGCTGTGAATGCAAGAACTCGGCCTCCTTAACACTCCGGTGTGAGCGAGGGTAAAATTGCTCCAAGAAACGTTCCCGGAAAATCTGCCAAGTAACCGTATGGACATTCCAGCCTGACACCTCCAATGAGTGCCACCAGTGGTAAGCAGAACCACCTAGTAAAAATGTGGCCAGTAGAACTCTCTCCTCTAGAGGACACCTCATAATCATAAACACCCGCTCCATGCGAGTACTCCACTCCTCAGCTTCCTCTGGGCTAGAGTCACCCATGAATATCGTTGCCCCCAGTCTCTGGGCTCTCTCAATATCAGAGACTTCATGAGAAGCTCTATCCTGGAGTACAGAAGCTAATGTCTGACCCAGCTGTTCCAGTGTCTGCCTCAAATCAGGCTCCACTGCAGGTTCATGGTCATCTCCACCATTCCCTGACCGTTGACGGAACTCTCGTCTCGGAGGCATTATAAGCTGAAAAGAAGTTGTAAACCATTAATACCAAAATTTCACTTGTACACTAGATGTACGGTCTACAGGAATTTAACCTAGTGCTCTGATACCAATTGTCAGGACCCGTCCCGAATTTCCCCTCGAAACCCGGGAAGAACCCTGATCCCGTATGACAACCTAAGGAAAGGTTCCCAAATACCCTTCAATCCTTAGCATATAATAATAACAGTAAATAATTTCTCTTGTCAGACAAGGGATTTAAGCACTTAAAATTCCCGTAAGTATATACCAACCAAATACAATAATATCAGAGCGTCTAAGTAGGATCAATGTACAAATTAGATATCCTACTCAAGTACAACTACACAGCGTAGCGGAAGTGCTAATGCCTCTGCCTCGAGATACTGTCCGCGTCAACTCTACGGCCTGAAGGGGGTTTAAACACAAAAGTTGTGAGTGGACAAAAATAATCGTTTATAAAACGCTTTCCAAGGAATATTACCTTTTTCCCCCTCCATTTATAAAACCATGCATGCATCACATAAACAATTCATGTTATAAAAACATCATCTTTAAATCACCGGCATTTTCATGTTCAAAATCATTTATTTCCACCTAGACACATAACATCTCAAATCCACTGTCATCGACACATCCACTAGCCACCAGGGTATCCCTTGGGGTGTGCTAGTACTGTATCACAACTCTCTGTACTATGCTATCACATCAGTCGGCCTATCTCTCGACTAGCATATCATATCATTTTATTGGATTAGTCGGCCTATCTCTCGACTAGCATATCATATCAGTCGGCATATCTCGACTATCATATCATATCAGTCGGCATATCTCGACTATAATATCATATCAGTCGGCATATCTCGACTATCATATCATATCAGTCGGCATATCTCGACTATCATATCATATCAGTCGGCATATCTCGACTATCATATCATATCAGTCGGCATATCTCGACTATCATATCATATCAGTCGGCATATCTCGACTATCATATCATATCAGTCGGCATATCTCGACTATCATATCATATCAGTCGGCATATCTCGACTATCATACTTTATCAGTCGGCATATCTCGACTATCATATCATATCAGTCGGCATATCTCGACTATCATACTTTAACTGAAATAGTGGAAAACATATGTCTAGAAATCATTTCTAACATTCAGAAATTCAATGCCACAATACATAACCGTATTTAACAAAGATATTTTGATGCATGCAATTCAGTTTATAAAACAAAGTCCACTCACAAACCTGTTCAAGCTAGCTCAATCCCGTCTCGCTCGTTCCTCTGAGGTTCCCGGAACAATATCGCCTGTCAAAAACAACAATCGGGATTACCGGCTAGTAATAAGAGTCGTATATAACAACTTCCTAAACCTCGGAAAGTCTACCCTTTCTGTTCCTAAAATCACAGCAACTTCGGACACTTAAAACGACCTCTAAACGATGTCCGATCAACCTGAAACCTGTACCAACAGATTCAGAACGTCCGAAACTAGTTACCACGCGCCGCTGTGACGTCAGCCTCGACCCCACGCGCCGCCACGCGCCGCCAGAAGGTCGGTACACGCGCCCACGCGCCCTCACGCGCCGATCACGCGCCTCCTACAGTAACCACGCGCCTGAACCGGTTCAACTCGGTTCGGCTCAACCTGACCCGGTCCAACTCGACCCGACCGGTTCACTCAACTCGACCGGTTCAACTCGACCCGACCGGTCACCGATGACTCGCCGGAGAAGACAACCGGTCGCTGTCACCGTCGCCGGAGGCTGGCCGGAGAAGATGACCGAACCGCCACCTCTGCCGCCGTCTGGTTCGCCGGAATCCGCCATTTCCGACCGAAATTCCAAGCTTTACAACTTCCTCAAAACTCAACCGTTTTACACAAATTTTACGTCTAAATCTATCTACTCAAACCCAGGAATCCAAATATAACCTCAAAACATCAAACACGTACCTGTATAAGCCGAAAAATCGATCCAAAGATCCGAAACTTCCTTTACTCGGCTCGGCTTCCACCGTAGTCCTCTCCTTCGATGGTTGGTACGGTTGTGATCGTGGGAAGGAGTAGAATACGATTAGTTGATCCAAATGGGAAGCTAAAGCCTTGAATCCGTCGTTGACTTTTGGTTTTCTCCTTGGGTAAGTTTCGCACGGGTTGGGTGAGTGTTTGTGTTGTTTGTTACAGAGAGAGAGTGAGTGAGTGAAAATAAGGAGATAAAGATGAAATGATGATGTAAAATAATTGAGGTTAAAATATCTCCCCTCCATGGCCAATTACCAAAATGCCCTTACACATCTAGACCCACAACTTCCGTATACGAACTCCGTTTCCTGCGTGCCGCCTGTCTACGAACTCGTGAGTTTGAGACCTACGCAACGGTACCCGAAACAACACCAAAAGTGTCTCGAAATAAAACTTGATTTCCAAACCCTTTACCGACCAAGGGTAAAATCGTCATTTTACAAAAATTAATTGCATAAAATAAATTATGAAAAGTCCGGGTTGTTACATCATTACCAGGAACAATTTGGACATTATATTAAATATGGGCCACGTGTCAGCTTCACAATTTTCGGTTGATTTATAGTTCTACAAATGCTCCCACATTGCTTAGGAATTCAGGAAATCCTAAGGGGTATTTTTGTTTTTTTAGTCCCGATAAATAGTTTTTTTTTAAGAGAGTATGACTCCGCTTTGCCTTGAATATTTTTCTTGTTGATGTTGAAATTCCATTAGACTTAAAATGTGATTCTATGTTGAAACAGAAGTTATGGACCTCAAAATTAACTCCATATTGAAATGAGGGGGCATAGGATTTACGGTTTCTTACCAATTGAAATGGAGCGCCGGTCGGTTTCTTCTTTTTCTTTATTTCTATTAATTGTTTTTCTCTTCCGCCGTATCCTTTCTTTTTGTTTAACGTATCCTCCACTCTCAAACATTGAATTGGAACAAATCCCCATGTCTTCTCTTGATGGTGATGCGGCTGCTGAGGTGAGATGAGATTGTTCTTTCCTTTTCGTCTCCGCAGAAGAAGAGAATTTTCTTCCTTTGTTTTTAAATTACTCGGTCGATGCATGTAAAGATGGTCAAATTGTTAAATGATTAATAATTGTAGTATTTTTTGTCATAATTATATAAGATTATAATTGTGGTTATTTATAACTTTTGGTTATTTAACAAAATAGTTATTAACAATTATCATAATCATTAATATATGGTTAATCGCAGTATACCGCGAAAATAATTTTAATTTTTAATTTCTATTTTTTTTAAATATTAAAATAACTGAAATTAATATTTAAAAAAATAAAAAAAACCAAAAATAATAAAAATAGGTAAAATTGCAAGGGATAATCAACTATCTCGGATATCAACAAATTTTATATAACAACGTAGAGCTCGACCAGTATAACAACTTTAATACTTGGGTCGACTGCCAAAAGTGGTTGAAAAATGTGAAAAACACTATAAAATTACGAAACTTTTCAAATTAGATTCACAAAAATCGACTAAAATATGATGAATTTAAGGACATATGCTTGTTAGATTCAAAGAGAGGAATAAATCCTTACCTAGTCGGATCGACCCGCCGGCATCGCGGGTCGCCCACGGGTCTATTGGCGATGAGTCTTTTTTTTCTGTTTTTTTTTAAATTTTTACAATTTATTTTTCAAATGACTTTAATTAAATAACACTATATAAATGGTTAAATAAATATGACAAAAAAAAATTAGTAAACTATCTAAATTTATATGGTTATACAATAAATGATTAAAAGGTTATGTAATAAATAGTTTGTCCATTGGTTAAATAGTTAATAACTATAACTAAACTATCTAATTGTGGACTTAAATGGTTATAACCATAATCATACCATTTAGATAAATAATTAAGTCATAACCATCCAATTTAATATAAATGGTTATTGAAACTTCGGTCTACCATAACTGTGATTTTTTGACCATTCCTATTTGCAGGTTGGAGTTGAAAAGATAGTGGGCTGACGTAAGACTGGAGGCAAGGTGCGGCTAGTCTCACAGAGATCGCGGCTCAGCCGGTTGGATGCCCGCTGTCGCCTTGATCCCCTCCATTGCAGTGTTGCGAGAGAAGCAGCAGTGTTGCGTGATGTTCGGCGCTGAGGAGAGTTGAAGGCAGTTGCGTTAGTGCCTGGAGGCTTGTGCAAGCTTTACCTGTTCCTCGCGCCTCGCGGCTGGCATGAAGAATGCAATCGCAGTTTTGCTGTTTTGATGTAATCTGACTTGGCTTTTCTTTTTTTTAATAATTGTTTTTGCTGCTGCAGCCATTCTCTTTATATATATATATATATATATATATATATATTATATATAATTTCAGAAACTAATATATAATTTTCTTTTTCAATTTCGCTTTTTCGACGATTCCATGAGCTGTGGGAGTCCGTTCGTCATGATTCAAGCGGTGTTGTGCTCTATTTTCAAAGACGGTCATTTCACGATGAATGAAGGCATACTTTCGGTGAAGTCTTGAAGAGCTCACTTTGTAGAAGTTGCTGGTTGGTAGATGTAGAGACTGATGCCAAGCTGGCATCAGCGCGTTTCCATGTTAGGCGCGATGGTCTGTCAGGACCCGTCCCGAATTTCCCCTCGAAATCCGGAAAGAACCCTGATCCCGTCTGACAACCTAAGGAAAGGTTCCCAAATACCCTTCAATCCTTAGCATAATATAATAACAATAAATAATTTCTCTTGTCAG
This sequence comes from Oemleria cerasiformis, assembly GCA_037349345.1. NCBI lineage: Eukaryota > Viridiplantae > Streptophyta > Magnoliopsida > Rosales > Rosaceae > Oemleria > Oemleria cerasiformis. The sequence continues at coordinate 3,580,013 of JAZGTL010000033.1, forward strand.
ACAAGGGATTTAAGCACTTAAAATTCCCGTAAGTAAATACCAACCAAATACAAGAATATCAGAGCGTCTAAGTAGGATCAATGTACAAATTAGGTATCCTACTCAAGTACAACTACACAGCGTAGCGGAAGTGCTAATGCCTCTGCCTCGAGATACTGTCCTCGTCAACTCTACGGCCTGAAGGGGGTTTAAACACAAAAGTTGTGAGTGGACAAAAATAATCGTTTATAAAACGCTTTCCAAGGAATATTACCTTTTTCCCCCTCCATTTATAAAACCATGCATGCATCACATAAACAATTCATGTTATAAAAACATCATCTTTAAATCACCGGCATTTTCATGTTCAAAATCATTTATTTCCACCTAGACACATAACATCTCAAATCCACTGTCATCGACACATCCACTACCCACCAGGGTATCCCTTGGGGTGTGCTAGTACTGTATCACAACTCTCTGTACTATGCTATCACATCAGTCGGCCTATCTCTCGACTAGCATATCATATCAGTCGGCACATCTCGACTATCATATCATATCAGTCGGCATATCTCGACTATCATATCATTGTAGTCGGCATATCTTGACTATCATATCATATCAGTCGGCATATCTCGACTATCATACTTTAATTGAAATAGTGGAAAACATATGTCTAGAAATCATTTCTAACATTCAGAAATTCAATGCCACAATACATAACCGTATTTAACAAAGATATTTTGATGCATGCAATTCAGTTTATAAAACAAAGTCCACTCACAAACCTGTTCAATCTAGCTCAATCCCGTCTCGCTCGTTCCTCTGAGGTTCCCGGAACAATATCGCATGTCAAAAACAACAATCCGGATTACCGGCTAGTAATAAGACTCGTATATAACAACTTCCTAAACCTCGGGAAGTCTACCCTTGCTGTTCCTAAAATCACAGCAACTTCAGACACTTAAAACGACCTCTAAACGATGTCCGATCAACCTGAAACCTGTACCAACAGATTCAGAACGTCCGAAACTAGTTACCATGCGCCGCCGTGACGTCAGCCTCGACCCCACGCGCCGGCGGAAGGTCGGCACACGCGCCCACGCGCCCTCACGTGCCGGTCACGCGCCTGCTACAGTAACCACACGCCTGAACCGGTCCAACCCGGTTCGGCTCAACCTGACCCGGTCCAACTCGACCCGACCGGTTCACTCAACTCGACCGGTTCAACTCGACCCGACCGGTCACCGGTGACTCGCCGGAGAAGACGACCGGACTGTCGTCACCGTCGCCGGAGGCTGGCCGGAGAAGATGACCGGACCGCCACCTCCGCCGCCGTCTGGTTCGCCGGAATCCGCCATTTCCGACCGAAATTCCAAGCTTTACAACTTCCTCAAAACTCAACCGTTTTACACAAATTTTACGTCTAAATCTATCTACTCAAACCCAGGAATCCAAATATAACCTCAAAACATCAAACACGTACCTGTATAAGCCAGAAAATCGATCCAAAGATCCGAAACTTCCTTTACTCGGCTCGGCTTCCACCGTAGTCCTCTCCTTCGATGGTTGGTACGGTTGTGATCGTGGGAAAGAGTAGAATACGATTAGTTGATCCAAATGGGAAGTTAAAGGCTTGAATCCGTCGTTGACTTTATGATTTTCTCTTGGTTTTTCTTCGGTTTCGGTTCAAAGTAATGGGTGTGTTTGTGTTGTTTGTTACCGAGATAGTGAGTGAGTGAAGATAAGGAGCTAAAGATGAATTGATGATGTAAAATAATTGAGGTTAAAATATCTCCCCTCCATGGCAAATTACCAAAATGCCCTTACACATCTAGACCCACAACTTCCGTATACGAACTCCGTTTCCTGCGTGCCGCCTGTCTACGAACTCGTGAGTTCGAGACCTACGCAACGGTACCCGAAACAACACCAAAAGTGTCTAGAAACAAAACTTGATTTCCAAGCCCTTTACCAACCAAGGGTAAAATCGTCATTTTACAAAAATAATTGCATAAAATCAATTATGAAAAGTCCGGGTTGTTACAATCTACCCCCCTTAAGAAATTTCGTCCCCGAAATTCATTCCTAATCATGAAATAAATGAGGATACTGTGCCCGCATTAGTTCCTCAGTTTCCCACGTGGCTTCCTCCACGTTATGATTCCTCCACAACACTTTAACTAGAGGAATAGTCTTTCTGCGAAGTACCTTTTCCTTCCAATCCAGAATTTGCACTGGTTGCTCCTCAAATGTCAAATCGTCTTTCAGCTCAAGTGGTTGCTCTTCCAACACATGAGACTCATCAAACAGATATTTCCGGAGCAAAGATACATGAAAGACATCATGAACTCTGGATAATTCCGAAGGTAAAGAAATACGATATGCCACTGGTCCTATCCTCTCCAAAATCTCATATGGACCAATGTAGCGAGGACTTAGTTTTCCCCGTCTACCAAAACGTACCACTCCCTTCCATGGAGATAGTTTCAAGAACACCCAATCACCAACCTCAAACTCAAGGTCTCTGGTTCTGCGGTCTGCGTAGCTCTTCTGGCGATCCTGAGCTATCTTCAACCTTTCTCTGATGATCCTTATCTTTTCCTCAGTCGTATCAACCAACTCTGGTGTTAACAGTTTCCTTTCACCTATTTCACTCCAACACAAAGGTGTTCTGCACTGTCTCCCATACAGTGCCTCGAAAGGTGACATCCCGATACTCGACTGGTAACTGTTATTATATGCGAATTCCATCAGAGACAAGTGTGAATCCCAGTTCCCTTTAAACTGTAGTACACAAGCCCTCATCATATCCTCCAAAACCTGGATTGTTCTCTCAGACTGACCATCCGTCTGAGGATGAAAGGCTGTACTGAAATGCAATGTGGTGCCAAATTCCTTCTGCAAACTCCGCCAAAACCTGGAGGTAAATCTCGGATCCCTGTCCGAAACAATAGACTCTGGAGTCCCATGCAGCCGTATGATCTCGTCCACGAACAATTTGGCATACCGACTCATCCGAAAATCTTCTCGCACTGGCAAGAAATGTGCAGACTTCGTGAGTCTATCCACAATTACCCATATCCCATCATGTCCTTTCCGTGTCCTTGGAAGTTTATACACAAAGTCCATCGTAATGTGATCCCACTTCCATTCCGGAATAGGTAATGGTTGCAATGTCCCATAGGGTTTCTGCCTCTCCGCTTTCACTTGCTGACATGTCAAACATCTACTCACAAACTCAGCAATTTCTCTTTTCATCCCAGTCCACCAATAATGTTTCCTTAGGGTATGATACATCTTGGTACCTCCTGGATGCATAGCGTAAGCCGAACTATGAGCCTCATTAAGAATTTCCCTCTTTAGCTCCAGCTCATTCGGTACGCACAACCGTCCATCCTTAACCAATGCTCCATCATCCCTAATCCCATAGTCCTGCCTGTTTCCAGCCTCTAACTCCATCCTGATAATGCACAACGTAGGATCCTGGAGTTGAGCCTCAATAATCCGATCAATCAGAACAGGCCTCACATGGAAACTAGCCAACAAAGCCCCCTGGCTATCCATGTCCAGTACAATCCCTGCTCTACGGAACTCTACCAATAACGGTAAGTAGACTGTATGCAAATGGGCCAAAGAACCCATAGATTTCCTGCTCAAGGCATCTGCCACAACATTGGCTTTTCCTGGGTGGTACTCAATAGTACAATCATAATCCTTTATCAGCTCAAACCACCTTCTCTGCCTCAAATTCAGGTCTTTCTGGGTGAACAAGTACTTTAAACTCTTATGGTCGGTGAAGATCTGACACGTCTCCCCGTACAAGTAATGTCTCCATATTTTCAGTGCATGCACTACTGCAGCGAACTCCAAATCATGTGTGGGGTAATTCCTCTCATGGGTTTTAAGTTGTCTGGAAGCATACGCTATCACTTTCCCATGCTGCATCAGCACACAGCCAATACCCCGCAATGATGCATCACTATATACCTCAAAACCCCCGTTACCATCTGGAAGGGTTAATACTGGAGCAGAAGTCAATCTTCTCTTTAGCTCCTGGAAGCTCTGCTCACAATCAGCATCCCAGTCAAACTTGACTCCTTTCTTAGTCAACCGAGTCAATGGGCCTGCTATCGTAGAAAATCCTTCTACGAACCGCCGATAATATCCTGCCAAACCCAGAAAACTCCTCATCTCTGTCACTGTCCTCGGTTGCTCCCAGTTTGCCACTGCCTCCACTTTTTGGAGATCTACGCTGATACCGTCAGCAGAAATCACATGACCCAAGAATCCAACTTCGGTCAACCAAAACTGGCATTTACTGAACTTGGCAAACAAATGCTTTTTCCTAAGCATATTCAGTACCAACCTCAAGTGCTTCTCATGTGCCTTGGCACTCCTTGAATACACCAAGATATCGTCGATGAACACTATTACAAATCGATCCAAATACTTTTGGAACACTCTGTTCATCAAATCCATAAACGCTGCCGGGGCATTAGTCAACCTGAAGGGCATCACCAGGAACTCATAATGACCATATCGAGTCCTGAAAGCTGTTTTCTGAACATCCTCTTCCCGGATTCTCAGCTGATGGTACCCGGATCGAAGGTCAATTTTCGAAAAATACTTTGCCCCTTTCAGTTGATCAAATAAATCGTCAATCCTTGGCAAAGGATACTTATTTCGCACCGTCACTTTATTTAACTGCCGGTAGTCGATACACAATCTCAGACCACCATCATTTTTCCTCACAAATAGTACCGGTGCACCCCATGGTGAAACACTTGGGCGAATAAATCCCATATTCACCAAGTCCTGCAATTGAGTCTTTAACTCTCGCAATTCTGCCAGTGCCATCCTATACGGTGCCTGTGAGATAGGTTGAGTACCTGGAAAAAGCTCGATTGTGAACTCAATCTCACGGTGTGGTGGTAATCCTGGAAGATCATCTGGAAACACATCAGAGAATTCACTCACCACAGGAATATCTTCCACTCTCATCGGAGTATTTCGAGCATCTATCACATGAGCCAAGTAACCCTCACAACCTTTTCTCAACAATCTCTCAGCTGTTAACGCTGATATCACTCCATAGGGTAATACCCTACGATCTCCCCGAAATGTAAGTTCAGGGAATCCTGGACTCCGAAAAACTACTGTCTTATTATAACAGTCTATGGAGGCATGGTGCATGGACAACCAATCCATCCCCAGAATCACATCAAACTCAAAAATGTCTAAGGGGATTAAATCTACCTCCAAACCATGGCCTTCAACCATCACCGGACAACTGCGAATCACTTGGTTCGCCACTAACATATCTCCGGTAGGAGTACTAATACCCATGTCCCAACCAATTGGAGACAATTCTCTATCCGCAAACAATGCAAAACCCCGAGAAATAAAAGAATGAGTTGCTCCCGGATCTAATAACACACAAGCATTGCGGTTAAAAATAGATAACGTACCCGTGACCACATCCGGTGCTACTCGAGCTTCCTGTTGCGTCATGGCAAACACTCGAGCTGGTGTACCTGAAGATCGACCACGATCCCCATACCTGCCTCTGGGCCTGTTGGTGCCACTAGCTCTACCAGCCCCACCGAAATAGGTCTGCCTCTCAGCTGCAGTATCATACATCTGTCCTGCACTCGGGCTAGGATCAGTCGCACCACGACTAAAGGAACTACTGCCCGGACGTCGTTCTGGACAGAATCTCTTGATGTGACCAGGCTCCCCACAGAAATAACAACCGGCATCACTGAAGCCACTAGATCTGCCACCCTGTCTCCTGTTGAACTGCACTGAGGCACCCCGAGACTGTGCAAAAGATTGGCGTGTCTGACCAGCTCCGCCACTGCCTGTACTAGATCTCCCAGAAGATCCAGAACTATGACTGCCTCTTTTTTATGGTCCCTGACTAGAGGTTCCTGCAGTCCAGTGATCTTGACGTCTCCTGTTCCCACTGTACTGCTGTGGCATTGGGAAACCCAAACTCAACTCTACTCGAGCTGCAGCATCAGCCAAAGTCCTCAACGAAGTGTGGTCCATAGACGTAACTGCTGACCGAATTTCACTCCGCAGTCCACTCTCAAATCTGTGGCACTTGTCTGACTCGGTCGCTACCAATGTCGGTGCAAAGCGACTCAGCACTATGAATCTTTGTTCATACTGGGCCACCGTCATGTCTCCTTGCTGTAAATGCAAGAACTCGGCCTCCTTAACACTCCGGTGTGAGCGAGGGTAAAATTGCTCCAAGAAACGTTCCCGGAAAATCTGCCAAGTAACCGTATGGACATTCCAGCCTGACACCTCCAATGAGTGCCACCAGTGGTAAGCAGAACCACCTAGTAAAAATGTGGCCAGTAGAACTCTCTCCTCTAGAGGACACCTCATAATCATAAACACCCGCTCCATGCGAGTAATCCACTCCTCAGCTTCCTCTAGGCTAGAGTCACCCATGAATATCGTTGCCCCCAGTCTCTGGGCTCTCTCAATATCAGAGACTTCATGAGAAGCTCTATCCTGGACTACAGAAGCTAATGTCTGACCCAGCTGTTCCAGTGTCTGCCTCAAATCAAGCTCCACTGCAGGTTCATGGTCATCTCCACCATTCCCTGACCGTTGACGGAACTCTCGTCTCGGAGGCATTATACGCTGAAAAGAAGTTGTAAACCATTAATACCAAAATTTCACCTGTACACTAGATGTACGGTCTACAGGAATTTAACCTAGTGCTCTGATACCAATTGTCAGGACCCGTCCCGAATTTCCCCTCGAAACCCGGGAAGAACCCTGATCCCGTCTGACAACCTAAGGAAAGGTTCCCAAATACCCTTCAATCCTTAGCATGTAATAATAACAGTAAATAATTTCTCTTGTCAGACAAGGGATTTAAGCACTTAAAATTCCCGTAAGTAAATACCAACCAAATACAATAATATCAGAGCGTCTAAGTAGGATCAATGTACAAATTAGATATCCTACTCAAGTACAACTACACAGCGTAGCGGAAGTGCTAATGCCTCTGCCTCGAGATACTGTCCTCGTCAACTCTACGGCCTGAAGGGGGTTTAAACACAAAAGTTGTGAGTGGACAAAAATAATCGTTTATAAAACGCTTTCCAAGGAATATTACCTTTTTCCCCCTCCATTTATAAAACCATGCATGCATCACATAAACAATTCATGTTATAAAAACATCATCTTTAAATCACCGGAATTTTCATGTTCAAAATCATTTATTTCCACCTAGACACATAACATCTCAAATCCACTGTCATCGACACATCCACTAGCCACCAGGGTATCCCTTGGGGTGTGCTAGTACTGTATCACAACTCTCTGTACTATGCTATCACATCAGTCGGCCTATCTCTCGACTAGCATATCATATCATTTTATTGGATTAGTCGGCCTATCTCTCGACTAGCATATCATATCGGTCGGCATATCTCGACTATCATATCATATCAGTCGGCATATCTCGACTATCATATCATATCAGTCGGCATATCTCGACTATCATATCATATCAGTCGGCATATCTCGACTATCATATCATATCAGTCGGCATATCTCGACTATCATATCATATCAGTCGGCATATCTCGACTATCATATCATATCAGTCGGCATATCTCGACTATCATATCATATCAGTCGGCATATCTCGACTATCATACTTTATCAGTCGGCATATCTCGACTATCATATCATATCAGTCGGCATATCTCGACTATCATACTTTAACTGAAATAGTGGAAAACATATGTCTAGAAATCATTTCTAACATTCAGAAATTCAATGCCACAATACATAACCGTATTTAACAAAGATATTTTGATGCATGCAATTCAGTTTATAAAACAAAGTCCACTCACAAACCTGTTCAAGCTAGCTCAATCCCGTCTCGCTCGTTCCTCTGAGGTTCCCGGAATAATATCGCCTGTCAAAAACAACAATCGGGATTACCGGCTAGTAATAAGAGTCGTATATAACAACTTCCTAAACCTCGGAAAGTCTACCCTTTCTGTTCCTAAAATCACAGCAACTTCGGACACTTAAAACGACCTCTAAACGATGTCCGATCAACCTGAAACCTGTACCAACAGATTCAGAACGTCCGAAACTAGTTACCACGCGTCGCCGTGACGTCAGCCTCGACCCCACGCGCCGCCACGCGCCGCCGGAAGGTCGGTACACGCGCCCACGCGCCCTCACGCGCCGATCACGCGCCTCCTACAGTAACCACGCGCCTGAACCGGTCCAACTCGGTTCGGCTCAACCTGACCCGGTCCAACTCGACCCGACCGGTTCACTCAACTCGACCGGTTCAACTCGACCCGACCGGTCACCGATGACTCGCCGGAGAAGACAACCGGTCGCTGTCACCGTCGCCGGAGGCTGGCCGGACAAGATGACCGAACCGCCACCTCCGCCGCCGTCTGGTTCGCCGGAATCCGCCATTTCCGACCGAAATTCCAAGCTTTACAACTTCCTCAAAACTCAACCGTTTTACACAAATTTTACGTCTAAATCTATCTACTCAAACCCAGGAATCCAAATATAACCTCAAAACATCAAACACGTACCTGTATAAGCCGAAAAATCGATCCAAAGATCCGAAACTTCCTTTACTCGGCTCGGCTTCCACCGTAGTCCTCTCCTTCGATGGTTGGTACGGTTGTGATCGTGGGAAGGAGTAGAATACGATTAGTTGATCCAAATGGGAAGCTAAAGCCTTGAATCCGTCGTTGACTTTTGGTTTTCTCCTTGGGTAAGTTTCGCACGGGTTGGGTGAGTGTTTGTGTTGTTTGTTACAGAGAGAGAGTGAGTGAGTGAAAATAAGGAGATAAAGATGAAATGATGATGTAAAATAATTGAGGTTAAAATATCTCCCCTCCATGGCCAATTACCAAAATGCCCTTACACATCTAGACCCACAACTTCCGTATACGAACTCCGTTTCCTGCGTGCCGCCTGTCTACGAACTCGTGAGTTCGAGACCTACGCAACGGTACCCGAAACAACACCAAAAGTGTCTCGAAATAAAACTTGATTTCCAAACCCTTTACCGACCAAGGGTAAAATCGTCATTTTACAAAAATTAATTGCATAAAATAAATTATGAAAAGTCCGGGTTATTACATCATTACCAGGAACAATTTGGACATTATATTAAATATGGGCCACGTGTCAGCTTCACAATTTTCGGTTGATTTATAGTTCTACAAATGCTCCCACATTGCTTAGGAATTCAGGAAATCCTAAGGGGTATTTTTGTTTTTTTAGTCCCGATAAATAGTTTTTTTTTAAGAGAGTATGACTCCGCTTTGCCTTGAATATTTTTCTTGTTGATGTTGAAATTCCATTAGACTTAAAATGTGATTCTATGTTGAAACAGAAGTTATGGACCTCAAAATTAACTCCATATTGAAATGAGGGGGCATAGGATTTACGGTTTCTTACCAATTGAAATGGAGCGCCGGTCGGTTTCTTCTTTTTCTTTATTTCTATTAATTGTTTTTCTCTTCCGCCGTATCCTTTCTTTTTGTTTAACGTATCTTCCACTCTCAAACATTGAATTGGAACAAATCCCCATGTCTTCTCTTGATGGTGATGCGGCTGCTGAGGTGAGATGAGATTTTTCTTTCCGTTTCGTCTCCGCAGAAGAAGAGAATTTTCTTCCTTTGTTTTTAAATTACTCGGTCGATGCATGTAAAGATGGTCAAATTGTTAAATGATTAATAATTGTAGTATTTTTTGTCATAATTATTTAAGATTATAATTGTGGTTATTTATAACCTTTGGTTATTTAACAAAATAGTTATTAACAATTATCATAATCATTAATATATGGTTAATCGCAGTATACCGCGAAAATAATTTTAATTTTTAATTTCTATTTTTTTTAAATATTAAAATAACTGAAATTAATATTTAAAAAAATAAAAAAAACCAAAAATAATAAAAATAGGTAAAATTGCAAGGGATAATCAACTATCTCGGATATCAACAAATTTTATATAACAACGTAGAGCTCGACCAGTATAACAACTTTAATACTTGGGTCGACTGCCAAAAGTGGTTGAAAAATGTGAAAAACACTATGAAATTACGAAACTTTTCAAATTAGATTCACAAAAATCGACTAAAATATGATGAATTTAAGGACATATGCTTGTTAGATTCAAAGAGAGGAATAAATCCTTACCTAGTCGGATCGACCCGCCGGCATCGCGGGTCGCCCACGGGTCTATTGGCGATGAGTCTTTTTTTTCTTTTTTTTTTAAATTTTTACAATTTATTTTTCAAATGACTTTAATTAAATAACACTATATAAATGGTTAAATAAATATGACAAAAAAAAATTAGTAAACTATCTAAATTTATATGGTTATGCAATAAATGATTAAAAGGTTATGTAATAAATAGTTTGTCCATTAGTTAAATAGTTAATAACTATAACTAAACTATCTAATTGTGGACTTAAATGGTTATAACTATAATCATACCATTTAGATAAATAATTAAGTCATAACCATCCAATTTAATATAAATGGTTATTGAAACTTCGGTCTACCATAACTGTGATTTTTTGACCATTCCCATTTGCAGGTTGGAGTTGAAAAGATAGTGGGCTGACGTAAGACTGGAGGCAAGGTGCGGCTAGTCTCACAGAGATCGCGGCTCAGCCGGTTGGATGCCCGCTGTCGCCTTGATCCCCTCCATTGCAGTGTTGCGAGAGAAGCAGCAGTGTTGCGTGATGTTCGGCGCTGAGGAGAGTTGAAGGCAGTTGCGTTAGTGCCCGGAGGCTTGTGCAAGCTTTACCTGTTCCTCGCGCCTCGCGGCTGGCATGAAGAATGCAATCGCAGTTTTGCTGTTTTGATGTAATCTGACTTGGCTTTTCTTTTTTTTAATAATTGTTTTTGCTGCTGCAGCCATTCTCTTTATATATATATATATATATATATATTATATATAATTTCAGAAACTAATATATAATTTTTTTTTTCAATTTCGCTTTTTCGACGATTCCATGAGCTGTGGGAGTCCGTTCGTCATGATTCAAGCGGTGTTGTGCTCTATTTTCAAAGACGGTCATTTCACGATGAATGAAGGCATACTTTCGGTGAAGTCTTGAAGAGCTCACTTTGTAGAAGTTGCTGGTTGGTAGATGTAGAGACTGATGCCAAGCTGGCATCAGCGCGTTTCCATGTTAGGCGCGATGGTCTGTCAGGACCCGTCCCGAATTTCCCCTCGAAATCCGGAAAGAACCCTGATCCCGTCTGACAACCTAAGGAAAGGTTCCCAAATACCCTTCAATCCTTAGCATAATATAATAACAATAAATAATTTCTCTTGTCAGACAAGGGATTTAAGCACTTAAAATTCCCGTAAGTAAATACCAACCAAATACAAGAATATCAGAGCGTCTAAGTAGGATCAATGTACAAATTAGGTATCCTACTCAAGTACAACTACACAGCGTAGCGGAAGTGCTAATGCCTCTGCCTCGAGATACTGTCCTCGTCAACTCTACGGCCTGAAGGGGGTTTAAACACAAAAGTTGTGAGTGGACAAAAATAATCATTTATAAAACGCTTTCCAAGGAATATTACCTTTTTCCCCCTCCATTTATAAAACCATGCATGCATCACATAAACAATTCATGTTATAAAAACATCATCTTTAAATCACCGGCATTTTCATGTTCAAAATCATTTATTTCCACCTAGACACATAACATCTCAAATCCACTGTCATCGACACATCCACTAGCCACCAGGGTATCCCTTGGGGTGTGCTAGTACTGTATCACAACTCTCTGTACTATGCTATCACATCAGTCGGCCTATCTCTCGACTAGCATATCATATCAGTCGGCACATCTAGACTATCATATCATATCAGTCGGCATATCTCGACTATCATATCATATCAGTCGGCATATCTCGACTATCATATCATATCAGTCGGCATATCTCGACTATCATATCATATCAGTCGGCATATCTCGACTATCATATCATATCAGTCGGCATATCTCGACTATCATATCATATCAGTCGGCATATCTCGACTATCATACTTTAACTGAAATAGTGGAAAAAATATGTCTAGAAATCATTTCTAACATTCAGAAATTCAATGCCACAATACATAACCGTATTTAACAAAGATATTTTGATGCATGCAATTCAGTTTATAAAACAAAGTCCACTCACAAACCTGTTCAAGCTAGCTCAATCCCGTCTCGCTCGTTCCTCTGAGGTTCCCGGAACAATATCGCCTGTCAAAAACAACAATCGGGATTACCGGCTAGTAATAAGACTCGTATATAACAACTTCCTAAACCTCGGGAAGTCTACCCTTGCTGTTCCTAAAATCACAGCAACTTCGGACACTTAAAACGACCTCTAAACGATGTCCGATCAACCTGAAACCTGTACCAACAGATTCAGAACGTCCGAAACTAGTTACCATGCGCCGCCGTGACGTCAGCCTCGACCCCACGCGCCGCCGGAAGGTCGGTACACACGCCCACGCGCCATCACGCGCCGGTCACGCGCCTGCTACATTAACCACGCGCCTGAACCGGTCCAACCCGGTTCGGCTCAACCTGACCCGGTCCAACTCGACCCGACCGGTTCACTCAACTCGAACGGTTCAACTCGACCCGACCGGTCACCGGTGACTCGCCGGAGAAGACGACCGGACTGTCGTCACCGTCGCCGGAGGCTGGCCGAAGAAGATGACCGGACCGCCACCTCCGCCGCCGTCTGGTTCGCCGGAATCCGCCATTTTCGACCGAAATTCCAAGCTTTACAACTTCCTCAAAACTCAACCGTTTTACACAAATTTTACGTCTAAATCTATCTACTCAAACCCAGGAATCCAAATATAACCTCAAAACATCAAACACGTACCTGTATAAGCCAGAAAATCGATCCAAAGATCCGAAACTTCCTTTACTCGGCTCGGCTTCCACCGTAGTCCTCTCCTTCGATGGTTGGTACGGTTGTGATCGTGAGAAAGAGTAGAATACGATTAGTTGATCGAAATGGGAAGTTAAAGCCTTGAATCCGTCGTTGACTTTATGATTTTCTCTTGGTTTTTCTTCGGTTTCGGTTCAAAGTAATGGGTGTGTTTGTGTTGTTTGTTACCGAGATAGTGAGTGAGTGAAGATAAGGAGCTAAAGATGAATTGATGATGTAAAATAATTGAGGTTAAAATATCTCCCCTCCATGGCAAATTACCAAAATGCCCTTACACATCTAGACCCACAACTTCCGTATACGAACTCCGTTTCCTGCGTGCCGCCTGTCTACGAACTCGTGAGTTCGAGACCTACGCAACGGTACCCGAAACAACACCAAAAGTGTCTAGAAACAAAACTTGATTTCCAAGCCCTTTACCAACCAAGGGTAAAATCGTCATTTTACAAAAATAATTGCATAAAATCAATTATGAAAAGTCCGGGTTGTTACAATCTACCCCCCTTAAGAAATTTCGTCCCCGAAATTCATTCCTAATCATGAAATAAATGAGGATACTGTGCCCGCATTAGTTCCTCAGTTTCCCACGTGGCTTCCTCCACGTTATGATTCCTCCACAACACTTTAACTAGAGGAATAGTCTTTCTGCGAAGTACCTTTTCCTTCCAATCCAGAATTTGCACTGGTTGCTCCTCAAATGTCAAATCGTCTTTCAGCTCAAGTGGTTGCTCTTCCAACACATGAGACTCATCAAACAGATATTTCCGGAGCAAAGATACATGAAAGACATCATGAACTCTGGATAATTCCGAGGGTAAAGAAATACGATATGCCACTGGTCCTATCCTCTCCAAAATCTCATATGGACCAATGTAGCGAGGACTTAGTTTTCCCCGTCTACCAAAACGTACCACTCCCTTCCATGGAGATAGTTTCAAGAACACCCAATCACCAACCTCAAACTCAAGGTCTCTGGTTCTGCGGTCTGCGTAGCTCTTCTGGCGATCCTGAGCTATCTTCAACCTTTCTCTGATGATCCTTATCTTTTCCTCAGTCGTATCAACCAACTCTGGTGTTAACAGTTTCCTTTCACCTATTTCACTCCAACACAAAGGTGTTCTGCACTGTCTCCCATACAGTGCCTCGAAAGGTGACATCCCGATACTCGACTGGTAACTGTTATTATATGCAAATTCCATCAGAGACAAGTGTGAATCCCAGTTCCCTTTAAATTGTAGTACACAAGCCCTCATCATATCCTCCAAAACCTGGATGGTTCTCTCAGATTGACCATCCGTCTGAGGATGAAAGGCTGTACTGAAATGCAATGAGGTGCCAAAAACCTTCTGCAAACTCCGCCAAAACCTGGACATAAATCTCGGATCCCTGTCCGAAACAATAGACTCTGGAGTTCCATGCAGCCGTATGATCTCATCCACGAACAATTTGGCATACCGACTCATCCGAAAATCTTCTCGCACTGGCAAGAAATGTACAGACTTCGTGAGTCTATCCACAATTACCCATATCCCATCATGTCCTTTCCGTGTCCTTGGAAGTTTATACACAAAGTCCATCATAATGTGATCCCACTTCCATTCCGGAATAGGTAATGGTTGCAGTGTCCCATAGGGTTTCTGCCTCTCCGCTTTCACTTGCTGACATGTCAAACATCTACTCACAAACTCATCAATTTCTCTTTTCATCCCAGTCCACCAATAATGTTTCCTTAGGGTATGATACATCTTGGTACCTCCTGGATGCATAGCGTAAGCCGAACTATGAGCCTCATTAAGAATTTCCCTCTTTAGTTCCAGCTCATTCGGTATGCACAACCGTCCATCCTTAACCAATGCTCCATCATCCCTAATCGCATAGTCCTGCCTGTTTCCAGCCTCTAACTCCATCCTGATAATGCACAACGTAGGATCCTGGAGTTGAGCCTCAATAATCCGATCAATCAGAACAGGCCTCACATGGAAACTAGCCAACAAAGCCCCCTGGCTATCCATGTCCAGTACAATCCCTGCTCTACGGAACTCTACCAATAACGGTAAGTAGACTGTATGCAAATGGGCCAAAGAACCCATAGATTTCCTGCTCAAGGCATCTGCCACAACATTGGCTTTTCCTGGGTGGTACTCAATAGTACAATCATAATCCTTTATCAGCTCAAGCCACCTTCTCTGCCTCAAATTCAGGTCTTTCTGGGTGAACAAGTACTTTAAACTCTTATGGTCGGTGAAGATCTGACACGTCTCCCCGTACAAGTAATGTCTCCATATTTTCAGTGCATGCACTACTGCAGCCAACTCCAAATCATGTGTGGGGTAATTCCTCTCATGGGTTTTAAGTTGTCTGGAAGCATACGCTATCACTTTCCCATGCTGCATCAGCACACAGCCAATACCCCGCAATGATGCATCACTATATACCTCAAAACCCCCGTTACCATCTGGAAGGGTTAATACTGGAGCAGAAGTCAATCTTCTCTTTAGCTCCTGGAAGCTCTGCTCACAATCAGCATCCCAGTCAAACTTGACTCCTTTCTTAGTCAACCGAGTCAATGGGCCTGCTATCGTAGAAAATCCTTCTACGAACCGCCGATAATATCCTGCCAAACCCAGAAAACTCCTCATCTCTGTCACTGTCCTCGGTTGCTCCCAGTTTGCCACTGCCTCCACTTTTTGGAGATCTACGCTGATACCGTCAGCAGAAATCACATGACCCAAGAATCCAACTTCGGTCAACCAAAACTGGCATTTACTGAACTTGGCAAACAAATGCTTTTTCCTAAGCATATTCAGTACCAACCTCAAGTGCTTCTCATGTGCCTTGGCACTCCTTGAATACACCAAGATATCGTCGATGAACACTATTACAAATCGATCCAAATACTTTTGGAACACTCTGTTCATCAAATCCATAAACGCTGCCGGGGCATTAGTCAACCTGAAGGGCATCACCAGGAACTCATAATGACCATATCGAGTCCTGAAAGCTGTTTTCTGAACATCCTCTTCCCGGATTCTCAGCTGATGGTACCCGGATCGAAGGTCAATTTTCGAAAAATACTTTGCCCCTTTCAGTTGATCAAATAAATCGTCAATCCTTGGCAAAGGATACTTATTTCGCACCGTCACTTTATTTAACTGCCGGTAGTCGATACACAATCTCAGACCACCATCATTTTTCCTCACAAATAGTACCGGTGCACCCCATGGTGAAACACTTGGGCGAATAAATCCCATATTCACCAAGTCCTGCAATTGAGTCTTTAACTCTCGCAATTCTGCCGGTGCCATCCTATACGGTGCCTGTGAGATAGGTTGAGTACCTGGCAAAAGCTCGATTGTGAACTCAATCTCACGGTGTGGTGGTAATCCTGGAAGATCATCTGGAAACACATCAGAGAATTCACTCACCACAGGAATATCTTCCACTCTCATCGGAGTATTTCGAGCATCTATCACATGAGCCAAGTAACCCTCACAACCTTTTCTCAACAATCTCTCAGCTGTTAACGCTGATATCACTCCATAGGGTAATACCCTACGATCTCCCCGAAATGTAAGTTCAGGGAATCCTGGACTCCGAAAAACTACTGTCTTGTCATAACAGTCTATGGAGGCATGGTGCATGGACAACCAATCCATCCCCAAAATCACATCAAACTCAAAGATATCTAAGGGGATTAAATCTACCTCCAAACCATGGCCTTCAACCATCACCGGACAACTGCGAATCACTAGGTTCGCCACTAACATATCTCCGGTAGGAGTACTAATACCCATGTCCCAACCAATTGGAGACAATTCTCTATCCGCAAACAATGCAAAACCCCGAGAAATAAAAGAATGAGTTGCTCCCAGATCTAATAACACACAAGCTTTGCGGTTAAAAATAGATAACGTACCCGTGACCACATCCGGTGCTACTCGAGCTTCCTGTTGCGTCATGGCAAACACTCGAGCTGGTGTACCTGAAGATCGACCACGATCCCCATACCTGCCTTTGGGCCTGTTGGTGCCACTAGCTCTACCAGCCCCACCGAAATAGGTCTGCCTCTCAGCTGCAGTATCATACATCTGTCCTGCACTCGGGCTAGGATCAGTCGCACCACGACTAAAGGAACTACTGCCCGGACGTCGTTCTGGACAGAATCTCTTGATGTGACCAGGCTCCCCACAGAAATAACAACCGGCATCACTGAAGCCACTAGATCTGCCACCCTGTCTCCTGTTGAACTGCACTGAGGCACCCCGAGACTGTGCAAAAGATTGGCGTGTCTGACCAGCTCCGCCACTGCCTGTACTAGATCTCCCAGAAGATCCAGAACTATGACTGCCTCTTTTTGATGGTCCCTGACTAGAGGTTCCTGCAGTCCAGTGATCTCGACGTCTCCTGTTCCCAATGTACTGCTGTGGCATTGGGAAACCCAAACTCAACTCTACTCGAGCTGCAGCATCAGCCAAAGTCCTCAACGAAGTGTGGTCCATAGACGTAACTGCTGACCGAATCTCACTACGCAGTCCACTCTCAAATCTGTGGCACTTGTCTGACTCGGTCGCTACCAACGTCGGTGCAAAGCGACTCAGCGCTATGAATCTCTGTTCATACAGGGCCACCGTCATGTCTCCTTGCTGTAAATGCAAGAACTCGGCCTCCTTAACACTCCGGTGTGAGCGAGGGTAAAATTGCTCCAAGAAACGTTCCCGGAAAATCTGCCAAGTAACCGTATGGACATTCCAGCCTAACACCTCCAATGAGTGCCACCAGTGGTAAGCAGAACCACCTAGTAAAAATGTGGCCAGTAGAACTCTCTCCTCTAGAGGACACCTCATAATCGTAAACACCCGCTCCATGCGAGTAATCCACTCCTCAGCCTCATCTGGGCTAGAGTCACCCATGAATATCGTTGCCCCCAGTCTCTAGGCTCTTTCAATATCAGAGACTTCATGAGAAGCTCTATCCTGGAGTACAGAAGCTAACGTCTGACCCAGCTGTTCCAGTGTCTGCCTCAGATCAGGCTCCACTGCAGGTTCATGGTCATCTCCACCATTCCCTGACCGTTGACGGAACTCTCATCTCGGAGGCATTATACGCTGAAAAGAAGCTGTAAATTGTTAATACCAAAATTTCACCTGTACACTAGATGTACGGTCTACAGGAATTTAACCTAGTGCTCTGATACCAATTGTCAGGACCCGTCCCGAATTTTCCCTCGAAACCCGGAAAGAACCCTGATCCCGTCTGACAACCTAAGGAAAGGTTCCCAAATACCCTTCAATCCTTAGCATAATATAATAACAATAAATAATTTCTCTTGTCAGACAAGGGATTTAAGCACTTAAAATTCCCGTAAGTAAATACCAACCAAATACAAGAATATCAGAGCGTCTAAGTAGGATCAATGTACAAATTAGGTATCCTACTCAAGTACAACTACACAGCGTAGCGGAAGTGCTAATGCCTCTGCCTCGAGATACTGTCCTCGTCAACTCTACGGCCTGAAGGGGGTTTAAACACAAAAGTTGTGAGTGGACAAAAATAATCGTTTATAAAACGCTTTCCAAGGAATATTACCTTTTTCCCCCTCCATTTATAAAACCATGCATGCATCACATAAACAATTCATGTTATAAAAACATCATCTTTAAATCACCGGCATTTTCATGTTCAAAATCATTTATTTCCACCTAGACACATAACATCTCAAATCCACTGTCATCGACACATCCACTAGCCACCTTGGTATCCCTTGGGGTGTGCTAGTACTGTATCACAACTCTCTGTACTATGCTATCACATCAGTCGGCCTATCTCTCGACTAGCATATCATATCAGTCGGCACATCTCGACTATCATATCATATCAGTCGGCATATCTCGACTATCATATCATATCAGTCGGCATATCTCGACTATCATAACATATCAGTCGGCATATCTCGACTATCATATCATATCAGTCGGCATATCTCGACTATCATATCATATCAGTCGGCATATCTCGACTATCATATCATATCAGTCGGCATATCTCGACTATCATATCATATCAGTCGGCATATCTCGAATATCATACTTTATCAGTCGGCATATCTCGACTATCATATCATATCAGTCGGCATATCTCGACTATCATATCATATCAGTCGGCATATCTCGACTATCATACTTTAACTGAAATAGTGGAAAACATATGTCTAGAAATCATTTCTAACATTCAGAAATTCAATGCCACAATACATAACCGTATTTAACAAAGATATTTTGATGCATGCAATTCAGTTTATAAAACAAAGTCCACTCACAAACCTGTTCAAGCTAGCTCAATCCCGTCTCGCTCGTTCCTCTGAGGTTCCCGGAACAATATCGCCTGTCAAAAACAACAATCGGGATTACCGGCTAGTAATAAGACTCGTATATAACAACTTCCTAAGCCTCGGGAAGTCTACCCTTGCTGTTCCTAAAATCACAGCAACTTCTGACACTTAAAACGACCTCTAAACGATGTCCGATCAACCTGAAACCTGTACCAACAGATTCAGAACGTCCGAAACTAGTTACCACGCGCCGCCGTGACGTCAGCCTCGACCCCACGCGCCGCCACCCGCCGCCGGAAGGTCGGCACACGCGTCCACGTGCCCTCACGCGCCGGTCACGCGCCTACTACAGTAACCACGCGCCTGAACCGGTCCAACCCGTTTCGGCTCAACCTGACCCGGTCCAACTCGACCCGACCGGTTCACTCAACTCGACCGGTTCAACTCGACCCGACCGGTCACCGGTGACTCGCCGGAGAAGACGACCGGACTATCGTCACCGTCGCCGGAGGCTGGCCGGAGAAGATGACCGGACCGCCACCTCCGCCGCCGTCTGGTTCGCCGGAATCCGCCATTTCCGACCGAAATTCCAAGCTTTACAACTTCCTCAAAACTCAACTGTTTTACACAAATTTTACGTCTAAATCTATCTACTCAAACCCAGGAATCCAAATATAACCTCAAAACATCAAACACGTACCTGTATAAGCCAGAAAATCGATCCAAAGATCCGAAACTTCCTTTACTCGGCTCGGCTTCCACCGTAGTCCTCTCCTTCTATGGTTGGTACGGTTGTGATCGTGGGAAAGAGTAGAATACGATTAGTTGATCGAAATGGGAAGTTAAAGCCTTGAATCCGTCGTTGACTTTATGATTTTCTCTTGGTTTTTCTTCGGTTTCGGTTCAAAGTAATGGGTGTGTTTGTGTTGTTTGTTACCGAGAGAGTGAGTGAGTGAAGATAAGGAGATAAAGATGAATTGATGATGTAAAATAATCGAGGTTAAAATATCTCCCCTCCATGGCAAATTACCAAAATGCCCTTACACATCTAGACCCACAACTTCCGTATACGAACTCCGTTTCCTGCGTGCCGCCTGTCTACGAACTCGTGAGTTCGAGACCTACGCAATGGTACCCGAAACAACACCAAAAGTGTCTCGAAACAAAACTTGATTTCCGAGCCCTTTACCGACCAAGGGTAAAATCGTCATTTTACAAAAATAATTGCATAAAATCAATTATGAAAAGTCCGGGTTGTTACATGGTCGACTGGTGCGAAGCTGACGTCAGCACTGTAGGGCTGAAGTTAGCGTGGTTTGGACTCTTCTGCCACGTGTGGGCGGACTGATGGAGGCTTTCAGCGCAGGTGGGCTCTAGCTGTCATCCGATGTATGCTTGTCAGTCTTGCAGCTTCTGGTTTCGGCGTAGGTGGGCTCTAGCTGTCATCCGCTGTCTGCTTGTCAGTCCTCTGGCTTGGCTGCTAGCAGCTTCCGATTTCGATGCAAGTGGGCTCTAGTTGTCATCCGTTATCTGCTTGTCAGTCTTGCGCCTTGGCTTGTTTGGAAGATTCGTGTCAGGACCCGTCCCGAATTTCCCCTCGAAACCCGGGAAGAACCCTGATCCCGTCTGACAACCTAAGGAAAGGTTCCCAAATACCCTTCAATCCTTAGAAATTTTAATAATAATAAATACTTTCACTTGTCAGACAAGGGATTTAAGCACTTAAAATTCCCGTAAGTAATTACCAACCAAATATAACATAATATCAGAGCGTCTAAGTAGGATCAAGATACAAATTAGATATCCTACTCAAGTACAACTACACAGCACAGCCGAGAGTGCTAATGCCTCTGCCTCGAGATAATGTCCGCGTCAACTCTACTGCCTGAAGGGGGTTTAAACACAAAAGTTGTGAGTGGACAAAAATAATCGTTTATAAATCATTTTCCAAGGAATATTACATTTTCCCCCCTCCATTTATAAAACTATGCATGCATCACATAAACAGTTCATGTTATAATAACATCATCTTTAAATCACCGGCATTTCTCTTTCTCTTTAAAACCACTCAGTAGGACTCACACAAAATCCATATAAGGAAAACACATTGTGATCCACAATCTAGTTTGAAAATCATCCTCAAAGGAATTCAAAATCATTTAATTCAACCTAGATACATAATATCTCAAATCCACTGTTCCCGACACATCCACTAGCCACCAGGGTATCCTTTGGGGTGTGCTAGTCCTGTATCACAACTCCCTGTACTATGCATAGACAGTCTCGCGACCCGACGGAGTCAAAACTCTACAATGCCAGAGTCGGAGCACTCAACAAACTAACAGAGCAAAACTCTCGACGCTAGTCGGAGAATCAATCACCAATTATATTGGAGGTTCACCGGGTTCACCATTAATAACGGTTCCTCGTCCCGAGTCCTGGTCTCCCTCAAATCATAGTTTATCTTGGAGGTTCACCGGGTTCACCGCTAATAACGGATCGTCGTCCCGAGTCCTGGCCTCCCTCAAATCTGTGTTTATCTTGGAGGTTCACTGGGTTCACCGCTAACAACGGATCCTCTTCCCGGGTCCTGCCCTCCCTCACATATAACCAAATCCGATAAACTCATACAATAGGGTCAAAACCCAAATCATTGACTCAATAATTTCCTCGTCAAAACGATATCAAAACTGAGTCCAAAAACCATGATATTTCCCAAATCACACTTTAATCGAAGTAGTGGAAAACATGTGTCTAGTAATCATTTCTAAAATCCAGAAATTCAATGCCACAATACATAACAGTATTTACACAAAGATATTTTGATGCATGCATTTCAGTTTATAAAACCAAAGTCCACTCACAAACCTGTTCAAGCTAGCTCAATCCCGTCTCGCTCGTTCCTCTGAGATTCCCAAAACAATATCGCCTGTCAAAAACAACAATTGGGATTACCGGCTAGTAATAAGACTCTTATATAACAACTTCCTAACCTCGGGAAGTTTACCCATGCTGTCTCTAGAAAACACAGCAGCTTCGGACACTCAAAACGACCTCTAAACGATGTCCGATCAACCTGAAACCTGTACCAACATATTCAGAACGTCGAAAACTAGTTATCACGCGTCGCCGTGACGTCAGACTCGGCCCCATGCGCCGCCACGCGCCGCCGGAAGGTCGGCACACGCGCCCACGCGCTCTCACGCGCCGGTCACGCGCCTGGACCGGTCCAACCCGGTCCGGCTCAACCTGACCCGATCCAACTCGACCCGACTGGTTCACTCAACCTGACCGGTTCAACTCGACCCGACCTGTCACCGGTGACTCGCCGGAGAAGACGACCGGACTGTCGTCGCCATCGCCGGAAGCTGGCCGGAGAAGATGACCGGACCGCCACCTCCCCCGCCGTCTGGTTCGCCGGAATCCCCCATTTCCGACCGAAACTCCAAGCTTTACAACTTCCTAAAAACTCAACCGTTTTACACAAATTTTACGTCTAAATCTATCTACTCGAACCCAGGAATCCAAATATAACCTTAAAACATCAAACACGTACCTGTGTAAGCCGAAAATCGATCGAAAGATCCGAAACTTCCTTTACTCGGTTCGGCTTCCACCGTGGTCCTCTCCTTCGATGGTTGGTACGGTTGTGATCGTGGGAAGGAGTAGAACACGATTAGTTGATCAAAACGGGAAGCTAAAGCCTTGAAATCAAAGTTGACTTTATGGTTTTTCTCTTGGTTGTTTTCGCACGGGTTGGTGGTTTCGGGTGTGTTTCACAGAGAGAGAGAAGGAGATGAAGATGAAATGAAGATGTAAAATGAGATGGATCAGATAAACTCTGATTTGGATAACAAAATATCTCCCCTCCATGGAAAATTACCAAAATGCCCTTGCACATCTAGACCCATAACTTCCGTCCACGAACTCCGTTTTCTGCGTGCCGCCTGTCTACGAACTCGTAAGTTCGAGACCTACGCAACGGTACCCAAAACACCACCAAAAGTGTCTCGAAACAAAAGTTGATTTCCAAGCCCTTTACCAACCAAGGGTAAAATCGTCATTTTATAAAAATAATTGCGTAAACCCAATAATTAAAATTCCGAGTTGTTACAATTCGCACATTGGAGAGCAAGGTGGGTGAGCAGGAGACGAGCCATGCAGAGAAGATGCTGGCAGAGAATGAGCGTGATGTCGCTCTCAACGAGTTTGTCCTGTTGCATGGACGTTTGCAAGATTCAAAGGAGAAAATCAAACTTTTGGAGGGGGAAATCCAAAAATTGAGAGCTGAACGGTCTTTGCCACCACATGCCCCCACAACTTTGCACCAAAAGAAAATGTAGAGCAAAAGTTGGATATGGCAAGTTGCAATGGAATCACCACCAAAGAGTTGGAGCCTAAGCAGGAGCCTGCGCCTGAACCTGAGCCTGAGCTTGAGGTCAGGAAAGATGATGTTCCTGATATTGACGACTAATTGTTTGATGACGTACCCTTGCTTTCAGTCGAAGAGTGGGTGGAGTTCCAAAAATCAATGGGCTTTGTAGACTTGCATCCGCAGTTTCCATAGATCATAGACTTAGAACTAAATTTGTATTTACATTTCAGTGTTGAATAATTAGTTGAGCAATCGATATATGATTCGCCAACCGCTTTTCAAATGTGGAAATGAAAAAATTATTGTTTATGCAGAATTTTGAGATTCATGTGTTAAATCTTCTCTACAAACTTTGTTATTTTTCGGAATTAACTTCTACGTTTTCGTGTCAAATGCCCCCGTTGTAGCCATGGGTGTTTAACGTTGGCTTCCAATTTACACGGCCTCTCAGATGAAGTTAACATATATTTTTACCTTCAAGGAAGGGCTTTTGCTTCTTAAAAGAAGGCTTGTTGTGCTTCATAGAAGAAAGCGTTAAGTGCTTCCAAGTGGAAGGCTTGGAATGCTTCCGGGAGGAAGTTTTTACAGTGCTTCCCGGAGGAAGGCTTGAAGTGCTTCATAGAAGAAGGATTTGGAGGTAGGGCGAAGGCTTAGAAGCTCCGCAGGGTGAAGGCTTAGAAGCTCCGCATGGCAAAGGCTTAGAAGCTCCGCAGGGCGAAGGCTTAGAAGCTCCGCAGGGCGAAGGCTTAGAAGCTCCGCATGGCGAAGGCTTAGAAGCTCCGCAGGGCGAAGGCTTAGAAGCTCCGCAGGGCGAAGGCTTAGAAGCTCCGCATGGCGAAGGCTTAGAAGCTCCGCAGGGCAAAGCCTTAGAAGCTCCGCAGGGCGAAGGCTTAGATGCTCCGTAGGGCGAAGGCTTAGATGCTCTGTAGGGCGAAGGCTTAGATGCTCCGTAGGGCGAAGGCTTAGATGCTCTGTAGGGCGAAGGCTTAGATGCTTCGCAGGGCTAAGGCTTAGATGCTTTGCAGGGCTAAGGCTTAGATGCTTCTCGGAGGAAGACTTGGTTGCTTCCCAGAGGAAGGCTTGTATGCTTTCAAGAGAAAGGTTTGGAGTGCTTCCCGGAGGACGGCTTGGTTACTTCCCGGAGGAAGGCTTGGTTGCTTCCCGGAAGAAGGCTTTGGAGTTTCCATTGCTATGCAAAATTATCTAAGTAAAATTTCAAGTTTCTTGATAATTTTATTGAAGAAAATAATACAATGGATACATAAATTGGCGCGGAGCCTTATTCATTTATTATAGAATTGATGAGGATGACCTTCGAATCAGGCTCCTTGTGTTCTTCGTCACTGTGAAGCTTTGCAGCCTTGCCGGTGATGTATTTGGTGCAATGCCCTTCCTTGACGAGGTTTTTCAGATACCTATCAAAGGTGTTGCACGTGCTAATGGTGTGACCATAGCAATTGTGATAGCGGCACCATATATTCTTATCGACCTTATCTTGATCACCTTTGGCAGGTGCTGGCGTCTTGAACCAAGGCTCGTCCTTGATTTCATCGTAAATTCTATGGATGGGCACTGAGAACTGTACGTTGGAAGTTGAGACCACTTTGTGTTTGCTG
The DNA here is from genome assembly GCA_037349345.1 of Oemleria cerasiformis. Classification (NCBI taxonomy): domain Eukaryota; kingdom Viridiplantae; phylum Streptophyta; class Magnoliopsida; order Rosales; family Rosaceae; genus Oemleria; species Oemleria cerasiformis. The sequence continues at coordinate 3,605,318 of JAZGTL010000033.1, forward strand.
GACTTTCTTGGTGTAGTTTTGGAATTGGTGTCATCGCTGGGTGACTCCAACATCTTAGATGTTTCCTAGCTTGGTCTAGTGCGATCCTTGGCTTGTATGGCATTTTTCTCATCCTCCCAGCATGCATGTCGCTCTGCCAGAGAAAGCATCTTGGTGAGACTACGAACATTGCTCATAACAATGTTTCCATAAAGTTGGTTGTCCCGGGGAAGTCCATGTTTTAATGCCATCGCAGCAATGAGGTCACTTCAACCAACAATGTGAGACTTTTCGTTGCAGTATCTTCGAATATATTGTCTGATGGTTTCCTTTGATCTCTTATGATGGTAAAGAGATGATCATCCTTTACTTCAACTGTACGAAGCTGTGAGTACACCTTCACGAAAATGAAGGCCAGCTCTTCGAAAGAGGCAATAGATCTCCTGGGGAGATGATTGAACCACGTCATCACCTGGAATTGAAAAAAAGTCTGGAATACCTTGCACATGAGTGCATCATTGTTCCTATGAGGCACCACCATGACTCCACGATAATAGTCTACGTGCTTTATCGGGTCTGAGGTCCCGTTGAACTGGTTGAAGTTCGGAGTTGCAAACATTTGAGGGAATGGTTCTTCCTCGATGTCCCTCACAAAAGGTGAAGTTGCGGATGATTAAATCTGACGACGTAGATCGTCTTCCAAGTCACCATCAAGAAGGATGCCTCAGAGGCGATGATCCAACATTCTCCAGATATCATTAGCCTGCAACGTGCCTCGGTAAGGTGGGGAGTCATTACGAGCCAATCGTTGATAACTTCCCCGAACCTCAGTTTTTGATCTCTAAGAGCATGTCGGCGAGTATGCCTGGTCCTCCTCTTCGCTGCAATAGCCAGCACACCCTAGGATGATGTGAGTGTCTTGGGAAGCTACATGTCTCCTTCGGCTTCCATGGGAATATTCAATTCGCGACGATGCCCCAACACACTCTCCAAGTCACTCATGTGCTAACGGCCTTGGACGTTGTTGGCTATTTTCCCTGCGAGTGTGACTTTCCTCACCATAGTTACTTGGTGAAGTATCACGAGACATCATCCCGCATCGGACAGTATCTTTCCCATGACGTCTAGGAATGTCCTCTTGCCTACCCCGAGGTGTGGTGCTTCTCTGAGCAGCTTGGGTTGCTCTCGCTCTGCTAGAATTTGCTGAAGAAGCTCTTACTGCACCTAGACTTGGTTGCTTAGCCTTTCGACTTGTTGTGAAAATTTTTCTTGAAGAGATGGGCGCCGAGGTGTTTGCGTATGACCCATACCACGTCGGGACCCACGCCTCGTGCTTCGGCGTCGTTGATCCGTGTCATGCCTTTCATGTGCTTGATTTTGTCCTGTTGTGTCATGAAGACCATCCAAGAATCTTCGAAGATCTTCATTGGCAGGGGTTCGATTTGGGGTCATCTTGGATGCTTCTCCCACAAATCGTGCTTCTATTTGCTGGAAGGTAGCTATTATCACTCCCGATGCAGGCGGTAGAGGTGCAGGAGTTGATGGAACGGGGAAGGTTTTGAAACCAATAGTGGGAATCGGCCCTTGCATCCAGATCGGTGCCATTATCGTCACGTGGGGGGAATGGCTTCGGTGTTCATCCGGATTTCCAGTGTGCGCTCCGCTCCCAGTCTAAGCTGCAGAGGCGGAAGCAACAACTTCGGATGAATGAACGGATTGTCGTGTTCGTACCATGAAGAACGGTGATGATGATCGACAAACAAGGTTGATGAACGATGAACGAAGTTCAAGAACGACAAACAAAGTTGATGAACGATGAACGAAGTTCAAGAACGACAAACAAAGTCGATGAACGACGAACGAAGTTGATGAACGACGAACGAACTAGAGAGCACTCCTTGAGTATTTCTCAATTCGGCTCTCAATGAAAGCACCAATTGTTGAAGCAGAAATTGAACTTGCTCGCAAAAGTCTCCTTGATCCCTACAAATAGCAAACAATAAACTATCATGGTTCAGGTCGAAGCCTCGGGGGGGTTGTTCAACTAAGAACACTCTGATACTTAAGTTAGCTTTGAGAGAGAGATTGCAAAGAACTTTAGAAGCGATGATCGAATTACCTTGAAACTGATGAGCTCCGCTATTTATAGTGAAGTCTTGAGAGTCACGGAACGTTCTAATTGGTTGATAGGTTTTGTAATTAATAAATAATTCTTTTAATAAAAGATATTATTAATTAATTGAATAATAATTAATTCTCAAGGAGAATATTATTATTATTGAGGCTTTAACCCAATTAAATAATACATTTAGCTGGTAAATATATTATTTAATTTGTAGGTGTCTGTAAGCCGTTAATGTCATTATCCGAGGTAATTTGGACATTACATTAATTATGGGCCACGTGCCAACTCCACAATTTTCGGATGATTGAAGCTTCCACAATTCTTAATTTAATGGTACAATTTGTAAGTGATGACTCGTAGAAAATATTTCATCTACTTGGGTATTCATTTAGTAAGTGCCTGAGTAGTTAGAGGGGAGGCAAAAAGGTAAACATTATGACATTTGCACTTGTATGGCAAGTTGGCAAGATTGAAACTAGCTAGCTAGCTAGATAAATATTTCCCAAACCTTGATATGTAACATTAAAGTTAATATACTCATAGTGTTCTCATTCATAATGGTGCTCCTTTTATAATCCTCAATACCTTTCGAATATGATGTATCAGTGATGCATCTAGTTCGGATGATTGCTCCAATGTCATGGGACAGCAAGGCAGAGACCTCCTTACTCACAGGTCTATTATATGTAGGATGAAAAGTGACATGAATCTTCCTCTTGGTGGTGAGCACAATCCGACTTGTCTTTGTAGCTGCACATGCCCCCCTAATCCACGTTTAAGGATTGGCTGCTTTATATCTATCTCCTGGAGTTGGAAGATGGCCAGAACCTGTCATTGTGCACATAATAAAGAGAAGAAAATAAACTAAAATCATACTTAGTCTTGGTAAACCTTCCTAAAGTGAACCAAAATAATTCATTCCAAAAGCCCAAAATACAAAAAACAATTGGGTGTGCACTTTCTACAACCTACCATTACAGTCATGTCCAATGGTAGTCGAGTCAATCATCTTATCATCTGCAACTTTACCATTAGAGTCATTTTATTCTTGTGAAAAATGCAAATAATAATCAAGCTTGAATTGATTTTCTTACCAACTGATGCGGAGGTTGCACTACTGCGGTCTCGCGGACGACAACTAGCCCTCATAGGTCGAGAGGGCGGTGGAGAAAAAGCTCCTGTAAAGGTGTGCGTGGGTGTAGGACGACCAACAGACATTGAGGGAGGCTTCTGGGTGCCGAAGAAGCATCTCTTGTAGGTTCAGGCTGAGTCAGAGGGGGCCGAGTCCTAGCTGAAAACTGAGGATGGTTAGGAGCAGGACAAGCCCTTTTTGTAGGTTGAGGCTGAGTCGGCAGGGGCCGAGTCCCAGCTGGAAACTGAGGATGAACATGAGCAGGACAAGGCCTTTTTGTAGACTGAGGCTGAGTCAGAGGAGCCCGAGCCCCACAAGCTGTTTGAGAATGAGTGGAAGAAGCCTCAGGAGCAGGTTGATTGCGAGTAGTGGAGTGAGTCTAGAACAACACTTTTTTCTTTGAAATCAAACTCATCTGCAGAGAAAAAAATTAGAGAAATTACTTACTATATCAATCAAAACTAAACATAAAAATTGTACAAAAAAGTTTACCATTTTGTGTAAATCAATTTCTAAGTATTTTTTGTATAATGCTAATTAGTAATCTATGTCGCTATCCTCATCACTATGAAGACTATATTCCTCATCGCTATGAAGACTATATTCCTCATCACATGAACTATCATTTTCTTTTAAGTCATCATCATCAACAATAAATTCCCCTCTATTAATTCGCCTAATAAGAAGACCGAGATCAATATTTATATCATCAATATCTATTAGCGCAACATCTACTCTATGTAACGGTGCATGGATGTTATCAACATTATCAAATTGAATCAGGCTATGAATGTCTGACGATAAATTCTCTTGGTATGGCCCATCATCGTTGCTGTCATCATCTTCAGAATTTTCCTGTTCTGGAATGTTCCAAATGTTTCTACGTTCAATATGCTCAACTACTTTCCAACCACCACTAACCTTAAGATCGTCCAAATAAAACACTTGTTTGGCTTGAGTTGCTAGGATATAAGGATCATGTTCATACCATTGAGTACGTGTATCCACAAATGTTAGCTTATAATCACGCTTTATACTCCCAAACCTTTCCGGATATGTATTAAACCAATGACACTTAAACAACACGACCGTATAACGTTGTCTATATAACACCTCAACTACACTTGTCAACTTTCCATACTAATCAATCAATCTCAGAAGTGTCATAAATTCCCGGCACAAAAACTCCGCTATTCTGGGTAGTCAAATTATCTTCACATTCAGCAACCACAAACTCAACTCCATTATTTACAACACAACCTTGGTAAGTTTCAACTAGAGAATAAAGTGACGGTATTTAGCACCCAGTCCTTCATGTCCTGTCATTTACCCATGATTCGTACGACTACATGCGATTGGGGTATATTTTATGTTTTCAATTAGTTTTGAGGTACCAGTGAGGGTACGGTTTTCTTATAATTTTCGTTTGTGAAGGTTTTAGTGAAATCTCAGTTAAGGGTTGTCACCTCAGTTTACGAACTTTTAGTGCAATGTTTTGCATTTGTTATTTTATTATTTTATGATCTTTGAGATAATTATACTTAAGGACCTTTTACATATAGACTTATGCCTTCGACATATTATATTATCAGTTAACACTTATATCGATTCCTTTGTGTGTACTTATATATTTAAATTGGTATGTTTGATTAGGTTTTCAAAACGGAGGAGTTACTATTATCTCTCTTATAAACTGTTTTACACTGAAATGATATTTTTGGGTCCACTCACACTTTTGCTTTATGCCGCTTAGGACTTAGAGAGCTTGACACGAGCTTCGAAGAGAAGCCCGCAACAGTTGTTCTGACACTAATTTTTAGTATAGGTTGAGACCCCTCTTAAATAATTAGGGTACTTTTGGTCGTTTCATTTATTATCATCCGCATTGTGTATTAACTATGTTCGGGATTTCCGTTGTCACGCTCTTATACTCTTACTTTTACTGTGTAACTTTACTTCACACAACTTCCGACAATGCACCATTTCGCTTATGGCTTTCGTCACTTGGACCCAGTGTCTAGATGTTGGCCAAAATGCCTCGATTTAGGTGTCCACGTGGACTATCCGTGCCCCGTTAGTTAGAGACTAGCCTAACCTCCTAGCGATGTGATCCTAACTAGTGCACGAGTCGTGCTAAAGTTTTTGAGTTAGCCTAACTTTCTTTTTGGTTGTAGTTTTAGCTAATTTTTCTTTGAATTAAGCGTTCGGGTGGCGTGAACAAATCCTACGGCTCATTTGGGTGGTGTGAATGATATATTCGACAGTGAGCGTCACGGCTTAGTAGATTGGTCAATCAGCCTAGTCGAAGGAATTGTTCTAAACTCATAACTTTGGAAGCCGTGTTGTTAGGAACGTAACCAATCCCATTGTGAGAACAAGATGACTGTTACGATGGTTACTTTTTGTTGCCCCTTAAAGTTGTTTTCTAAAGATTTAAGGTTTTCGGATGAAGTTTATTATTGTGAAGTTGCTTACATCATGGAAATTGGATTATCTACATTCTTAGAAGATTCAGATCATTGGACTAAGAAGTTTTGAGGTTTATTCAGGAAGTGGTAGCGGTTTTAGTGAATTTAGAAGTACAAGTTTTGGGGGCATTTTTACTGCAATTACTATGGGAAGCTCGACACTTCAGACGGTTAGGCTTCTAAAAAGAAACTTCGGGATTTTCTGCCACTCCACTAAATCGAATTAGACAACTGCTTACGAAAGAGACTGTTGAGCTCTTCACTTTGTCGTTGAGCAGTTTGGTAACCGTAACAAGTTTAAGGAAGTAAGATCGTCAAATTGAGGCTAGCACGCTTGGGAGTGGGAAAGGTAGATTTTTGGCTTTTTCTGGAGAAGATGTGTTAAGCAATGTCGGTGCAGCATTAATTGGTACAGTGGTTTCCCCTTATCCCTTTTCGATCTTTCGGTTTACATGTAGTTCAAGTTTCGAAGACGAATTTATCTTCAAAGACTTCGTAGTTAAGTGTGCCTAAAATGGTGAGGAAGTCGTTGACTACTAGCTGAGGACGAAACGCTTTTGGATCGAATTGCTGCCCTTGGAAGTGAAGGAGTTGAGTTGAACTTAGTTTGCTATTAGTTGGAGACGTATTATGAAAGTTAGTTGTGAGCAATGATGGTGAAAGTGGTTACTACTGAAGGTGTGGAAATTGTTTAAACTGGTATATTAATTTTAACACCTAATCTGTTTTTGGTATTCGGTTTATGTTAAGTAGGTTATTATGTGTTATGCACTAATAACGAGAACATTTGGGGAATAAGATTTGATGAGAGGTTGTTAGGAGTAACAATTACCCTATGGTTTTTCCGATGATCTTTCGAGGTTAATTCAAGTTGGTTTCCAGGAGGCAATCGAGGTCGTTTGGCAACAGCTGATGGAACTTGTGGGCTAATCGATTGATTTGTGAAGTACGATATCGCACATCATCTTAGGGAATATCAGTGCTATTGCTAGAAGAGTATTATCACTTTGAGCTTTCAAGTTATTTGTTGGAAGTTCAACTAAGTTTTGATCAAGTCACTAGAGTTGAGTACTTTTCGAAAATCATTTCCCATTTGGTTACCACCGGCTCAGGTTACGAGAAGAAGTTAAACTGAAGACTACCTACCACACTTGTTTTAGACATTCCAAGTATGTAGTCGTGCTTTTCGGTTTACCTTGGCGTCTGTTACTTTTTGGATCTTCAACCAAGTGTTTCGACCGAACTTGGATTTTGTTAGCATACTCTACTTTGACGTTGTCTTTGTTGAGAGGAATTCAGAGTTACACTGATAACTGGTTCTGCAAATGTTGTTGGGGCATGAGTTGTAAGTTAAATGTTAAAAGTGTGAATTTGGATTAACTAAAGTACAGTTTCTTGAACTTGTGTTATGTGGATTTGGAATTTGTGTGGTTCCTAGTGAGTTCGTTGCAGTTTCGAAGTGGGAGCAACCCAAGTGTGTTTTCGGGTATCGATGTTTTCTAGATTAGTTGGTGATTACTGAAGATTTGTTCTGTTTCTTAAAGACCTTATAACTATGTTGACTCGAGTCACTAGAAAGGGACTCTAGTGGTTTGAGTGGCTTAGTAAGTGTTAGATAAATTTTGAGGAATTTGAATTAAGTTTGACGACTACTTCCGTCTTAGTGTTACAAAATAGTGAGGACCTAATTGAGACTTACACTGTTATACCCGTAATTGGTGTTGTTGTGAGCTAATGCATAGGAAGATTAGTGGGACATACTTCCAGGAAACTAAAGGAATAATGAAAGGAAGTTACTCGACACTTGACCTAGTGTTAGTTGTCGTTTTCTTTACCTTGAAGTTTTGGGAGATGTATCCATATGGTTTTAAGTTCGATGTTCACTCGGATCCTTCAAGTTGGAAATGTTTATTCACTAAACGTGAATTGGATTTGTGGCGAGGCAGATGGCGTTGGTTCGCTAAGTTACTAGTTTTAAGTGATTTTCACCATCTCGGTACGGTGAATGGAGTTGTTAGTGTGTAGAGCAGGAATGCAAGAAGTGCGTTGTTTTATCTAGTGTTGATTCATGGAGAAGTTGGTACTAGGGATTGGAGAAATAAAAATCTTGTTGTTTAACCCTGGTTTAGCACCTCAGTTAGAAAGGCTTTTGTACGCAAAATCAGAGACTAATGAAGTTGTTTTTTAGCGACAATTGAGAAAAAGTTATGTTAGGAGACTGTTGGTAAAAATAAAGAATACAATATATATGAACTCTATTTCTAATAGTTATAATCCTTACAAGTGCACAAATCGATAAAGATAGTATAGGGCAAAGTAAGAGTTGATCCTTGAGGACTTATTCAACTTTAAACCACTAGATTAGATTGAATAACTTAACTAAGACTCGAAAACAAGAAATAAAACAAAAGACACGTGACACAAAGTAGATATGCAAGACTCACAAAGAAACAATCAAGATTGATAAAGAACACACTAACACGCAAGTCAAACTCAACACAACCCTAGACACTAACTTAAGACACAAGAAACCTAAAAGACTCCACAAAAACTCAATTAAACACTACGGCAAAAAGAGGGGTGGGTGAAGCAATTCTGAATTAAATTAAATGACTTGAAGCGACAATAAATTGTTTGAATTGCAAGAAACACTGAAAACAATAAATTAACGACAATGAAATTGATTGATGAATTGAAGCGAATTATGGCCAACTATCCACCACTCACCAATTAAGTTCCTAACACAATTTCCAAGATCCCATTATTATGAATTATCTGAAGAAGGTGCCCATGCAAAGGTCTAGTTAAAGTTCACTATACACAATTTATTCTCTCTTACTTAACATGTCCTAGCCATTTCCTCTGCTTAGAACGTCTATCAATCATCGTAGAGAAGGGTTAATACTCTAAGATGATGCAAGAAGTACGAAGAGAATTTAATGACACCACACTACCCCTAGAAAAGTGATGTGCAGTCTTAGGTTGTTATGAATATAGATTACACATAAAGTTAAAGCCTTGTACCGTTGATGCTAATAATCACAAGAAGATGACCAGTCTAACAAGCAATTATTCATCGATAGATCATGCAAATAAGCAGGTCAAACTCATAAACACAAACTAAGCTCATGACGCACATTAATCTAAATTATATTCAAGATTCATAATAATGTAAATCATGGGCCAAAATCATATTAAAGAACTACATGGGTAGGGCTTCAAGCAGCCCTAATTCTAGAGAAAACAACTCACATATTGTATTGAAATACACAAATAAATAATTCGTGATTACAAAGTAAAGATTAAAGAGAAGAAGAGATCAAAATTGAGATCAATGGTGAACCAAGGCCACACCAAGAAATCTCCAATCTCTCTCTGTGTTGAACTCCTCTTGGAAACCACGAACAAAAGCTAAAACCCAAATTATAAAATTCTATGCGGCAAAACAAAAGGTGGAACCCTAAACTTGCGTTAAAGGCAAGCTTAAATAGTCCTTAGGTTTCCCCTAAAATCTAGGAATGATAACTAACTTAAAAAGACCAAAATCACCTTAATGAAATCCTAAAACACTTATCCTATCTCGGTAGGGACAAAATCCTAAGTTTAGGACTTAACTTGAGCATCAAGTAATCTTGATAGGCGGAAAGTAATCTCCAAGTAACCCAAGGAATTCTGATTCGCCAAGAACCATTATGGAACCTTCTGAGACATTCTTGGACAACAAAGCATGGGTGGCACATTTCTTGGATCGTCTTGACACAGTTGGACCTCATTCTTGGCTCCACGGCTTCATTATTGGACTTGTTAAGAACTCAGCAAGCCATTGATCAATGCAGCTGGGACAAACCACCAATCTCACTTCCATATAATTTATCTAGTACGGTTCTGGGCATTGTACTACTTAAAAGCTCTTAGAAATCTCAACAGCCCAATTTGGCTCAAATTAAGGCACATACGAGATCTTTTAGGGCGCAACATGTCATTGGCAGCTCTAGGCGAGACACTTGATTGCATTAGCTTAGATGGGTGATTAGAAGTTTACTTCTTGGTGGTGTCTCACTTGGTTCCATCGAGTTCCAAGTCATGTCTCATTTTGACTCAATAGACATGTCACAGTCCTAAATAGGGCGCAGCAGAGTGCACGACATGATGTCATCGCTGGGCCTGGTCTTTGGCACTTCTGAAGAACAACCTGGGACTTGAGGCGTGTTAGGGGACACGATTGGGACATGGTTGAGAGCTCTGAAGACGTGTCATGTCTCGTCTGGGGCAAGTTCTAGGACTCGATTTAGGGCACAGCTTTGTGCTTCGCTAGGTTGTCTTTGAGACATGTCATGGCATGTACCTTGGCTCGCCTTCAACTTGATCTGCTGGTCCTCAGACAAGGATATAGGACCCGCATGGCTTGATTCGAGGTTCTTGGTCCTGCGCCCTAAATAGGGCACATGGCTTCAGATCAGGACATGAAGTAGGGCTCGATATTGACATGAGGACAACTTCCTCATTACAACTCTAATATGAGCCATTCTTTTTGCATCTTCTCATAATTCACATGTCTTTTCAATTTTGCACATAGCTCAGAAGATTGATTACTTTCTCCCATGGTTGACACAAAATTAAGCAAAAGACATGAAAAGGGGCCTATAATGACATCTAAAAGATGTATGAAATAATGACTGAAAAAATACCCCAAACCTATCTTTTGCTAGTCCCTGAGCAAAACAAAAAAGGATAAGACTAAACAAATTCAAAAACTCAATCTTAATTAAGGATAGATCATTTGAACCCCTAGGTGTCCCTAGTAGGAGGAGTGTTGTCTCCTGAAGGTTTACCAGTTACGATACCCACAAACGTTTTACATAGACATCTAAATTTTCTAGAGATGTAGTTCTTTAACAAGCTAATAAGAATCAATGAAAGTACAAAAGCTTGCAAAACTAAAAGGTATGCCACAAGAGTAGGAGTCATGTGTGATGTGACAATGCCAATATCTTAAATAGCCAAGCTTGAAAACAACTTCATTCAAGTACTCCAAAAAGATTTCGCCTTCACTCTAATCCTCACTAGGCATCTCTCAATTCACTCTAGAATCCTAGGCTTACACTCATATCAAGCATATGTGATGAAGTTATATAATGGAATCAAAGTATAATCACATATGAGTATTTAATGAAAAATAGCACTTTATGAACTTAAGATCTCATGAAGGGAATTGAACTTTAAGAACATAGATACTTATCTCAATCCTCAACATGGGTGCCAATAAGATTAGTTAGGTCTTCTCATTAGGTTGCAATGGGGCTGGGCTAATTTGGTTTAAGAAAGAAGGGTTTGGAATTCAAAGAACTCAGATGGGTACAAGGCATAGAGTAGCATGACTTCGAATGTGACCTTCTTCTTGATCTTTCATAAGCCTATTACATTCTTGGCACACCAGGGCTCACGACATGACTTCTTGAATTGACACTACACTTGTCCTTAGGTCTCATTGGCTCACTTGGCTTAGTTCACTCATAATAATATTTTTTTTTGTTTTTCTTCTTTTAAATTTTTTTTCTTTTTCTTTTTTTTAATTTTATTTTCTTTTTCTGAACTAGCCAAGATCATGCAATACTGACTTTGTTGCTGGAATCCTTGGTTGTGAAACAGTTTGGCGCATTTTAGGGCGCAGTCTGGCCAGTTTCAGGGACTTGGCAGGACAGCCTGCGAAGGCTTTGGGGTGCACCTTGATGTGGTTCTGGGGTGTGATTAGGGCACGCTCAGCGATAGTGCTGAGACGTCAAATTTGGCGCGTCTGGGTTGCAGTGAAGACCTTGGCATGTCCTGCGGTACTGCTTTTTTGGCATGTTCTTCAGCAGCAATTGACTAGGTTCACAAGCAATGCAGGTTCTCCTTTCTCATTCTCATTATGAACTCCATTTGGTACTGCCTCGTCGCCACCTAAGCTATAAGGTATGGCCAAATTGATTGGGTACATTTTGGGTAGATGATGCTTAGGGTGATGAAAGAAAGGCTAGTGTTTGGCTTCAAAATGGCTTAGGGAGCACACAATAGGGTAGGATAGGGCCTTTAGAGGTTGAGCACACATAGCCTACATCACTTCTTATGGCAAACCACACTTCAAACAAAGAGCATCTATATAATGTTAGTTCTTTAAAATTCACTGCAAATATGATATAAGGAGATCAACATTTATGAACAAAAGTGAAGAGTGTTTAAAAAGTAGAAACAATATGAATCACTCATAAATAATGGCATTAAGGCTCAAGTTCTCACAAGGTAGTCTCCACTAATTTTCTGAAGTTCACTCAAATTCAGTCATTTTGTTCACTTGATTGCTTAAGACATGGCATGTGAAGTGCAATAGGACGCTAAAACTTAGAATGGTATAACCCCTAGTCAAACAAAGCTAGTTTCTTACATGTGACTCCTATTAACAAGTTAAAGCATATGGTCTAGCAATAGTACTAAATTGACAACTAAAGGAACAAATTAAAACACAAGGCTAAAAACAAAATTCTAGCCGTAAGTACCCCCAAACCTGCTTGTTTCTATATGCAAAGTTTTTTCATCCTTACCCCCAAACCTAAACTGAATATTGTCCTCAATGTTTGAGACAAAACGAGACAAAATCTAAATTGAATTTTGGAAGGTGAGATGCGCAGAAACAAGAAAGGGCGAGATAATTCAAACCAGAGCTAGGCTGCCTCCTAGGAGTGCTTTATTTAACGTCTGGGCAAGACGAAGCTGGTAGCTAAGCATTAGGTGGTTGCTAGAAAGCTTAAACAACCGCAGGTCCCTCAATGAATGCCTCATAATATGGCTTAAGATAGTGACCATTAACCTTGAACGTTTCCTTCCTTCCGAGATGCTGAATTTCAACTGCACCATGGAGAAAAACATTAGTCACAGTATATGGCCTAGTCACCTAGAACGCAACTTACTTGGAAAGAGCCACAAACTGGAATTGAATAAGAGCACTTTTTGTCCAATCTGAAACTACTTTCGTTGAATCTGCTTATCATGGAACGCCTTGGTTTTCTCTTTGTATATGCGTGAACTCTCATAGGCTTCGTTCCTAAGCTTTTCCAACTCACTAAGTTGAAGCCTCCTCTGATTGCTAGCTTCATCCAAGTCCATGTTGGCCCTCTTGATTGCCCAATAAGCCTTGTGCTCTAATTCAACCGGGAGGTGACATCCTTTGCCATAGAATAACCTAAATGGTGACATGCCTATAGGAGTCTTATAAGCTGGCCTATAAGCCCATAGAGCATCATTCAAACGGTGAAACCAATCCTTCCTTGTAGGGCTCACGGTGTTCTCCAATATAGCTTTCACTTCCCTATTTGAGATTTCAGCTTGTCCACTTGTTTGAGGATGGTAGGGTATGGCGATTCGATGAGTGACACCATACTTCCTCATTAGGGCCTCAAAAGAATGATTACAAAAGTGAGTCCCTCCATCACTAATGATTGCTCTAGGTGCTCCAAACCTGGCTAAGATGTTATTTTGTATAAAGCTCACAACCACTTTGGAATAATTTGTTTTGGGGCGAATTGCTTCCACCCACTTAGAGACATAATCCACAGCAAGTAATATATATATATATATATATATATATATATATATATATCTAACCATAAGAATTTGGAAAAGGTCCCATGAAATCTATGCCCCACATATCAAAATTTTCAACAACTAGAATAAGGTGTAAAGGAATTTGATTCCTAGGGCCTATATTACCTTGCTTTTGGCATTTGTCACAGGTGAGGACAAATTCATGTGCATCTTTAAAAAGTGTAGGCCAATAAAAGCCAGATTGCAATACCTTGAGCGCAGCTTTCTTGGCTCCAAAGTGTCCACCACACGCCAAGCCTTGATAAAAGTTCAGCATTGACCTCTTCTCAGCTTCAGGGATGCATCTTTTGATGATTTGACCTGAACAATGTTTCCATATGTATGGCTCATCCCAAACGTAATATTTGCCCTGTTTCACCAGCTTATCATTCTTAAATATGTTCTATGAAGAAGGAATATGTTTAGTATCTAGATAATTAATTATGTCAGCATACCATGGAACACTAACACGTAAAGTAAACAATTGTTCATCAAGCTAGGTTTCAAACAGCGACAATTGATCCACTTCCTCAGTAGACCCGTGAACTAGTCTACTCAAATGGTCTGCAACGACATTCTTAGTGCCCTTCTTATCGTTGATTTCCAAGTCAAATTCCTGCAGAAGCAGCATCCAGTGCAATAGCCTAGGTTTGGCGTCCTTCTTGGTGAGCAAGTACTTCAAGGCTGCATGATTAGTATAAATTATCACTTTAGTTTGAATTAAATAAGATCTAAAGCGAAAAGAACAGCTAAAAGCTCCTTCTCTATTGTGGAGTAATTCAGTTGTGCATCATTGAGCGTCATGTTGCATAGTAGATGACATGAGGCATTTTATTCACTCGTTGGCCTAGAACAGCTCAAACTGCTTAATCTGATGCATCCCACACTAGCTCGAATGGTAGGTCCCAATTAGGAGGCATGATGAATTCTGATGTCTTGAGCTTAGCCTTGAGAAAGTTGAATGCCTCATGCCATTCCTCATTGAAATCAAACACGGCATCTTTGGCTAGAAGGCTGCACAATGGTCTTGTGATTTTGGAAAAGTCTTTTATGAACCTCCTGTAGAAACTGGATGTCCCAAAAACGATGTCACCTCATTGACTAATGTAGGGTATGTCAAACGATCCACAATGTCAAGTTTGGATTTATCCACTTCAATGCCACGTGAGGAAATCACATGCCACAATACTAGTCCTTGTTGTACCATAAAATGGCACTTCTCCCAATTGAGCACTAGATTACTCTCCCTGCATCTTCCTAGCACTCGAGACAAGTTAGATAGACAAAGCTTAAACAAATGACCAAAAATAGAAAAATCATTCATAAAAACCTCTATGATATCCTCAATCATCTATGAGAAAATACTCATCATGCAACGTTGCAATGTGGCAGGTGCATTGGATAACCCAAACGGCATCCTCCTATAGGAAAAAGTGCCATAGGGGCAAGTGAATGTCGTTTTCTCATGATCCTCCGTGGCTATGGCAATCTGATTGTACCCTGAATAGCCATCTAGAAAACAATAATGAGAATGTCCTGCAAGTCGCTCAAGCATTTGATCAATAAAGGGTAAAGGAAAGTGATATTTCTAGTTGTGGAATTTAACTTCCTATAATCTATACATACTCTCCACCCTATTTGGACTCATTGTGGTACTAACTCATCATGCTCGTTTTTTACCACTATGACTCCACTTTTCTTTGGAACCACCTGAACTGAGCTTACCCACTTTGAATCAGAGATTGGATAGATGACTCCAACATCCAAAAACTTAAGCACCTCTTTCTTCACCACTTCCTTCATTGGTGGGTTGAGCCTTCTTTGTCCCTCTCGTTCTGGCTTGGCATCCTTTTCAAGTTGAATTCTATGCATGCAAGTGGAGGGGCTGATTCCCTTTATGTCTGCAATGGTCCATCCAATTGCAGTTTGATTTCCCTTTAAAACCTGCACCAACTCATCCTCTTCCACAGTACTAAAGTTAGAAGAAATAATGACCGGAAGAGTTTGATTCTTACCTAGGTACGTATATTTAATGTGCTCAGGTAGTGGCTTCAATTCTCAAGGGCTTGCACTATGTATGGCAAAATCTGCTTGCCTGTGAGGGGGAGCTCATCAAAGGGTTGTTGGTGTAATGGATGAAGGGGCATTGCATTGAGGAACCTCAGCTCCTCTGCCACATGATCATCAAGTTTTTCATCATCTGAGGAAGGACAAGTGATTGCTTTTTCAAGTGGATCTACAATACAAGTGTTAGCAATAGTCTTTTGAACCAAAATATCAATCAAATTTAGAGGAAAATTGACTATAGGTTCAATAGGATATTGAATTGCATCCATGAATAGAAAAGGTTCTCAATTTTTCTAACACTTTAATTGACACTTGACCGTTTTTCATATCAATCATACACTCAGCCTTGGCCAAGAGAGGCCTGCCAAAGATCAATGGTGCCTCCTCATTTTGATCAATCTTGTCCATCTTGAGGACGTAAAAATCTGTTGGAATACAACTTTCACCTATTTGAAACAGGCCATGCGCCTGTTTTGGTGCCATTCTGCGGCACAGATGTAACGACCCGGACCAGAAATTAAATTATTTTGAGAATTGGACGATTTTATCCTCGATTTTGGACGGGTTCGAGAGTCACTTTTTGACTGGCAGTACTTTGGGGAGTTTTTCTTGGGTCGTTGCGTAGGTCTCGAACTCATGAGTTCGTAGACAGGCGACACGTGGAAAATGGAGACCTAGTGAGTTCGTTACGGGTCTAGAAGCTTCAGGGTCAGTTTGGTAATTTTGGACAAGTTGGAACTATATATCAGATATTTTTCTCTCTCCTCGAGAGATTGGTCCATTCAGTCTCTCTCTCCTACCCGAAATTCTCCCCGTGCGAACACCGAACAACCCTTTCCATCGGACGGATTTCGGTCTAATTCGACCGAAACCAAGGTCGAGAGGATCTTCCCCGGAGCCCCACGAGCATTTAGGGGTATTTATCGGAGCGGGAGCACCGCCGTAGGCGACGGACAGAGGAGGGAGGTGGACCGAATCTTCTCGGCCGTTTTCTGGCCAAACCATGTACGATCTCGGAACTTTGACCTCATATTTGGATTCCTGGTGAAAAGTAGATAAATTTACATGTGTGGATCGTGAAAAACGGTCAAGAAATGAAGAAGTTAGAAAACCTTGAAAATCGACCGAAAATGGTAATTTCCGGCGAACCAGACGGTGGCGGAAACGGCGGTCCGGTCGTCTTCTCCAGCAAGTCACCGGCGATTAGTCTGGTCAGGTTGGATCGGGTCGGGTTGAGTGAATCGGTCGGGTCGAGTGAACCGATATGGTTGAGTGAACCGGTCGGGTAAAGTGAACCGGTCGGGTCGAGTGAACCAGTCAGGTTGAGTTGGACTGGGTCAAGCCGAGTTGGGTCGGGTTGGATCGGTCCAGGTGCGTGAGTCACTGTAGCAGCGCGTGGGGCCACGTGGGCGCGTGTTTCGACCTTCCGGTGGCGCGTGGCGCCGCGTGGGACTGTTTCCGATGTCACGACAACGCGTGACTAGGGTTTTGGGACGTTCCAGATCAGATTTTGTTGGTTTCGAGGCCATAGGAGTTCGTTTAGGGCCCGGTTGGGCAATCCCAGCGGTAATGGTTGACCGTGGAGTGGGTTTTGAGCTCGGAAAGTAAAGGTAGTTGGGTCATTATTGTGCATGTGTTCCTTGGTGCTAGAGCGTCCATGAATTTTGGGTTGGATGATATATGTGAGTGGACTTTTGATTTATAATTTGAAATGCATGCATCAATGTATCTTTGTTTAAATACTGTTATGTATTGTTGCATTGAATTTCGGGAATTTAGAAATGATTACTGGACACATGTTTCCCAATATTTCAATTAAAGTGTATGTTGACAAATGTCATGGTTTTTGGACTCAATTTTGATATCGTTTTGATGTGGAAATTATTGAGTCCATGATTTGGGTTTTGACTCGTATGTATGAGTTTATCAGATTTGGGTATTTTTGAGGGAGGCCAGGACCCGGGGCCAGGATCTATTATTAGCGGTGAACCCGGTGAACCTCCAAGATAAACATATTTGAGGAGGACCAGGATATGGGACTAGGATCCGCTGTTGGCGGTGAACCCGGTGAACCCCCAATATAATTGGTTACTGTTTCTCCAACTAGCGTGGAGAGTTTTGCTCCGCTGGTTCGTTGTGTGCTCCGACTCTGGCATCGAGGAGTTTTGGCTCTGCCAGGTCGCGAGGCTGTCTATGCATAGTACAGAGAGTTGTGATACAGGACTAGCACACCCCAAGGGATATGGCGACTGATGTGATATGATAGCCGAAGGTTATACTGGCTGATGATATGATATACCAGCCGAGGGATATGCCTACTGATGTGATATGATAACCGAAGATTATACCGGCTGATGATATGATATGCCAGTCGAGGGATATGGCGACTGATGTGATATGATAGCTGAAGGTTATACCGGCTGATGATATGATATGCCAGTCGAGGGATATGCCGACTGATGTGATATGATAGCTGAAGGTTATACCGGCTGATGATATGATATGCTAGTCGAGGGATATGCCGACTGATGTGATATGATAGCCGAGGATATTTCCGGCTCTAATATGATTTGACAACGATTGTCATGTGCTTAATCAGCCTATGAAAATACTTTGTCATCCGGGTCTGTGGGTTGGTGTGGGCGGTGACCCAGAGTGACGAATTATTGTTGGTTCACAAGTATCTGACTAGTCAGTTGTCTTGTGGTATTCCAGTAGAGGTGTCAGCAATGTCTGACCTATTGACATTTGGTGTTATAGGGTATTCCTATTTGGACCACCACTATTCTGAGGTCTTGGCTTTGACCTGTATGCTATCCTACGTCTGACATGTAGGAGTGGTCAGTAAGTACAGAGGTTCTGTCGGGAACCCTGTAAGGTATACTAAAAATTATTTAAGGATAAAGGGTATTCCTGGTATTTAATTTTTGAGGTAAAAGAGCTGTCAGACGGGATAAGGGTTCTTTCCGGGTTTCGAGGGGAAATTCGGAAAGGGTCATTACAAGTGGTATCAGAGCTCTAGGTTAACTTCTTGCAGACCACACACTTGTGTGCAAATTATTTAAGCATTTCTGTTAACAAGATGCCTCCGAGGCATTTACCTCTTTAGCGACCTTGAACTGAATAGGAGGTTGGTTCTTTAACCTGAGTTAGTGAAATTTCGGGGACGAAATTTCTATAAGGGGGGAAATTTGTAACGACCCGGACCAGAAATTAAATTATTTTGAAAATTGGACGACTTTATCCTCGTTTTTGGACCGTTTCGAGAGTCACTTTTTGACTGGCAGTACTTTTGGGAATTTTTCTTAGGTCGTTGTGTAGGTCTCGAACTCACGAGTTCGTAGACAGGCGACGCGCGGAAAACGGAGACCTGGTGAGTTCGTTATGGGTCTAGAAGCTTCAGGGGCAGTTTGGTAATTTTGGAAAAGTTGGAACTATATATCAAATATTTTTCTCTCTCCTCGAGAGATTGGTCCATTCAGTCTCTCTCTCTTACCCGAAATTCTCCCCGTGCGAACACTGAACAACCCTTTTCATCAGACAGATTTTGGTTCGATTCGACCGAAACCAAGGTGGGGAGGATCTTCCCCGGAGCCCCACGAGCATTTAGGGGTATTTATCGGAGCGGGAGCACCGCCGTAGGCGACGGACGGAGGAGGGAGGTGGACCGAATCTTCTATGCTATTTTTCGGCCAAACCAGGTACGATATCGGAACTTTGACCTCATATTTGGATTCCTGGTGAAAAGTAGATGAAATTACATGTGTGGATTGTGAAAAGCGATCAAGAAATGAAGAAGTTAGAAAACCTTGAAAATCGACCGGAAATGGTAATTTCCGGTGAACCAGACGACGGCGGAGGCGGCGGTCCGGTCGTCTTCTCCTGCAAGTCACCAGCGTTTAGTCGGGTTAGGTTGGACCGGGTCGGGTTGAGTGAACTAGTCAAGTCGAGTGAGCCGATCGGGTTGAGTGAACCGATCGAGTTGAGTTGGATCGGGTAAGGCCGAGTTGGGTCGGGTTGGACCGGTTCAGGCGCGTGAGTCACTGTAGCAGCGCGTGGCCTCGCGTGACGACGCGTGGCGGCGCATGGGGCGCATGTTCCGACCTTCTGGTGGCGCGTGGCGGTGCGTGGGACTGTTCCCGATGTCACTGCGGCGCGTGACTAGGGTTTTGGGACGTTCCAGATTAGATTTTATTGGTTTCGAGACCATAGGAGTTCGTTTAGGGCCCAGTTGGGCAATCCCAGCGGTAATGGTTCACCATGGTGAAAGGTGTCCTCCTTGAGGGGAATAAAAGGGCTTGGTCCATGGTTCGAATCCCCTGAGATGTTGCAACTACGGGAGGGGCGAACGGGGGCCAGCTAACAATACCTTGGATGACTGGGGCTAGGATCCGTTGTAGGCGGTGAACCTAGTAACATAAGGCGCCTTTTATGTAACAACCCACCCCCGCTCGTAAGCCTTACGGGATGGCCATTGTTATGGCTGTCAGCCTCCAACCAGCGCAGCCCAAGGTTCACCACCTTTAACAGTGGAATCTTACCTTCTCAAAGGTATTGTTATGCTTGCCATATTCGCTCCCACTCGCATGCAGCCTTATCGGGAGTCAAACCATGGACCAAGCCTTTTATTCCTCTCAAGGAGGACACCTTTCACCAATTGAGCTGCATGCGAGTGGGAGCGAATATGGCAAGCATAACAATACCTTGGTGAAGGTAAGATTCCACAGTTAAAGGTGGTGAACCTTGGGCTGCGCTGGTTGGAGGCCGGCGGCCATAACAATGGCCATCCCGTAAGGCTTACGAGCGGGGGTGGGTTGTTACAACAGATCCAGAATTTGGCCTAGTGACATGAAATGATGGATTCCAAGCATGTGAGTGATCTTCTTCTTCTGGACCGTCATTGATGTCTTGAGAGGACAAATATTGGGGTCCTTGAAGCTTTGCCCCACTTCTCAAACTAATGGCATTTGCAGTGGGGTTCTGAAATCCTTTGGGGTTTATCAGTAATTGGCTTGGAAGTTTGCCCTGCTCTCTCTGACTTAACAGATTTTCTAGTTGACTCATTTGATGTTCTAAATTAGTGATGGCTCTGTCTGCCTTAACCATGTGACTCCTACTCTCTTTAATAAAAGCATTCATGTTTTGCTTGAAAGAGTTGGTGTTTTGAGCCATGGCAATCACGATGTCCTCCAAAGATTTGGTGCTAGTGCTTTGATTTGGTGGGGGGCCAAGTTGATTCATCTGAGGGCCCACGAGTGGATTCTGAAATTCAGGTGGTGGCACCGGATTTTGAACGTTCTGGTTATTATTCCACCTAAAGTTAGGATGATTCCTCCATCCCGAATTATAGGTGTTGGAGTAGGGATCATTTCTAGGCCGTGGGCCATTGTTGAAGCCCCCAACCATATTAGCTTCCTCTACCTTTGGACACTCCTGAGAGCTGTGTCCTTGTACTGAACAAACATCACACACTTGAACACCCTTAGATTTCTCATTACACAATTGCTTCACCATTGGCCAACTATTGGCCAATGGTGTTATCTTTGTCCTTGCTCACTCCTCCAAGGGTTTTGGGCTGATGTCTCCTGTAATTGAATTGCTTCTCCCGTTGAGTAATACTCTCAAAAGCCTCCCTAGCCTCCTCATATGTGCTCTCTAACTCTTTTAGATTGGGAGTTCACCATCACTCTGTCTCTTTCAATCCCCCATAGAAGTACAACATGAGGTGGCAGTCATCGATGTAATGGTGATGATATGACTGAATGAGTTGGTTAAACCTCTCCCAGAATTCATAAAATGACCCATCCTCTACTTGTCGTGGGTCCATGATCTCACTTTTCAGTTTGTTTGTCTTGGCCACGAGATAGTATTGGGTGAGAAACTTGCAAGACAAGTCTCTCCAGGATGTGATTGATGCAGGGGCCAAGGAGTGAAACCATGCCTTGGCTCTATCCTTGAGACTGAAGTTAAATTGTCTCAATCTGATCTCTGCCTCTATCATACCATTTATCCTCAATGTCGAACACACCTCTATGAATTCTTTGATGTGTAGATGAGGATCCTCTCCGGATAATCCATGGAATTTAGGGAGCATGTGTTTGGTCCCTGACTTAAGCTCAAAGTTTTCCACAGTAGATGGTGGAAAAATGATAGGGAACTGATCCTCAGAGATATGTGGAGTGGCATACTCCTTCAAAAGCCGTGCGGCTGGTGTTGGTGGTGGAGGCACATTGTCACGGCCTGCCATCCTTGGTGGAGATTGTGGTGGTGTTGGCTATGGAGAGTTGTGCACTGATGATGACGCATATGAAGGCAAGGAAGACCCGTGTATAGACCATGGTACAAAGCCTCCTAATGACATAACGGAGAGTACCTAAAAGATAGAAAACAAAAGAAACTAAGTTAAACAATCTAAACTACTTGGACACCGTTGAGGGACAAGTCCCCGGCAACGGCGCCAAAAACTTGTTGGTAAAAATAAAGAACACAATATATATGAACTCTATTTCTAATAGTTATAATCCTTACAACTGCACAAATCGATAAAGATAGTATAGGGCAAAGTAAGAGTTGATCCCTTGAGGACTTGTTCAACTTTAAACCACTAGATTAGATTGAATAACTTAACTAAGACTCGAAAACAAGAAATAAAACAAAAGACACATGACACAAAGTAGATATGCAAGACTCGCAAAGAAACAATCAAGATTGATAAAGAACAGACTTACACGCAAGTAAGACTCAACACAACCCTAGACACTAACTTAAGACATAAGAAACCTAAAAGACTCCACAAAGACTCAATTAAACACTACGGCAAAAAGAGGGGTGGGTGAAGCAATTATGAATTAAATTAAATGACTTGAAGTGACAATAAATTGTTTGAATTCGAAGAAACACTGAAAACAATAGTAGAAACGCATCTTCACTCAGGCTAGACGCATAGGTTGTCAGGCTTAGCGCAGAGGAGGAACTCTGATCCACCGCTGACGGAATAGGAACTAGGATTTAGGCGCAGAGGCTGGGCTCGGATGGGAAGTTCTTGGGACATGTACTCGACATGTCCTGGCATGAGCTTGGCACTTCTAGGACATGACCTTGATGTCATGAGACACAGGTTTGGGACCCGAATGACATGATCTGAGGTATTTGGCCAAGGACTCAAAATAGGTGCTCTAGCGCACTCAGGACCCAGTTGAGAACCTGATATTGAAACGCGGACATCTCCTTCATCTGAACTCCGATTTGAGTCATTCTTTTCGCATTCTTCTCATAATTTACCTATCTTTCTAAATCTGCACAAGTCTCACAAGATTGATCATTTTCTACGATTGATGGCACAAAATCATTCAAAAGACATCTAAGAAAGACATATAAAGACATCAAAATGATGCATAAATAATGACTGATAAGAAATCTCCTTCATTTTATCTCCGATATGAGACATTCTTTTTCTGTATTCTTATTTTTTCATTATCTTTCTAAAGCATTCACATGTCTCACAAAAGCATAACTTTCTACTATGGATGACCTGATTTCTAACAAAAGACAAGTTAAGGGACTAAATATGACATGAAATGTTTGTAGGAAATATGACCTAACAGTAGCACAATGCATCGACATCGCATTGGTATCGGAATTGGCATCAACACCGCAATGGTATCGCACGACACAACTTCAACGGTACTGACAAGAATTCTTGGCAAACTCACGATACAACATCATGAGTTTGAAAGTGGTTGTTGGCAAGTATTGTTTGAATTAGTAATTTGTTTTGGTTTAGAATTAAGAATTGTTTTCTTTTAGGTTTGGTTTAGTTGTATAAGTTGGTTCCTTGTTGACTAAGGATTAGTTTGCGTAGTATCGGGAAAGTTAGGTTCTTTTTTTACTTTTAGATATTGGATTTTTTGCCTATATAAGGCTTGACTTAGACTTGAAAGTATTACCCTGCAGAAACCTTTGTAACCCTTTAGCATACAGCTATATATGGGTTAATTCCTAAAGTACTTCCGTGGTCACAAATTTGCAGATGAAGATTGTCGCAGTAGTAGTCTGTATTTGTTTGTTTGACATGACATGAAAGCGGGTTTGATCTATCTCTTGTACTTTGTTTTATCGTTGAGGAGTATCAATTTGACACTCCGACCCAACACCAAACCTTAAATCCAACACCTAATCCCCATAATCAACCTCTACACCCATCACCTCCATCATTTGTGGATTAAATCACATGCACGAGGGATGGATATGGTGAGGTCTGGATTGTGGGATGAGATAGTTCTGGTGAGGTCTAGATTGTGGATTTGAAGAAGGCGAGGCAGGGGAGGACGAAGACGAAGAGCAGTGCTCGAGGAATTTTGAGGTTCTTTGAATATTTTTTTGGACATATTAGTTTTTTAATTGATTTATTTTCCTTATGTGGATTATTATAATCATAAAAATTGGGATATATTTTACCTCATAAGCATTTAACAGATTGAATAACGGATTGGTTGATGAAAGGTACTTAATAAATGTGTTTTGATAATTTTGGTATACACTTGAAATATTTTATAATTTAGGTATGAACTTGAAATTATCATATAGTTTGGAGAATGTAATTTTTTCCTTATTTTTATGAAGTAAAAGTGGTGGTTTCAAACCTCCAATTAAGTTTCATCCCTAGTAGTGAGTCTCACTGGTTAAAGGTGTCTACGCGTAGTCCATTTATCACGTGCACGTATACTTTCCACGGTACCTACAAACAAACAAACCACCATAGAAATGTTTCGACCCTTTTTTGTTTTGTTCTTGCTTGTTCTTTTCCTACTCTTTTTTCTACCTCTGTTGTCCAGTGGTCAAGGCTGGATGCCGCTTGCCTTGGATTGTTCCCATCTTAATTAAGTTTTTTTTTAAATTTCTTTTTTTTGCCCATGGACTTTGGTCAAGTTTTTCATTCTCCGGGATCCTGAATAAGGCACGAAAATTCAACTCCGGAACTCGAGCTAAATAAGAAATTAAAGACAATGAATTGATTGATGAATTAAAGCTAATTAAGGCCAATTATCCACCACTAACCAATTAAGTTCCTAAAACAATTTCCAAGATCCCATTATTATGAATTATCTGAATATGGTGCCCATGCAAAGGTCTGGTTAAACTTCACTCCAGACATTTTATTCTCTCACACTTAGCATGTCCTAGCCGTTTCCTCTGCTTAGAACGTCTATCAATCCTAGAGAAGCGTTAATAATCTAAGCTGATGCATGAAGTACGAAGAGAATTTAATGACACCATACTACCCCTAGAAAAGTGATATGCAGTCCTAGGTTGTCATGAATTTAGATTACAAGTATAGTTAAAGCCCTATACCGTTGATGCTAATAATCACAAGAAGATGACCAGAAGCAAGTATTCATCGATAGATCATGCAAATAAGCAGGTCAAACTCATAAACACAAACTAAGCTCATGACGCACAGTAATATAAATTATATTCAAGATTCATAATAATGTAAATCAAGGGCCAAAATCATATTAAGGAACAACATGGCCAGGGTTTCAAGCAGCCATAATTCTAGAGAAAACTACTCACACATTGTATTGAAATATACAAATAAATAATTCATGATTACAAAGTAAAGATTAAAGAGAAGAAGAGAAAACACAGAGATCAATGGTGAACCAAGGCCACGGCAATCAATCTCCAATCTCTCTTTGCGTTGAACTCCTCTTGGAAACAATGAACAAAAGCTCAAACTCAAATTACCAAATATATGCGGCAAAACAAAAGGTGGAACCCTAAACTTGCATTAAAAGCAAGCTTAAATAGTCCTTAGGGTTCCCCTAAATCTAGGAATGATAACTGAGTTACAAAGACCAAAATAACCTTAATGAAAACCTAAAACACTTATCCTATCTCGGCAGGGACAAAATCCTTTGTTTTAGGACTTAACTTGAGCATCAAGTAATCTTGATAGGTGGCAAGTAATCTCCAAGTAACCCAAGGAATTCTGATGCGCCAAGAACCATTTTGGAACCTTCTGAGACGTTCTTGGACAGCAAAGTATGGCTGGCACATTTCTTGGATTTTCTTGACGCATCTGGACCTCGTTCTTGGCTCCACAGCTTCATTATTGGACTTGCTAAGAACTCAGCAAGCCATTAATCAATGCAGCTAGGACAAACCACCCATATCACTTCCATATGATGTATCTAGTACGATTCTGGCCTTTGTCCTACTCAAAAGCTCGTAAAAAACTCAGCGGCCCAATTTGGCTCTAATTAGGGCACAGTCGAGGTCTTTTAGGGTGCAACATGTCATGGCAGCTCTGGGTGAGACACTTGATTGCATTAGCTTAGATGGGCGATTAGAAGTGTACTTTTGGGTGGTGTCTCACTTGGTTCCATCGAGTTCCAAGTCATGTCTCATTTTGACTCAATCGGCATGTCACAGCCCTAAATAGGGCGTAGCAGAGGGCACGGCCTGATTTCATCGATGGGCTTGGTCTCTGGCACTTTTGAAGAACACACTTGGAATCTGGAACTTGAGGCGTGTCAGGGGACACGATTGGGACTTGGCTGAGAGCTATAAAGGCGCACCATGACTCGTCTGGGGCTAGTTCTAGGACTCAATTTAGGGGACAACTTTTGGCTCCGTTGGGTTGTCTTTGAGACATGTCATGCACCTTGGCTCGCCTTGAGCTTGATCTGCTGGTCCTCAGATATGGATTTAGGACCCGTATGGCTTGATTCGAGGTTCTTGGTCCTGCGCCCTAAATAGGGCGCATGGCTTCAGATCAGGACATGAATTATGGCCCGGTATTGACTTGAGGACAACTTCCTCATTACAACTCCAAACTGAGCCATTCTTTTTGCATTCTTCTCATAATTCACCTGTTTTTCCAATTCTGTACATAGCTCACAAGATTGATTACTTTCTCCCATGGTTGACACAAAATTAAGAAAAAGACATGAAAAAGGGCCCATAATGACATCTAAAAGATGTATGAAATAATGACTGAACAGAGAAGCACTTAGTGAGTGGATGTTGGGTGTGATTGATGTTACCTAGAGTGTGGATGGTTGAAACAAGTGTCTTTGATGAATCTTAGTCTACGATCTCAATGGGTGGCGTTTAGAGGAAAAAAAAAGTTGAAGTTGTTAGGTCGTAATAGACAAGATAAAAGGTATTTAGAGATCAAAAGTTCATGCTGAAGATAGTTGAGACTACAAAGAATGAAATTGTACCTTACTTGTTTTGCGCAATGTTGTTACTAAGTTGTTTGTAGGATTACAAATCCACTTGTATGTAAAGGCACTGGAATTGTTGCAATCTGAGTTATTTGGATGCAAAACTTGCCGTACTTAGTGAGTGGATGTTGGTGGTTAGAGGAAGTTGGGGGTGGTTTATAGGGAAGCTTTTACACGAATTTTATTGGAACTATATATCTTATTATTATTAGTATTAATATTATTATTATGATTGTTATTAATTTCACAATTATCTACTTATTCACACTTTAATTTTATTTTTCATTACAGCTTTCCAATATATTTTGTCCCCTGGGTTGGTTCAACGGTTGTGATAAAAAAAAAACCATTTCGGAGCAGTTTTGGCAGCTAAGGTTGAAGGAGTTTCAATTTCTACAATTTTATCTTTGCAGTAGGACTGTATTCATCGGTGGCACTATAGTTCTTCTTCAATTACAACTCATGCGGAATGCCCTCTTTTCCTTCAACTAGTAATTTTACCATGAGGAGGAAGGCCATCAAGATTCCTCTAATTTGAGACAAGTCTCTTTTCATTACATCCCGTTCCGTAAAGCGGAATTGAAAATTTGAAAAGACTCGAATACCCCTGTGAGTTCTTGTTAGCCCTTGTTTATTTAGCAAAACTGGGTTGTTGCTTGGTGTAACTTGAGCCCAAGTTGGTTCCAAGCCCAATTGGTAAGCCCAAACCCATTTTTAGCTGAAGTCCACAAGACTCCACTAACACTCTCTGATGTCACTCTCTCGTCCTCACCCTTCCTATTTCAATCATTTCGTCTCTCTGTCATTTTTGAGAAACACAGAGAACACATCCACTCACAACTACACATAACTCTTACCAGGACCAGCCTCACCACCTCACTCAAACTCCCTCCCTCATCACGATAACCTCATCCATGTCGTCCTTCTTCTTCGAGGCTCGTTGTAGAATAGGTAGGAGCCACAAACCCAGAACCCCTCGACGGTGTCACTCGCGACTACGATCAACCTAGGTTGAACAACCATCGTAAATCGACGTGCCTTAACAAGACGAGCCCAACAATGCCCTATTCCACCATCGATGTGTGTTGTGGCACGAGAATCAAAGAGAAATCGACGCGGCTCTGAGTCTGGGTGGACGAGTCTCCAACTCAGTATGGTACGATTCGACTCCAATCACTTCACCATTCGATTTCTTGCTGTGAGTTGTCAAGTTTTGATGGATTGCATGTTGATTTTGGTGAGGGGTGGACCGAGATAGGAATCGGAGTAGTCATCGAGTTCACGATGAGTTAGTCGCCCTTTAATCGATTCAGGTATAGTCGAACCTCAAACTAGTCAGCTTCGGATTTCTGAGATTGATTGGGTAATATTTGAGCTAATGCTTGAGCGTTTTGGTGGAGGTTTGGTCGCGGGGGGGGGGTGGGTGGGGGGGGGGGTGGGGGGGGGGGGGGGGGGGGTGGGTGGGGGGGGGGGGGGGGGTGGGGGGGGGGGGGGGGGGGGGGCGGGCGTGGGGGCGTGGCTTTGGCCGGAAACTGGGATTTCTAGTGTCACTGTGTATTTCCAAGAAAATTCAAGGATTTGTGTTTAGAATCAAGCTTCAGGAGGAAATTTTTTGGAACCCTGGGTTAGTTTCCAATCGATTAGTGGAACTCTAGTCGGAATCGAAGTTAGGTTAGTCTTTTCGGCATCCGCGCACGGCGGCGACGACAACCTTGTACGGCAGTGCTAGTCACCAATCTGCGAACTCACGTAGGAGTCACGTGGAGCCACCTGGCAGCCACCTAGCAGTCACGTGGGTGACATGTGCAGCCACCTAGCAGCCACATGGGTAACACATGGAGCCACGTGGGTGACATGTGGAGCCACATTGGGGCACCTGACAGCCACGTGGGGGCCACCTGGCAGCCACGTGGAGGTCACCTGGCAGCCACGTGGGAGTCACCTGGCAGCCACGTGGGAGCCACCTAGCAGCCACATGGGTAACACATGGAGCCACATGGGTGACATGTGGAGCCACATTGGGGCACCTGACAGCCACGTGGGGGCCACCTGGCAGCCACGTGGGAGCCACCTGGCAGCCACGTGGGAGCCACCTAGCAGCCACATGGGAGCCACCTGGTAGGCACATGGGAGCCACCTGGCAGCCACGTGGGTGACACGTGGACCCACATGGGCGCAACGTGGAGCCATGTGGCAATCGCGTGGTAGCTTACACAGGAAGCACCTTAGCCCGCGTGGCGGCGCGTGCCAACTCGGGCCTATGCGTGGCTGTGCGTGAGGTCACTTCCTATCCTCAAGTTTGCGCGTGGCGGTCCGTGAGGTCACTTCTCAACCTTAGACTGGTGCATGGCGGTATGTGGGGCTGTTTTTCGGCCTACGACGGCGCGTGAACCTAGTTTCGAGACATTTCGGATCACCTAAACATGTTTCTAATTCGTTTAAAGTTGTCTTCAAACATTTGGAGCAACCCAAAATGGGGTTTCCTTAGTGTTTGCTTTGGGAAGTTTTAGTGAACTTTGGGGTTGTTTTTGTTTAGGGTTGTGACAAGCTTGGAGCTTACGTGGTATGGTACCATTGGGTGATTTTGTCTATCCAATTAGTTTGTGAGTGGACCTCTTTCTCAAACCTCGTTTTTAGCACTACCTTTTTTACTTGCACGTTTTACATATTCTTGATCTTGGAAGCATGATTAGCTTGATTGTTTGATTGTGATTATTACATTTCCTGAGCATTCCTTATGTGAGATTATTATATTATATTTCCCAAGCATGCCTTATGTGAGATTATTATATTATATTTTCGGAGCATGCCTTATGTGAGATTATTATATTATATTTTCGGGCATGCCTTATGTGAGATTATTATATTATATTTCCTGAGCATGCCTTTTGAGATTATTATATTATATTTCTGAGTATACCTTATGTGAGATTATTATATTATATTTTCTGAGCATGCATTGTGAGATTATTATATTATATTTCCCAAGCATGATTCTTGGATGTTAACCTGTGACTACTATAATGAGATTGCTTATGCATACATTAGCTTCACGAGAAGTGTGTGTGCATATAATTGTGTTTTAAAGACTCTTTAGTACTTAATTATGATTTTGATCAGAGTGTTGATGACCTTGAGATGGTTACCAAATGACATGACTATCAAGTTAAGATTGTGGTTGGTGTACCCACTTAGGAGTCGCCGGTATTTTTATTACCCGTCTGTTGGCCACAGACCAGCCTCCATGCGATTGATCACCCGCGCTCACTCAAATACTAGTTAAATAGCGCCAGCTTGTCCCCAAGCTCTAGGGGACTTGAGGTGACAGTGCTTAGTATCCAACTTTCACGTGGTCGGGGTACACGAGCGAACCATAGATACGTAGCCTGTTATTTGGGCATGACTCGAGCGACTCAAGAGCATAGTTAGTGGGTTATACATTCTATACTTTTGCTTTGGGGTGATCTTTTGACTGCCTATTATTTATTATTATTAGTCGTAAAACGTGCATGTTTGTCATTTGTGCATTGTTGGTATCTTTGAGTTTCTTTTCAAAACTGAGGTGTTAAATCATGTTTTTTAACTTACTGTTTTACGCTCAAATAACTTGTAAGGTCCACACACCCTTCTATTTTTATACCACTCAGGTCTCGGTAGTATTTCACGCTTATTGAGGAAGATTTCTCGGTTGCTGCTCTTACATCCACATCGACCGCTCGGGTGTGGCGTGTTCGGAAATCGGGATATTTCTAGTAGTTTTCTAAAATTTATGATCATCCATGTACTATGCTCTGTACTCCGATGTGCGATGAATGGTTAATTGGTTTTTACTAATTAATTTTCACATGACCTCCTAAAATGCACCGTTTACAATATTTTAGTTTTCGTCATCTAGACGTCACTGTTCGGATGTCAGCCAGCATACCTCGATTTCGGTGTCCATGTGGACTTTCCGGGTCAGGGTGTGTCAATTTGGTATTAAAGGATAGTTTTACTTGGTGATCATAAATCCAGATTTTGCAAGTCAGAGCATCTCCTCGAATGGTTTGTGTCGTTAGTTGACACTTGACTTTACCCACTTGCGACTTGGTTCAAGTTGTCAACTGGTAGTGAAAAAGGCTTTGAGTTAGGGCAAATTTTCTTCGGTCGCTAGTTATCCAGGTTTTTCTATCAAATTTTGTGTTCGGGTGTTGTTCACGAGCTTAGGACTTGTCTGGGTGGTGTGAACAAGTTTTTTGATAGTAAGTGTGGCAACTTTTTGTTGTGTGGTTAGCTAGGTTCGAGGGATAAGTTCAGATGTGAGATCTCGGGAATAGTTCTGGAAGTTGGAGTTGTGCGGACTTAACCGAAGATTCAGACAACCACTCCGTTAGGTTTTGGCCAACTAATTAGAATTTATTTTCCCCTAGATTTAGGAGTTTGAAGGAAGCCTCTAGCGAGGGAGCTAGAAGATTAGGATTTTATATTATATTATATTTCCTGAGCATGCCTTGTGAGATTATTATATTATATTTTTGAGTATACCTTATGTGAGATTATTATATTATATTTCCCGAGCATACCTTGTGAGATTATTATATTATATTTCGCAAGCATGATTCTTGGATGTTAACCTGTGACTACTATAATGAGATTGCTTATGCATACATTAGCTGTAACGACTGACCCCGAATCCTCGGAAAGCCGATACGTTATGGCCACCGGGTTCCAGCTCAATTGGTGTAAGGTGTCCTCCTTGAGGGGAATAAAAAGGCTTGGCTTGGGTTCGATCCTCCAAGGCTGTAACTAGAGGATTTGGACAAGGGGCCTCGCTAACAATACCTTTGGGCTGGTGTGTGTGCTTAAGGCTGCCACTAGGGGCTTCTCTTTAGGAGGATTCCCGGCGGCCATAACGATGCCTTCAAGGCCGAGGTTGCCGTGCGGGGCAGGTCGTTACATTAGCTTCACAAGAAGTGTGTGCATATAATTGTGTTTTAAAGACTCCTTAGTACTTAATTATGATTTTGATCAGAGTGTTGATGACCTTGAGATGGTTATTAGAGACTTGACTATAAAGTTAAGATTGTGGTTGGTATACCCACTTAGGAATCGCCGGTATCTTAGTACCCGCATGTTGGCCACAGACCAGCCTCAACGCGATTGATCACCCACGCTCGCACAAATACTAGTTAATTAGCGCCAGCTTATCCCCAAGCTCTAGGGGACATGAGGTGACAGTGCTTAGTATCCAACTTTCAGGTGGTCAGGGTACATGAGCGAACCACAGATACTTAGCCTGTTATTTGGGCATGACTCGAGCGACTCAAGAGCATAGTTAGTGGGTTATACATTCTATACTTTTGCTTTGGGGTGATCTTTTGACTGCCTATTATTTATTATTATTTGTCGTAAAACGTGCATGTTTGTCATTTGTGCATTGTTGGTATCTTTGAGTTTCTTTTCAAAACTGAGGGGTTAAATCATGTTTTTTAACTTACTGTTTTACGCTCAAATAACTTGTAAGGTCCACTCACCCTTCTATTTTTATACCCCTTAGGTCTTGGTAGTATTTCACGCTTATTGAGGAAGATTTCTCGGTTGCTGCTCTTACATCCACATCGACCGCTCGGGTGTGGCGTGTTCGGAAATCGGGATATTTCTAGTAGTTTTCTAAACTTTATGATCATCCATGTACTATGCTCTGTACTCCGATCTGCGGTGAATCGTTAATTGGTTTTTACTAATTAATTTTCACATGACCTCCTAAAATGCACCATTTCCAATATTTTAGCTTTCGTCATCTGGACGTCACTGTTCGGATGTCGGCCAGCTTACCTCGATTTCGGTGTCCATGTGGACTTTTCGAGTCAGGGTGTGTCAATTTGGTATTAAAGGATAATTTTACTTGGTGATCATAAATCCAGATTTTGCAAGTCAGAGCAACTCCTTGAATGGTTTGTGTCGTTAGTTGACACTTGACTTTACCCACTTGCGACTTGGTTCAAGTTGTCAACGGGTAGTGAAAAAGGCTTTGAGTTAGGGCAAATTTTCTTCGGTCGCTAGTTATCTAGGTTTTTCTATCAAATTTTGTGTTCGGGTGTTGTTCACGAGCTTAGGACTTGTCTGGGTGGTGTGAACAACTTTTTCGATAGTAAGTGTGGCAACTTTTTGTCGTGTGGTTAGCTAGGTTCGAGGGATAAGTTCAGATGTGAGATCTCAGGAATAGTTCTGGAAGTTGGAGTTGTGCCGACTTAACCGAAGATTCAGACAACCACTCCATTAGGTTTTGACCAGCTAATTAGAATTTATTTTCCCTCATATTTAGGAGTTTGGAGGAAGCTTCTAGCTAGGGAGCTAGAAGGTTAGGATTTTGGGGACCGCTTTTATGAAACATATCATGGGTTTCCGCGCCACTCTATTGAAGTGAAATTTATTCAAAGCTAGGACACTCTGGGAAGCTTTCGCATACATTGAGGTAGAGCTTGTGACTAGTTGTTTCCTTAGTACGGCAGAACTTGCATAGTTTTGAATGTAGCTTGTAAAATCGAGGTTCATACGCTATGACGTACCTTTTGGGTAGTTTCCTTTCATTCGCCTGTTGGAAGGGAGTGCTTGAGGTCTCAAGGAATTCATTTATCCCTTCGAGCTGCTTGGTGTAGTTGACGAGGTCTTGAAGACCAGATACTGTGGTCAAAGCTGGCATTAGTAGTTGTTGTTTACTTTGACCTTAGTCAAGCTACGTTAAACGGTGTTTACCGTGGAAGTTAGATTTTGGTGCTGTAATACTTAGAGTGTTGCTAGTACTTTCCGTTTCGAGCATTGTGGGAATCCTTACTAGAAGTTTGAACCTAACTGTAGTCTTAATTGGCCAATTTCCTCCTTGAACCGTTGGTCGTTCTGATCGACCCATTAGGGTTCCGTACCAATTAGCAACTGTTTTACTTGACGTTAGCCATTAACGCCAGATCGTGACGTATCCTATTTAGGGTCGAAACCTACATCTGTTTGAGCTTCCAATTGCACCCTTACTTTAAACTCTACTATTTTCCAGACTCGTTGAATCGAGTATGTAGCCAAGTCTACTTGAATCTAGGAGAAGTGTTTTTCTCAACAGTGGGGAACAAGATGAGTAATCTTTGTAGAATATAGGGTGGCATTTGTTGGGTTCACAATTGTTATCCGATGTCTCGAGTGGCAGTTGTTGGGTTCACGATTGATATCCGATGACTATGCCTTTCAGATTAGTATGACAACGTCAATGAGTGAATTTATTATCTGACCAGTTTGGTATGATCGACTTTCATTCTAGGTAGTCATGACCCCGTGATAGACGTGCTTGGTTGGTACTCGCTGGAACACGTAATTTTCCGCTTAGCTGTTGTATCATCCCTGTCTTTTTGTTTGATGGAGAGTGGTGCTTCGGTGATAACTTACTCCGAAAGAAGCTAGTGTGCGTCTCTCCTGAATTAATCCACCTTGTTGTTTGGGCACTAGTAGTTGGGAGTTAGTGTTTTTGTTAAACGTTTGGTTGTTAGAACAGGTTACAGTTGAACTAATCCACACCTTGGCGTATGTGCCCTACACTTTGATAGTTTGAGGACATGCTGAATTATCCGACCACCTTGGCTTGACTGAGTTTGAAGTCTTATAAAACCTTAAACCTCCCTTCTGACCTAGAGTGGAAGTAGGGACGTGAGTTGCGTTCATGTTGTTTCACACCAATCTCGGGCGTGACGTTGTTTGACTGATAGTTGACCGTGTGAAAAACCATTGTACTCTTTACCAGCACTTGAGAATTTACCTTTTGTTTGAACTGATTAGTTTGGGCGAGGTCGACGTTGAACTTTGACTTCGGAACTTAGTCTCTAAATTTATAATAAAGAACCTTGAATCACCTCTAGTTTTGGGAAACTTTTCTTTTAGCCCAAAGTTAGTTGCCTTTTGACATTACCTATCACCTATAAAAGATCCGACAGTCGATTTGAACAAATTGGACCTTCTTAGTTGGAAATTACTTTTCGCTAAGTGGAGCTTTTTTTTTAGGCTAGTTGTAGACGCTAGTTAGCCAATCCCCTATCGTTTAGGATTTTGATTGCGTGGCGAGCTTTTTGAGACCTGACTGACAATTTAGTAGTTTTGGTTGGTTTTATAAATCTTGGGTTGTTGGTGGTTTTGTTGGTAACTTAGATGTGAGTACGTAGGTTTTATACTCTGAACAAGTTTAGCTGCTAACCTACTTTAGGTAGCAATTGTTGGCAGAGTTCGTTAACGGTCGGAAGGAGAAGTAAAATTTTGGTTCGCTAACCAAAATGTATTTTGTTTAGCTAACCAAAATGTATTTTGGTTAAGAAGATTTTAGTACGGAGAAATTGAAGTTACTGTCTACGATTAATCGTTAATCATATATTGAGGAATGAGAAAGGAAGGACGAGATGACGGAGAAGTTGAAGTGTGACCGACTTTGGCGGCGTAATACCTTGGAGGCAACCCTTAGATGTTAAGAAGGATCTTTCACCTTCGGTGTGAATGGTCGGACTCTGCACTCTGAATAAGTATAGTTGTTAATCTTTTCAAGAAGGTCTAAGCGTTTTGACATTGGAGGGTTGAAGTCTTAGTTTGGTGTCAAGTTTTAGAAATTGGCCTTGACGTTCTAAACTTCCTTTCGGGGACTAGTTAGGATTACACGAGGATTGGATTTTTTATGCATCACTTGAGTTGTGGAGAGGACACGCCCTTAGCACTTGATTGAAGCGCTCCCAAACCTCGTAGATTGGCTCATCAATGCCTTGGCATGGGTCCCTGATTTTGGCCTTCAATTTGTTCATCTTCGCCACGGGATAGTATTGCGTTAGAAACTTGGAAGACAAGTCTCTCCACGAATTGATTGAAGCTAGCGCCAATGAATGGAACCATACCTTAGCACGACCTTTGAGGCTAAAGTGAAAAAGGCTTAGTCAAATTTCAGCTTCTGTCATGTCGTTGATGCATAAAGCTGAGCAGACTTCATCAAATTCCTTGATTTGAAGGTGCGGGTCTTCTCCTGAAAGTCCATGAAACGTCGGTAACATGTCAATTGTTCTAGACTTCAACTCGAAATTTGCCACTGTGGACTCAGGAAAAACGATGGGAAATTGGTGCTCCGAGTCATAGGGAAGGGCAAAGGCCTTGAGGAGCCGTGGGGCTGGGTTAGGCAGTAGGACACGGTCTCTTCCCCCCTCTTCCCTTGCATCCGCCATCCGTCTAGGGCTTGGTGGTGGTGAGCCATGGACAGAAGATCCTCGTGAAGATGGTGCAGTACTTGATCTGTGCAAGGAGCCTTGGACATATCCACTTGATGACATAAAACAAAGTACCTAAAAAGTGAAAAAAAAACTAAGTTAATAAATCCAAACTAAATGGACACCGTTGAGGGACAAGTCCCCGGCAACGGCGCCAAAAACTTGATAGTAAAAATAAATAACACAATAATTATGAACTCTATTTTTAACAGTTATATCTTTGCAAGTGCACAAAATAGATTATGATAGTATATTGACAAGCAAAGGTCGATCCCTCGAGCACTTGTTCAACAGTGTATATCCAATTAAGTTAAGATTTTATTAACTTAAACAAATGCCACCAAACGGCAAGACAACAATGCAAGGATGATAATTGATTAAATTGTTAACTAAGGCGAATTAAGGCTTATTATCCACTCTAACCAATTGTAGTTATTAACTAGATTTCCTTGACCTAATTACTATGAATTCTCTGAATTAAGTACCCGTGCAAAGGTCCGACTAAGGCCCACTCCACACAAATTATTCTCTCTTACTTGGCATGTTCTAAGCATGATGTATACCTACAATGTCTATCACCTACCGTTTAAGATGATGCATGAAGTACAAAGAGAATTTAGTGACACTACACTACCTTAGAAAAGTGATGTGCAATCCTAGATTGTCATGAGTTTAGATTACGAATAGGTGTCCCTCCACCTACCCTTGATGCTACAAATCACAAGATGATATGATGGGCCGTCAAGCAATTACATCAATAATTATATGCAAACAAGGTAGCTAATCTTATAGGCATAAATTAAGGTCATTAAGCAAAGTAATCTAACTTATTCATCATTCATAGAAAATAAAATCAAGAGCCAGAAATCTACTTAAATAACTAACATGGCTAGGGCTTCAAGCAGCCCTAATCCTAAAAAGACTACTCACGCATGACTGAAATTGAAACAAACATAATTGAATTCATTAAAGTAAAAGTAATAAAAGTAAAGATACATAGGAGATTATTGCAGATGAAACAGAGTAGAAGGCCACTCCAAGGCTTTTTCTCCAAGGCTCACGCACAACTCTCTCACAAACAAAAAACTAAAAAGTGTTTTAATTGAAAAACTGAATTACAATAAAGTGCGGGTAGGGTATCTAGAGGTCCTCACCTATGAGCCTTTAGGTCCTTTATATAGGCCTCTAAACCTTTACAATGTAGGAGACAATTTAGGACAAAATCCTAATTAGAAACTGACTCAAAACTCCTATCCTAGTTAAGTAT
Organism: Oemleria cerasiformis; assembly: GCA_037349345.1. Lineage (NCBI taxonomy): Eukaryota > Viridiplantae > Streptophyta > Magnoliopsida > Rosales > Rosaceae > Oemleria > Oemleria cerasiformis. Next base: position 3,642,461 of record JAZGTL010000033.1, read on the forward strand.
GAAAAAGGACTCCAAAAAGGTAATCCTTGTTGGATTTTGACTAGGAATTGTGGCAAGACTTGTGATAAACACTTCTGAGCTTTCTTGCATGCGAAGGTAGCTTCTAGAGTCTTCTGGATGTTGCTTAGACGTCAAGGACTGGGCCTGGCCAACCCTAAGTGTTTGACACACGACTGGGCTAGATTCTACGCTCAAAACGTTCAAAATTTGGACTTTAAAGAACTTAACATGTCACTGACCAATCCAATTGAGACAAACCATTCCAAGCACTCCCATATGAGGTATCTAATGTAGTTATGGGCTTGTCTAGTTCAAAAGCTTGTAGAAAAGTCGATGACCCAATTTGGCTCAAATAGGGCTCCCGGGAAGTCTTTTAGGGCGAAACAAGATACGAACGTGTCATTGGAATTTCTGGTCGAGACACATGAGTGCATTAGCTTAGTTAGGTCATTTGAAGTCCAATTATGAGTGTTGTCTCGATTTTTCCCATCGAAATCTAAGTTAGGACCCCTTCTGAACCTCCCGGGCTTGAAATAAGGCCCAAAGGACTTCTTGGGCGAGGGACTAGGGAAACAGTTTCAGCATGAGCTGAGACTGCGCTTTTGAGGCGCACCAACCACTTGTTACAAGCGTGGTCTAGCATGGCTAACCGCATAAAGTTCTGGATTGGCGTAGGACAGGAACTTGGCTCTACCGCTGGGGTATCTTTGAGGGACCAGGGAAACAGTTTCTAGACACGTCCTGGCATGGCATGAATTGACGCAGGGCCGCGATAGGGACATGTCTCAAGGACAAGATTAGGGCGCATAGTAGGACTCGGTTGGGATATGAATCTTGGCATCGGTAGGAACTTCTTTAGGCACATCTAGGATGTGTCAAGGGCATGTCCTTGACCTCGATGGGAGACTGATCAGGGACTTGATATGATGTCTCTGGGATGTGTTGCAGGATACGTTCATGGCTTGTCTTGGCATGCGCTAGGACCCGGTTTTGGACTTATTTGAGACCCAATATTCAACTTGGGATATCTCCTTCGTTATAACTCCGATTTGAGTCCGTCTTTTTGCGTTCTTCTAAGAATTTACCTATCTTTCCAAATCTACACAAGTCTCATAAAATTGATCATTTTCTACTTTTGATGGCACAAAATCACTCAAAAGACATGTAAGAAAGGTACTTAAGGACATCAAAATAATGCATAAATAATGATTGAACATCTATGGAAAGACAATGAAAATGTTTTAAAGAAACGTTGTGAACACTTTCCATAGCATTTTTGGAACGCTTTGGAAACTCTATAGAGCTCCCATTGGACTGGCATTCATAGCTTTCTAGAAACTCTATAAGAAAACTTTCTATAGCAGTTTAGAAACGCTATAAATAGAGACTTTCAATAGCACTTCAGAAATGATATAGTAGAGGCACTACCGACCTACCATAGCATCAGCTATTAAAGCGTTTTATATAACGCTATGGTAGACTATTATAGCATTTTTGATGTGCTATTGATGTTGATTTGTGGCGTAGTTCCAGAGGTATGGCTCATCCCAAACGTAGTATTTAGCTTGTTTGACAAGCTTGTCCTTCTGAAATCTGTTCAAGGAAGAATGCACACGTTTAGTAACAAGATAATTAATGATGTCAGCATACCATGGATCGATGACATGCAAAGCAAAGAGCTGTTCATTTCGGAACGTCTTAGAAAGTTGTAGATGATCATCCTCTTCATTGGATCCATGGATTAGACTGCTCAAATGGTCTGCCACCACATTTTCACTATCCTTCTTGTCACATTTCAAGGTCGAATTACTAAGGTTATGCCATGATAAGTGTAATATGGGTTTAGCATCTTTCTTGGTGAGCAGGTACTTCAAAGCTGCATGATCAGTGTAAACAATCACTTTAGTTTGAATTAAATAAGATCTAAAACTTTCTACATCTAAGAACTCCTTCTCTGTTGTGGAATAGTTCAATTGTGCATTATTAAGTGTCATGCTGCCATAGTAGTTGACATGTGGCATTTTGTTCACTCTTTGGCCTAGGACAACACCAACTGCATAATCCGATGAATCACACATCAATTGAAATGGCAGGTCCCAGTTAGGAGGCTTGATGATGGGAGAGGCCGTGAGCTTGGCCTTAATAGTGTTGAATGCCTCACGGCATTCCTTGGTGAAGTCAAACATGGCATCCTTGGCTAGGAGATTGCATAATGGTCTGGTGATTTTGGAAAAGTCTTTAATGAATATCCTATAAAAGCCAGCGTGCCCCAAGAATGATCTGATTTCCTTGACTGTTGTTAGGTAAGGGAGCCTGTCCGCAACCTCCAATTTAGCTTTTTCTACCTCAATGCCTCGTGAGGAAATCACATGGCCCAAGACAAGACCCTGTTGTACCATGAAATGGGACTTTTTCCAATTCGGCACCAAATTACTCTCCCTGCATCTTTCCAGAACTCAAGACAAATTAGCTAAACACAGTTTAAAGGAATGACCAAATACAGGAAAATCATCCATGAACACCTCAATTATATCCTTAACCATGTCTGAGAAGATACTCATCATGCAACGCTGGAAAGTAGTTGGGGCATTGCAGAGTCCAAACGACATCCTCCAATAAGCAAACGTGCCATAGGGGCCTGTGAAAGTAGTCTTCTCCTGATCCTCAGGGGTAATTGCAATCTGGTTATATCCTAAATAGCCATCTAGAAAACAATAGTGAGAGTGTCATGTAAGGCGCTCAAGCATTTGATCAATGAAAGGTAAAGGAAAGTGATCTTTTCTAGTGCTAGAATTTAGCTTCCTATAATCTATACACACTCTCCACCTTATCTGAACTCATTGAGGTACCATCTCATCGTGCTGGTTCTACACCACTGTGACCCCACTCTTCTTTGGAACCACCTGCACAGGTTTTACCCATTTGGAATCAGAGATTGGATAGATGATCCCAGCATCTAGCAGTTTGAGCACTTCCTTCTTGACAACCTCCTTCATTGGCTGGTTTAGTCTCATTTGGGCCTCTCTAGAAGGCTTGGCATCTTCCTCTAACAGAATTTTGAGTATGCACTTCAAAAGGCTTATCCCCATGATGCCTGCAATTGTCTACCCTATTGCCGTTTGGTTTACCCTCTAAACCTGCACTAATTCATCCAGCTCTATAGCACTTAGGTTAGCAGAAATAAAACTGGAAGAGTTTGATTCTTATCTAAATATGCATACTTGAGGTGCTCAGGTAATGGTTTCAACTCAAGCTGAGGTGCCTAGAAATTGGATGTCATAGTTTACTACTGGGTCGTGGGGGTAGGCCCTCAAAGATTGGTTGTTTAGTCCATTGGTGTACAAGCACGTCATTGAGCTGCAGAAGCTATTATGTCACATGCTAATCAGGCTGTTCTTCTATGGGTGATGTGTTAGTGAGGGCCTACTCTAATGGATCTGCAACGCATGAGTTAGCAATGGTTTTCTGCAATAAAATATCCATCATGTATAAAAGAAAATCAAGAATAGGTTCTGCATGATATTGAATTAAATCGTGGATAGAGAAAGTTCTTCATTGATCCAACACTTTGGTGGACACATGGCCATTCTTCACATCTATCATGCATTCAGCCGTGGCCAAGAGGAGCCTGCCAAAAATCAGTGGTGGCTCCTCTTTTTGATCCATCCTATCCATATTTAGAATGTATAAATCTGCTGGGATACAAGTATCACCTATTTTCATAAGCACATCCTCAAGAACTCCCATTAGATTAGTAACATAAGCATTAGCTAATCTAACATATAGGTGAGTAGGTTTCAGTTCTCCTAAATTGAGTGATTTATAGATATGAAAAGGCATTATACTCACAGATGCACCTTTGTCACATAAGAAATGATCAAATCTCTTGGAATTGATGACACACGGAAGGGAAGGCGGGCTAGGGTCACTAGCTTTGGGTGGCCTATGCAATAGGGCAGCAGAGCATGCCTTGGGGATATCTATGATGTCACTTGAGCTAAAGCTCCATTTTCCAGCTACAAAGCCCTTGATGAGCTTGGCAAAAATTGGCATGTTCTTGACCAACTTGTGGAATGGTAGTGTGGTCTGCAGTTTCTGCGACATGCTTATGATTTCCTCTTCAAACTCCTCTTTCCTTTTATTGTTACCTTGAAATATGCGAGGAAAAAGAACTACAATGTCATCATCTAACTCAAAATGCACTTTCTTATTCTGATTTTGAACTGAAGAAGATTTAAGGTTAGAAGGCTTGGTAGGTGCCAATTTTGGTTCCTGGCTCTCTGAAAGAGCCTGGGACTCAATTCTGGCACTCGGAGGTGGAATCGGATCCTACCGCTGAGTACTAGGTATTGTCGAGTCTTGGGCTGAATTCTGTGCTCTGCATAGCTGAGACATGTCTTGGGCATGCCTTGGGACTTGTCTGAGGGTTTACTGAGAGGCCGGATTTTGTGGCAGGTCCTGGTCCTGAGTTCTAGTTTTTGGCAGGTTTTGCGATAGATCATGTGCCGTAATCTGTGGCAGGGACTCCAAAACTTGCATGGTTCCAGAATTAGGCAAGTGCTGGAAAACTGGTTATGCGCCTGTTTTGGTCTCATTCTGCAGCAGGGATTGCTGCAGTGGCATGGGGTCGTGTCGTGCCTATGGAGGTTCCCAGGGCATGTCCTGCACCCTATTCTGCGGTATGGGATTCAAAACAAGCATGGTGCTAGGATTTGACAAGTTCACGGACGGTTCTTTGTCTGGCCCCTCCAGTACCTCATCCACATTGGTGTAAGCATTGTAGTGAGACCCTAAGAGTCTGGTCCCAGTTCTCAAAGTAATGGCATTTGCAGTGGGATGTTGAGGTCCTCTGGGATTCAATACAACTTAACTAGGCAGGTTTCCTGGTTCTCTTTGATTCAACTGATTTGAAATTTGTCCCATTTGAATTTCCAAAGCAGAGATGGCTCAATCAGTCTTTTGCATGAACGATTCGGTACTCTAGGCTAGGGAAGCAATTAGATCCTCCAAAGGCGGTTTGGGTCCAGCATTTGGATTATATGATGCCCCTTGCTGATTTAACTAAGGGGCCACGATTTGATGTTGAAATCCAGGTGGTGGCACAGGATTCTGAATGTTTTGATTATTATACCACTTGAAGTTGGGATGATTCCTCCACCCAAGATTATAGGTGTTGGAATATGGATTATTCCGAGCCCAGGACCCATCATTGAATCTTCCAACCATGTTGGCCTCTTCCACCATGGGATAGTCTTGGGAACCGGCCCCTGAATTGATCATACCTCACATACTTGGATGCCCTTAGCTTTCTCATTGCACAATTGCTTCACCATTGCTGTGAGTTGGGCAATGTTGTCATCCTTGTCCTTGTCCTTGTTCACTCCTCCTAGAGTCCTTGGTTGATGGCCTCGATAGCTAAACTGTTTCTCCCTTTGAGCAATACTCTCAAAGGCCTCTCTAGCCTCCTCAGCTGTCCTATCAATAACTCCTTTTGATTGGGAGTTCACCATCACTCTGTCTCTATTCTTCAGTCCCCAGTAGAACTACAACATCAGGTGACAATCATCGATGTTGTGGTGAGGCATGCCTCGATTCGTTGGTTAAAACGCTCCTAGAACTCAAAGAATGACTCATCTTCTGCTTGGTGTAAGTCCATGATCTCACTCTTCAGTTTGTTGGCCTTGGCAACTGGGTAGTACTGGGTGAGGAACTTAGATGACAAGTCCCTCTAGGATGTAATAGAGGCAGGGGCCAAGGAGTGAAACCATACTTTGACTCTATCCTTGAGACTAAGGTGAAATAGTCTGAACCTGATTTCGGCCTCAGTCATGCCATTTATCCTCAAAGTAGAGCAAACCTCCACGAACTCCTTCTTGTGTATTTGAGGATCCTCTCCTAAAAGTCCATGAAATTTGGGAAGCATGTGGATGGTCCCTGACTTCAACTCAAAGTTTTCCACCATAGATGGTGGAAAAACAATCAGGAATCTGAGACATGTGGAATAGCATACTCCTTTAGAAGCCATGGGGCTGGAGGTGGTGGTGGAGGGATAATGTCACGGCCTGCCATCGTAGGGGGAGATTGGGGTGGACTTGGCTGTGGAGACCCGTGCACTGAGCTATGGTTGGATGAAGCTTGTGAGGAACCGTGTACAGATCCTTGTACAGAACCTCTTGATGACATACAAATAGTACCTAAAAGATAAGAAAAACATAAACAAAATTGAGTTAAACAATCTAAACTACTTGGACACTGTTGAGTGACAAGTCCTCGGCATTGGTGCCAAAAGCTTGTTGGTAAAAATAGAAGACAAGTACATGCAATCTATTCTTAAAAGTTAAAACTTTGCAAGTATACAAGTCAACTAAGACAATATATATAGCAGAAAGCAAGGATCGATTCCACAAGGACTATGTATCAACGTTGATTCCAATTACGTTAGACTCAATTAACTCAGTTAAGATTTGACAAAAACGATAAAAGAAAGACTAAACAACTAAATTAAGACTCACACTAGTTAGATATGAGAAGACACCTAAAACAACTTAAGACACTATTACTTGTAACACAAGAAACACACAAGACTCTAACAAAACACACAAACAAGACACACGGCAAGGGGGGAGGCTATGTTTGATGAATTGGATTCCAAAACTAAAGAAAAATAATAAAAGTGCAAGAAAAAATTAAAACATAATTAAAGGTGATTGTATTGATTGATTACCTAAGTCGAATGAAGGCTAACTATCCATCCTAACCAATTCAAGTTCCTAACATGATTTCCAAGATCCTATTACTATGAATTCTCTAAATAAGATGCCCATGCAGAGGTCCGGTTAAATCTCACCCCAAACATATTATTCTCTTCTTAACTAGCATGTCCTAGCCATTTCCTCTACTTAGAACGTCTATCAATCTTAGAGAAGTATTAGTAATCTAAGATGATGCATGAAGTATAAAAGGAATTTAATGACATCACACTACCCCTAGAGAATGTTTAGTAATGTAGGTTGTCATGAATTCCAACTACAAGATTGTTTCTTAACCTCAATCTGTCAAGGAAATTCCATCAATAATTTATTTAAACAAGGTAGCTAATCATGTAAACATAAAAGTGCAGCAATTCAAATAGTAATCTGAACTTATTCAGCATTCACAATAACATAAATCAAGGGCCAAAATCACGTTAAAGAACTACATTGTTAGGGCTTCAAGCAACCCTAATTCTATGGAAAACTATTCACGCATGTTATTGAATAAAAAATGAAAAGTATTCATAATTACAAAATAAGAGTAAAGAGAAGAAGAGAAACACTGAGAATGGTGGAGATCCAAGGTACACGCCCAAGCAATCTTCACAGCCTCTCTGTGTTCAACTCTTCCCCAAAACCAGAACAACGTCTAACTATTCTGAAAATAAGACTATACGGCTACAAGAGTTGGGAACCCTAGTTTCCCATTGAAACTTTGTTTAAATAGGTCCCTAGGAATCCCCTAAATGCTAGGAATTGAAACTGAAATATAAAGTCCAAAATAACCTTAATTAAACAATTAAAACAGCTCTCCAAGCTCAGCAGGGACAAAGTCCTAAGAATTTAGACCATTCTTGAGTTTCCTTGTGCGGCAAGGAATCTAACTAATGCGGCAATCCTTCTTGAACTGGTTCTAGAACTTATTGTGTGACAGGGCAGCTTCTGAGGCTCTCTTAGGGTTGTTTGGACGTCAAGTACTGGGCTGGGTGAACCTTAGACATCAATGACATGGCAGGACCTCAATTTGACACCATTTAGTCCTTCTTTTGGACTTATCAGGAATTAAGCATGTCATGGACCAATGAAGCTAGATCCCACAACTTGGAGGAAGCCACGGGCTTAATTTAGGGCGCGATTGGGGCACGGATTAGGGCGCAGGACAGGTCTTAGGGACACGTTTTAGGGCGTCTCTTGGGCTTTGTTTTGGCATGTCCTAGTAGGGACCAGGACTCGGTTTAAGACCTTTTTAGGACCCAAACTTCAAGTTGACACATCTCCTTTGTTCCAACTCCGATTTGAGCCACTTTTTCCGTTGTCCTCAAAATTAATCTTACTTTCCAGTTCTGTACAAGTCTCACAAGATTGATCATTTTCTACTATGGATGGCACGAAATCATACAAAAGACATGTAAAAATGGTACCAAGCGACATCAAAATGATGCATAAATAATGACTGAACACTGTCCTCCTCTGCACATAGAATCATGTCCCTGCACTTGGAGGGGCTGATTCCTTTGATGTCTGCAATGTTCCATCCAATTGCAGTGTTATTGGCCTTCAGATTCTACACCAACTCCTTCTCTTCCACATCACTAAGGTTACAAGAAACAATAACCGGAAGAGTCTGATTCTTACCTAAGTATGCATAATTCAGATGCTCAGGCAAAGGCTTCAATTCAAGCTCAGGAGCTTGGATGATGGATGGCATGATCTGCTTAGTCGTGAGGGGCAGCTTTTCAAAAGGCTATTTCTGCAGTGGATGGAAGGGAATGCCATTGAGGAATCTCACCTCCTCTACCATGTTCTCATCAAGAAGCACATCATCTGTAACAAGGCAAGTAAATACTCTTTCAAGTGGATCTGCACTATAAGATTTAGCAATTTTTCTCTGAAGAAAGATATCCATCATATTTAAAGCGAAATCAACTAAAGGTTTAGCATGATATTGAATTGCATCATGAATAGAAAAAGTGCTTGTTCAGTCATTATATATGCATCATTTTTTTTGTCACTTAGTATCTCCTTTACATGTCTTTTGAATGATTTTGTGCCATCAATAGTAGAAAATGACCAATCTTGTGAGGCTTGTGTAGATTTGGAAAGATAGGGGAATTCTGAGAACAACGCAAAAAGCAGGGCTCAATTCGGAGTTATAACGAAGATGATATCGTAGATTGATGTTCGAGTCATGGACTTGTCCCTATCGCAGAACTTGCGCCCTAAATTGTGTCCTGTGACAGGTCCCAAGGACGTCCTACCGGGCCCATAATCATGCCTCAAATACATCCCTATCGCAACTGAGATTAGCCGCTGTTGTGCTCTAAATCAAGCCCTTAGACTCGCCCAAGTTCCTGTCCCAGGACGCATCTCTGAGGTGTCTTTCGGAAGCCAGACATGTTCCTCAATCGAGCCCTACGTGAAAGACCATATCCTGAGATCGTGTTCCTGGTGTGCTAAAGAAGAAGTCCCAAGTCACGCCAGGACATGTCTAGTGACATGTCCTAGGCCTGCCAGCGACAATCCCTTTATGCCTTAATTCATGTCAGCGGCAAGGACGAAATTTGTCAAGGCCTAAAATTCGATGGAACAAAGCGAGACACCTGCTAGATTTGGATCTTAGATTATATTATCAAGGTAAGGAAGCCTGAAGGAGCGCCTGGAAATGCCAATGACATGTCCGTGTCTCATTTGTGATCGCCCATTTCTGCCAATTTTTTAGCGAGACAAAGCCCGTAACTCATCTAGTTATGTCATAAGGAAGCCCGAGACGGGCTTTGTCCCAGCTACATTGGTCAATGACACACTGAGTTCTTAGAAGTCCAATAATGAAACTGTGAAGCCCAAACTATGGTCTAGCCATGTTCTGAATGTCTTTGGGATGGCCCAGTCCAGTTTTTGACGTCCAATCAACCTCCAGAAGATTCCAGAAGCTGCCTTGGCACACATGAAAGCTCAAAGTTTTTATCTCAAGCCTTTGCCGCAAGTCCATTCCTTGTCTTTCAAAGATTGCCTTTTTGGAGTCCTTTTTCCTACCTAACTAGGATAGGAGGTTAAGTTAGTTCTTGATTAGGATTTTGTCCTAGAATGTCAGGACCCGTCCCGAATTTCCCCTCGAAACCCGGCAAGAACCCTGATCCCATCTGACAACCTAAGGAAAGGTTCCCAAATACCCTTCAATCCTTAGAAATTATAATAATAATAAATACTTTCACTTGTCAGACAAGGGATTTAAGCACTTAAAATTCCCGTAAGTAATTACCAACCAAATACAACATAATATCAGAGCGTCTAAGTAGGATCAAGATACAAATTAGATATCCTACTCAAGTACAACTACACAGCGCAGCCGAGAGTGCTAATGCCTCTGCCTCGAGATAATGTCCGCGTCAACTCTACTGCCTGAAGGGGGTTTAAACATAAAAGTTGTGAGTGGACAAAAATAATCGTTTATAAATCATTTTCCAAGGAATATTACCTTTTTGCCCCTCCATTTATAAAACCATGCATGCATCACATAAACAGTTCATGTTATAAAAACATCATCTTTAAATCACCGGCATTTCCCTTTCTCTTTAAAACCACTCAGTAGGACTCACACAAAATCCATATAAGGAAAACACATTGTGATCCACAATCTGGTTGGAAAATCATCCTCAAAGGAATTCAAAATCATTTAATTCAACCTAGACACATAATATCTCAAATCCACTGTTCCCGACACATCCACTAGCCACTAGGGTATCCCTTGGGGTGTGCTAGTCCTGTATCACAACTCCCTGTACTATGATATCTCATCAGTCGGCAAGTATCCTCGACTATCATATCATATCATCAGCTGGTATAACCTTCGGCTATCATATCGCATCAGTCGGCATATCTCTCGACTGGCATATCATATCATTAGCCGGTATAACCTTCGGCTATCATATCGCATCAGTCGGCATATCTCTCGACTGACATATCATATCAATTATATTGGAGGTTCACCGGGTTCACCGCTAATAACGGATCCTCGTCCCGAGTCCTGTCCTCCCTCAAATCAGAGTTTATCTTGGAGGTTCACCGGGTTCACCGCTAATAACGGATCCTCATCCCGAGTCCTGGCCTCCCTCACATATAACCAAATCCGATAAACTCATACAACAGGGTCAAAACCCAAATCATGTACTCAATAATTTCCTCGTCAAAACGATATCAAAACTGAGTCCAAAAACCATGATATTTCTCAAATCACACTTTAATCGAAGTAGTGGAAAACATGTGTCTAGTAATCATTTCTAAAATCCAGAAATTCAATGCCACAATACATAACAGTATTTACACAAAGATATTTGGATGCATGCATTTCAGTTTATAAAACCAAAGTCCACTCACAAACCTATTCAAGCTAGCTCAATCCCGTCTTGCTTGTTCCTCTGAGGTTTCCGGAACAATATCGCCGCTCAAAAACAACAATCGGGATTACCGGCTAGTAATAAGACTCTTATATAACAACTTCCTAATCTCGGGAAGTCTACCCATGCTGTTTCTAGAAAACACAGCAGCTTCGGACACTCAAAACGACCTCTAAACGATGTTCGATCAACCTGAAACCTGTACCAACAGATTCAGAACGTCGAAAACTAGTTACCAAGCATCGCCGTGACGTCAGACTCGACCCCACGCGCCGTCACGCGCCGCCGAAAGTTCGGCACATGCGCCCACACGCTCTCACGCGCCGGCCACGCGCCCGCTACAGTGTTCACGCGCCTGGACCGGTCCAACCCGGTTCGGCTCAACCTGACCCGGTCCAACTCGACCCGATCGGTCACCGGTGACTCGCCGGAGAAGACGACCGGACTGACGTCGCCGTCGCCGGAAGCTGGCTGGAGAAGATGACCGGACAGCCACCTCCGCCGCCGTCTGGTTCGCCGGAATCCCCCATTTCCGACCGAAACTCCAAGCTTTACAACTTCCTCAAAACTCAACCGTTTTACACAAATTTTACGTCTAAATCTATCTACTCGAACCCAGGAATCCAAATATAACCTCAAAACATCAAACTCGTACCTGTGTAAGCTAGAAAATCGATCGAAAGATCCGGAAATTCCTTTACTCGGTTCGGCTTCCACCGTGGTCCTCTCCTTCGATGGTTGGTACGGTTGTGATCGTGGGAAGGAGTAGAATACGATTAGTTAATCAAAACGGGAAGCTAAAGCCTTGAAATCAAAGTTGACTTTTGGTTTCTCTTCGGGTATTTTCGCACGGGTTGGTTCAATGGTTTCGGGTGTGTTTATGTTTGTCCTAGAGAGAAAATGAGAGATAATGATATGAAGAGGAAAATGAAATGAAGATAAAAATGATTGGGTTAAAATATCTTCTCCCAAAATGCCCTTGCACATCTAGACCCATAACTTCTGTCCACGAACTCCGTTTCCTGCGTGCCGCCTGTCTACGAACTCGTGAGTTCGAGACCTACGCAATGGTACCCAAAATACCACAAAAAGGTTCTCGAAACAAAACTTGATTTCCAAGCCCTTTACCGACCAAGGGTAAAATCGTCATTTTACAAAAATAATTGCGTAAACCCAATAATTAAAATTCTGGGTCTGCCAAGTAAGCAGAACTACCTAGTAAAAATGTAGCCAACAGAACTCTCTCCTCTAGAGGACATCTCATAATCAAAAACACCCGCTCCATGCGAGTAATCCACTCCTCAGCCTCATCTGTACTAGACATGCCCATAAATATCGTCGCCCCTAGTCTCTGGGCTCTCTCGATATCAGAGACTTCATGAGAAGCCCTATCCTAGAGTACAGAAGCTAAAGTCTGACCCAGCTGTTCCAGTGTCTGCCTCAAATCAAGCTCCACTGCAGGTTCATGGTCATCTCCACCATTCCCCGACCGTTGACGGAACTCTCGTCTCGGAGGCATTACACGCTGAAAAGAAGTTGTAAACCATTAATACCAAAATTTCACCTGTACAATAGATGTACGGTCTACAGGAATTTAACCTAGTGCTCTGATACCAATTGTCAGGACCCGTTCCGAATTTCCACTCGAAACCCGGGAAGAACCCTGATCCCGTCTGACAACCTAAGGAAAGGTTCCCAAATACCCTTCAATCCTTAGAAATTATAATAATAATAAATACTTTCACTTGTCAGACAAGGGATTTAAGCACTTAAAATTCCCGTAAGTAATTACCAACCAAATACAACATAATATAAGAGCGTCTAAGTAGGATCAAGATACAAATTAGATATTCTACTCAAGTACAGCTACACAGCGCAGCCGAGAGTGCTAATGCCTCTTCCTCGAGATAATGTCCGCGTTAACTCTACTGCCTGAAGGGGTTTTAACACAAAAGTTGTGAGTGGACAAAAATAATCGTTTATAAATCATTTTCCAAGGAATATTACCTTTTTGCCCATCCATTTATAAAACCATGCATGCATCACATAAACAGTTCATGTTATAAAAACATCATCTTTAAATCACCGGCATTTCCCTTTCTCTTTAAAACCACTCAGTAGGACTCACACAAAATCCATATAAGGAAAACACATTGTGATCCACAATCTGGTTGGAAAATCATCCTCAAAGGAATTCAAAATCATTTAATTCAACCTAGACACATAATATCTCAAATCCACTGTTCCCGACACATCCACTAGCCACTAGGGTATCCCTTGGGGTGTGCTAGTCTTGTATCACAACTCCCTGTACTATGATATCTCATTAGTCGGCAAGTATCCTCGACTATCATATCATATCATCAGCCGGTATAACCTTCGGCTATCATATCGCATCAGTCGGCATATTTCTCGACTAGCATATCATATCATTAGCCGGTATAACCTTCGGCTATCATATCGCATCAGTCGGCATATCTCTCGACTGACATATCATATCAATTATATTGGAGGTTCACCAGGTTCACCGCTAATAACGGATCCTCGTCCCGAGTCCTATCCTCCCTCAAATCAGAGTTTATCTTGGAGGTTCACCGGGTTCACCGCTAATAACGGATCCTCGTCCCGAGTCCTGGCCTCCCTCACATATAACCAAATCCGATAAACTCATACAACAAGGTCAAAACCCAAATCATTGACTCAATAATTTCCTTGTCAAAACGATATCAAAACTGAGTCCAAAAACCATGATATTTCTCAAATCCCACTTTAATCGAAGTAGTGGAAAACATGTGTCTAGTAATCATTTCTAAAATCCAGAAATTCAATGCCACAATACATAACAGTATTTACACAAAGATATTTTGATGCATGCATTTCAGTTTAAAAAACCAAAGTCCACTCACAAACCTGTTCAAGCTAGCTCAATCCCGTCTTGCTCGTTCCTCTGAGGTTCCTGGAACAATATCGCATGTCAAAAACAACAATCGGGATTACCGGCTAGTAATAAGACTCTTATATAACAACTTCCTAATCTTGGGAAGTCTACCCATGCTGTTTCTAGAAAACACAGCAGCTTCGGACACTCAAAACGACCTCTAAACGATGTCCGATCAACCTGAAACCTGTACCAACAGATTCAGAACGTCGAAAACTAGTTACCACGCACTACCGTGACGTTAGACTCGACCCCACGCGCCGCCGGAAGGTCGGCACACACGCCCACGCGCTCTCACGCGCCAGCCACGCGCCTGCTACAGTATTCACGCGCCTGGACCGGTCCAACCCGGTTTGGATAAACCTGACCCAGTCCAACTCGACCCGACCGGTTCACTCAACCCGACCGGTTCAACTCAACCCGACCGTTCAACTCGACCCGACCGGTCACCGATGACTCGCCGGAGAAGACGACCAGGCTGCCGTCGCCGTCGCCGGAAGCTGGCCAGAGAAGATGACCGGACCGCCACCTCCGCCGCCGTCTGGTTCGCCGGAATCCCCCATTTCCGACCGAAACTCCAAGCTTTACAGCTTCCTCAAAACTCAACCGTTTTACACAAATTTTACGTCTAAATCTATCTACTCGAACCCAGGAATCCAAATATAACCTCAAAACATCAAATACGTACCTGTGTAAGCCGGAAAATCGATCGAAGGATCCGAAACTTCCTTTACTCGGTTCGGCTTCCACCGTGGTCCTCTCCTTCGATGGTTGGTACGGTTGTGATCGTGGGAAGGAGTAGAATACGATTAGTTAATCAAAACAGGAAGCTAAAGCCTTGAAATCAAAGTTGACTTTTGGTTTCTCTTCGGGTATTTTCGCACGGGTTGGTTCAATGGTTTCGGGTGTGTTTATGTTTGTCCCAGAGAGAAAATGAGAGATAATGATATGAAGAGGAAAATGAAATGAAGATAAAAATGATTGGGTTAAAATATCTTCTCCCAAAACTAAATTACCAAAATTCCCTTGCACATCTAGACCCATAACTTCTGTCCACGAACTCCGTTTCTTGCGTGCCGCCTGTCTACGAACTCGTGAGTTCGAGACCTACGCAATGGTACCCAAAACACCACAAAAAGTGTCTCAAAACAAAACTTGATTTCCAAGCCCTTTACCGACCAAGGGTAAAATTGTCATTTTACAAAAATAATTGCGTAAACCCAATAATTAAAATTCCGGGTTGTTACATAGAATGTATCCTTCTTTGCAGAGGTTTAGAAGCCCTATTTAAAGGACCTTAAGGCTCGTGGGTGGGGACCACTAGACACCCTAGCCGCAGTTTGTTATTGTAATTCAATTTTCAATTTTAAACACTTTAGTTTCTGTATGTGAGAGGGTTGTGCGTGAAGCATTAGAGGAGCAAGCCTTGGCGTGGTCTTCTATTGTACATTATCTTCAATAATCTCATTTGTATCTTTGCTTTTATTGCTTTTTACATTACGAATGCCATTATGTTTGTTTTAATTTCAGTTATGCGTGAGTAGTCACTTTTAGGATTAAGGCTGCTTGAAGCCCCATGTTAGTTCATTAATTAGATTTTGGCCTCTTGGTTTATATTGCTATGAAAGTTAAAGGAGTTGGATTACTAAGCTTAATGACCTTAATTTATGTTTATCAGATTGGCCACCTTGTTTGCAAATAATTATTGATGTAATTGCTTGACGGACCACTATATCATCTTGTGATTTGTTGCATCACGGGTAGGTGGAGGGACACCTATTTGTAATCAAAACTCATGACAACCTAGGACTTTACATCACTTTTCTAGGGGTAGTGTGGTATCATTAAATTCTCTTTGTACTTCATGCATCATCTTAACTAGTAGGTGATAGACATTCTAGGTACTCCTCCGGCTTAGAACATGCTACGTAACAGAGAATAATATATGTGGAGTGGACCGTAGTTGGACCTTTATATGGGCACCTAATTCAGAGAATTCATAGTAAATATGTCAAGAAAATCGGGTTAAGAACTTGAATTGGTTAGGGTGGATAGTGAGCCTTAATTCGCCATAGTAATAAAATCAATCAATCATCATCCTTGCATTTTCATTTACTTGTCTTAAACTTTCAATTCCAAAAGCAGAAACATCCCCTGCCCATTTTCATTGTTTTGAGTCTTTGTTTGAGTCTTGTTTTCTTTCTTGCATGTTAAGTTAGGTTTATGGTAGGAGTCTTTATTGCTGTATGCCTTATTTGTCTCATTATTTTGTGTCTTTTAATTGAGTTAATTGAAATCTAAACTTAATTGGATTAATCGTTGAACGACTCCTCAAGGAATCCTTTGCTTGCTATTATATTATCATAATCGATTTTTTATACTTCCAAAGATATAACTGTTGAGAATAGAGTTCATATTTATTGTGTTCTTTATTTTAACTATCAAGTTTTTGGCGCCGTTTCCGAGGACTCGTCCCTCAACGGTGTCCATTTAGTTTGGATTCATTAACTTAGTATTTTTTACTCTTTTAGGTACCCTTTTATGTCATTAAGAGTATCCATCCATGGCTCATTGCACGGCTCATCAAGTGGACCATCTTCAAGAGAATCTTAGGTACAAGGCTCACCGTGACCAAGTCCCCCACCAAGTCCAAGGATGGCGGATGGAAGAGAATGGGCCGCGATCAATAACCCACCTCCACGACTCTTGAAGGACTTTGCTATGCCCCATGTGTTGGAGGACCAATTTCCCATTGTGTTCCCTGTGTCCACGATGGAGAACTTCGAGTTGAAGTCTGGAACAATTCACATGTTGCCAAAGTTTCACGGACTTTCAGGAGAGGATCCGCTCTTACACATTAAAAAATTTGTTGAGGTCTACTCAACTTTGAGCATCAACGGCATGACGGCAACGGAGATTAGGCTAAGGCTTTTCCACTTCAGCCTCAAAGATCGTGCTAAGGCATAGTAAATTGGCACCGGCATCAATCAACTCGTGGAGGGACTTGTCATCCAAATTCCTCATGCAATACTACCTCATGGTGAAAACGATCAAATTGAAGGCCAAGATCATGGACCCACGGCAAGCCATTGATTAGCCATTCTACGAGTTTTGGGAACGCTTCAACCAGATGCTAACGGAGTGCCCTCATCACACCATCGATGAACATTACTTGATGTTGTATTTCTATGGAGGACTAAAGACCAGCGATCAAACCATAGTGAACTCTCAATTCCCTAGTTCTTGATGGCGAGGCAGTAGAGGAACAAACTGCCTTTGAGAATATCGCTTAAACAGAGAAACAATTTAGCAACAGAAGTCATACCTCTAGGGCTACTGGTGATGCGTACACCAATGACAAAGATGACACCATTGCTTAACTTACAGCAATGGTGAAGAAGCTGTGCAACGAGAAGGCGAAAGGAGTTCAAGTCTGTTATATCCGTTCCTGGGGCACCTGCTCCATTCAGGGACACACATCCCAGGACTGCCCAATGGTGGAAGACATCAACTTTGTTTGAGGATTCAACAATGGTTCCTGACCTTGGAATGACCCATATTCAAACACATACAATACGGGGTGGAAGAATCATCCAAACTTCCGTTGGAGCAACAACCAAGTTGTTCAGAGCCTTTTGCCGCCCCCTGAATTCCAACAACAATATGAGGCTCCTCAAGTGCTCCAGCACGGCCCCCCACCACATCAAGGCAGTGGAACAAAGTCCTTGGAAGATATGCTCCAAGCATTCATAGGACGAACTGATAGAGCAATCACAAACTTGGAACTTCAAATGGGGCAACTTGCAACCCAACTAAATCAGCGAGAACCGGGAAAGTTGCCAAGCCAAGTGACGGTGAACCCTAAGGAATTTTAGAACCCCACTGCAAATGCCATTACTCTATGTAGTGGCACACAAATACAAGGCCCCAAATACCTTATCATTGAACAAATCAATCGAGAAGCCGAAGATGAAGAGGTGTACTCCCAAGGCTCTGCATTCGTGACTTCACTGCAAAACGCTCCACAATTAGCGTTTAGGCCCTTGCCGCTGCCTCACGACAAGCCCCTAACTCTACCGCTAGGACAGGACCAAGTAATTCCGCAGCCCCAGCCTCATTCTGGCCTACAGAGAGCCCCATCACAGCCGCAATCCATGACTCGAACATTGCAGCAAGACCAGCACCAACCTGGGGCTCACACTGTCATGCCGTTGAGCCAGCCAGCACATCAAATTGCCCCCCACACCGAGGCAGGCTCTTCACCACAACGCTAGGCCCTTGGCGTGTCACAAACTGTGCCTAGCGCAGACTAAGCCCTTCACCATAGCAGGACCTTTCTAGGCCGCGCCTATGACGAGCCAATCTGCACCCATGACTCAGGAGACATACCCGGCTGTGACAAATTCCCAAGGCACGCCTGCGGTCGGCCTCCCTCGAGCCCTAACTGTACCTAGCGCCAATAACAATTACTTGGCCACGGCCTTAAGTCCAAATGAGAAGTCTCAGCAGCCAAATACTTCTAACTCTTAATCTAACACTACAAATCATAAAACAACTAAAAAAGTGACTTTTGAGTTTGATAATGATGTTGATCTCCCTTTTCCTAGCAGGTTCCAAAACAAGAATAAACATAAGGAGGAATTCGAGGAGGAAATCATAAGCATGCTGCAGAAGCTTCAAATCACGCTGCCTTTCCATAAGATAGTCAAGCACATGCCAATCTTCTCCAAGCTCATCAAGGACTTGGTAGATTGAAAGCGTGGTTTCATTTCCAATGATATATCATTGAATTTCCTAAGGCATGTTCTGTTGCACTTCTGCCCATGCCACTCAAAGCCAATTATCCCGGGCCTCCATCACTCCTATGTGTCATCCAATCTAAACGCTTCGAGCATTGCCTTTGCAACATGGGATATTCAGTGAACATCACGCCGTTTCACATCTACAAATCACTCAACTTTGGAGAGCTCAAACCAACTCACCTATGTATTCGATTAGCTAACGCATCTATCACTAATCTCATGTGCGTACTTGAGGACGTACTTGTGCAAATTGGCGACACATGCATTCTGGCAGACTTCTACATTCTAAGGATGGACATAATTTATCAGAACGAGGAACCTCCACTCATTTTTGGAAGGCCCCTCCTAGCCACGGCAGAGTGCCTTATTGATGTCAAAACAGCCAAGTCTCCATCAAAGTCTTCGAAAAACTTAGGAATTTTCTACCCACGATGCGATCCAATATCCTGCGGAGCCTATCGTGGATTTCCCTTTGAATACGTTGGATATACTGATGTAGAAGACCATTGCAAGCTCATGCATGAAGGATGATCTTGAGAAGGCCATCACAAGCACTTCACGAATTGAGGAGGCGCTTGATGAGAACGTGAATGAGAAGGCAAGGATCTTCAATGCCGTACCTTCCCTTCCATTTCACAAGCATCCATTCGAAGCTTTACCCCTCTCGGTTCAGAAGACCTTACCATCCGTTGGGAAAGCACCTGAACTCGAATTGAAGCCACTACCTAAAAACTTGAAGTACGCATACTTAGGCGATAATCAAACCCATCCGGTCATCATTGCTTCTAGCCTAAGTACGAAACAAGAGAAGGAGTTGGTACAAGTTCTAAAAGCAATTCAGATGGCGATAGGTTGGGCAATTGCTGACATCAAAGTAATAAGTCCCGCAAAGTGCATCCATCAAATACTTTTGCAAGAAGATGCCAAACCATCACGCGAGGCGCAAAAGAGGT
Organism: Oemleria cerasiformis; assembly: GCA_037349345.1. Classification (NCBI taxonomy): domain Eukaryota; kingdom Viridiplantae; phylum Streptophyta; class Magnoliopsida; order Rosales; family Rosaceae; genus Oemleria; species Oemleria cerasiformis. The sequence continues at coordinate 3,662,300 of JAZGTL010000033.1, forward strand.
TAAATCCACCAATGAAAGAAGTGGAGAAGAAAGAGGTGCTCAAACTTCTAGACGTGGGAATCATCTACCCCATCAGCGATTCCAAATAGGTAAGCCCGGTTCAAGTTGTTCCCAAGAAGAGCGAAATCAAGGTTATAAAAAATGAGCATGATGAGCTCGTACCTGAACGAGTTTAGACGGGATGGAGGGTGTGCATCGACTATAGGAAGCTGAACACCACCACACACAAAGACCACTTTCCTCTGCCATTCATCTATCAAATGCTTCAGAGATTGGCCGGTCATTCTCATTACTACTTCTTGGACATATACTCAGGATATAATCAAATCGCTATAGCTCCCGAAGACCAAGAGAAAACAACATTCACGAGTCCCTATGGCACGTTTTCCTACAGAAGGATGCCTTTTGGTCTTTGTAACGCCCCAGCTACCTTCCAATGATGCATGATGAGCATCTTCACCGACATGGTGGAAGACATCATCGAAGTCTTCATGGATGACTTCTCGGTTTTTGGTCATTCATTTAAGCTATGTTTAGCTAACCTATCCCGAGTACTAGAACGATGCAGAGAAAGTAACTTAGTGCTAAACTCGGAGAAGCTCCACTTCAAGGTACAACAAGGCATCGTTTTGGTCCATGTGATTTCAAATCGAGGCATCGAAGTCAACAAAGCCAAACTAGACATAGTAGAGAGACTGCCGTACCCTACCACAGTCAAAGAAGTTCGATCATTCTTAGGGCATGCCAGCTTCAACAGAAGATTCATCAAAGACTTCTCGGAGATCACAAGGCCATTGTGTGATCTTCTAACCAAGGACGCAACATTTGAGTTCACCAAGGAATGTCGTGAGGAATTCAACACACTCAAGGCAAAGCTCAAGGCATCACCCATCATCATGCCACCCAATTGGGACTTACCATTCGAACTTATGTGCAATGCTTCAGACTTCCCTGTAGGATCTGTTTTGGGGCAGAAAGTGAACAAACTCCCTCATGTCATCTATTATGCAAGTCGAACACTGAATGACACCCAATTGAACTATTCCACCACTGAGAAAAAGCACATTGCAGTCATCTTCGCCCTCAAGAAGTTCAGATCGTATCTGATTTAGACCAAGGTCATCGTCTACACTGATCACACAGCCCTGAAGTACCTACTCACTAAGAAGCATGCCAAGCCATGGTTGCTACAATGGATGCTACTTCTCCAAGAGTTTGACCTCGAAATCAGAGATAAGAAGGGAAGTGAAAATGTGGTTGCAGACCATATGAACCGATTGATCCATGGTTCCAATGAGGAGGCTGACAAATTGCCACTACTTGAGACCTTCCCAGACGAACAACTCTTCGTGCTCAAGGCCATTAATCCACGCCAACATCATAAACTATCTTGCTACGAAGTGAATTCCATCCTCTATGAGACGATATCAAAAGGATAAACTTGTGTAACAAGCTAAGTATTACGTCTGGGACTAGCTGTACTTATGGAAGCATTGTTCGAATCAAATCATTTGAAGACGCATCCTCGAAGCTGAGATGGAATCCATTCTGAAGTTTTTCCATAGCTTGGCATGTGGAGGCCATTTTGGGGCTAAGAAGACGGCCCTCAAGGTACTTCAAAGTGGATTCTACTAGCCCACATTGTTTAGAGATGCATACGAATTTGTTCTCACCTGCGACAGGTGCCAAAGGCAAGGTAAGGTAACATAGGCCCTTGGAATCAAATGCGCTTAACCCCTATTCTCGTTGTGGAAATCTTTGATGTCTGGGGCATTGATTTCATGGGGCCTTTTCCAAAATCTTTCGGTTATCTTTATATTTTACTTGCAGTTGATTATGTCTCAAAGTGGGTGGAAGAAATTCCCGCCAAAAGTAATGATACCAAAGTAGTTGTGAGCTTTTTGTAGGGTCACATATTAGCTAGGTTCGGAGCACCCAGGGCAATCATCAGTGATGGGAGAACACACTTATGTAATCACTCATTAGAAGCTCTAATGAAGAAGTATGGCGACATTCACCGAATCTACGCCTTACGACCCTCAAACGAGTGGCCAAGCTGCGATTTCCAATCGGAAAGTGAAGGCCATCTTGGCGAAAACTGTGAGCCTAAACCACAAAGACTGGCCCAACAGACTGAATGATGCACTATGGGCATATAAGATGGTGTACAAAACTCCCATTGGTATGTCCCCCTTCCGACTTGTCTTCTGGAAAGGATGCCACTTACCGGTGGAGGTCGAACACAATGCCTTCTGGGCTATTAAGAAGATGCATATGGACCTGGATGAAGCTGGAATTCATAGGAAGCTACAGCTAAGCAAAATGGATGAGCTCCGAAACAAGGCCTATGAGAATGGTCGAATTTACAAAGAGAAAACAAAGGCCTTTCATGACCGAAAAATCCAGAGCAAGCACTTTCAAGTTAGACAAAAAGTCCTCCTCTTCAATTCATGCCTTCAGTTGTTTCTAGGTAAGTTACGTTCTCGAGGGTCTGGACCCTATATCATAGCTCACGTGTTTTCCCATGGTGCAGTTGAGATTCAACATCCAGTTAAGCATGAGCCGTTTAAAGTGAATGGTCATCGACTCAAGCATTACTTCAAGGCCCTTCTCAATCCTGCCACGGCCAACCTTGACCCTTCGTAGGCCCAAACTGCCTAGCCGGCCAGCCTCGTCTTGCCCAGACATTAAATAAAGTGCTCATAGGAGGCAGCCTAGCCCTGGTTTGTGTTCTCCCTTACTTTACGATTTCTACCCTATTTCACTCTAGAACCTTTATTCTGCTTGTCATACTTATTGCTTATCACATTGAGGACAATGTTCAGTTTAGGTTTGGGGGTGTGGATTAAAATTTTGCATATAGAAACATCTAGGTTTGGGGGTGTCACAGGGCCAAATAAGTTAAAATTTCAAGTGTTAATTAGTTTAAGTTCTGTTGGGGATAGTATTATAACTTATTAATAGGAGTGTATATGCTAAGTTAACTATCTTTGTTCTACTAAGAGTCATTTCCATAGTCAATAAGTTCATACACTGCACTTCACAATGCCATGTTTTAAGTGATTAAGTGAACAAAACAACTGAATTTGAGTGAACTTTAGAAAATTAGTGGAGACTGCCCTGTGAGATCTTTGAGCTTAATTGCCATTCTTTCTAAGGGATATACTTATTTCTACTCTTAAACACTCTTCGCTTTTGTTCATAAATGTTGTTCTAATTACATCATATTTGCATTGAATTTTAAAGAACTCACATTATATAGATGCTATTGATTTAATGTGTGGTTTGCCATAAGAAGTGATGTAGGCTATGTGTGCTTAACCTCTAAAGGCCTTATCCTACCCTATTGCATGCTTCCTCAGCCAACTTTGAAGCCAAACACTCAGCATTTGCTTTCATCGCCCAAACTATAACCTAACCAAAATATCAGCCATTCATCAAAGCCATGCCCTATAATCTAAGTTTGTGTTAAGGATGCCCTAAATGAGATTCATGGTGAGAATGAGGAATGAAAGAAAGTGATGCCCAATTCCAAGCCATTGGTATCATTATCAATAGATGGAAGTTCAAAGTCCAAAAATTTCAAGAAGTGAAAAGCTCTACAAGTAACAAGCTGCATAAGGGAATGAGGAAATCATTGCATGATCTTGGTTCAATTCAATTCAAAAGAAAGAAAGGAAAAAAAAAAGATATAAGAAAAACGTTGAAAAGAAAGAACAAGAAAAAAAAGTGATAAACAAAGTGAATTGGGCCAAGTGGGCCAAAGACCTCAAAAATAAGCCATCCAGAAGGTACAATGTTGTGGGCCCTAAGCAAGGATTCAATTCAGAAACTCTAAGTTCAAGTCATGACTTCTCATGCCTTGGCACACTCAGGTTCTTTGAATCCTATTCTTCCTTTCTAACCCATAAAGCGTAGCCCCATTACAAACTAAATGGAAGGCATAACTGATCTTATGGACGACCATGCTGAGGATTAAGGTACGTATCTATGTTCTTAAAGTTCGATTCCTTTCATGAGATCTTACTTACCTTAAAGTGCTATTTTTCATTGATTATTCATATGTGATTATATTTGATTTCCTTTACATAAATTCCATCACATATGCTTGAAAAGAGTGAAAGCCTTGGATTCTTGTGTGAATTGAGAGTTTCCTAGTGAGGATTAGAGTCTAGGCGAAATATTTGTAAGGCCCTTAGATGAAGTTGTTTTTAAAGATGATCACTTGAAACTGTAGCAGTTACACTTGACAAATGACCCTCACGGCTATGGCATCTCTTTTAGTTCTGCAAAGCATGTTTACTTACTTTGATTCTTATTAACTTGTTAAAAGTACTGTCTCTAGCATTGTACTTGTCGAAGAAAAATATTTGTGGTATCGTGCTGCTATAACCCTTAGGAGACAAAACTCCTCCTACTAGGAAGACCTAGAGGTTTAAATGTCCTTTCTTAACTAAGATCGAGTATTTTTATTTTTTAAAGTCTGTTTTCCTTTTTTTTGCTCAGGGACTAGCAAAAGATAGAATTAAGGGTATTTGTTCAGTCATTATTTATGCATCATTTTTTATGTCACTTAGTATCTCCTTTACATGTCTTTTGAATGATTTCCATGCCATCCATAGTAGAAAATGACCAATCTTGTGAGGCTTGTTCAGATTTAGAAAGATAGGTGAATTCTGAGAACAACGCAAATAGCACAGCTCAATTCGGAGTTATAACGAAGGAGATATCGCAGATTGAAGTTCGAGTCCTTGGCTTGTCCCTATCGTAGACCTGCGCCCTAAATCGTGCCAAGTGACATGTCCCAAGGACGTCCTACCGGGCCTAAAATCATGCCTCAAAGACATCCCTATTGCATATGAGATTTGCCCCAGCTGTGCCCTAAAGCAAGCCCTCAAACTCGCCCAAGTTCCAGTCCCAGGACGCGTCTCTAAGGTGTCCTTCGGAAGCCAGACATTTTCCTCAATCGAGCCTTGCGCTGAAGACCATGCCCTAAGATCGAGTTCCTGGTGCACTCAAAAAGGAGTCCCAAGTCACGCCAGGACATGTCCGGTGACATGTCCCTGGTCTGCCAGCAGCAAGCCCCCAGGGCCCTAATTCATGTCAGCGGCAAGGACAAAATGTGTCAAGGCCTAGAATTCGATGGAACAAAGTGAGACACCATCAATATTTGGATCTTAGATGATGTTAGCAAGCTAAGGATGCCTGAAGGAGCACCTGGAAATGCCAATGACACATTTGTGTCTCATTTGTGCCCTAAAGACCCGTTTGCACTCTAAATTAAAGAACAAACAATATGCAATCTAATGCTAACAGTTATAAAATCCTTGCAAGTGCACAAATTGATAAGAATAGTATAGTAGCACAGCAAGAGTCGACCCCTCGAGGACTTGCCTCAACGATTAATCCAATTAAGTTCAGATTTAAGTAACTTAGATAAAAGAACACACACACGCCAAAGGAAGGGGGTTTATGATTTTGAGAAACACGCACGAAAGTAAAATAGTAAATTAAAAGGCACGAATGATAGATTGATTGATTATTAACTAAAGCGAATTAAGGCTTACTATCCACTCTAATCAATTATAGCCATTAACCAGATTTTTTTGACCTAATTACTATGCAACTTCTGAATTAAGTGCCCATGCAAAGGTCCCAATGGTTGGCCCACTCCACATATATTATTCTCTCTTACTTGGCATGTTCTAAGCATGATGTGTACTCTAGAACGTCTATCACCTACCATTTAAGATGATGCATGAAGTACAAAGAGAATTTAATGACACTACACTAGCCTAGAAAAGTGATGTGCATTCCTAGAGCGTTGTGAATTCCGACTACAAGATCGTTTCTTAACCTCAACCTCTTGATGCTCATGAATTATAAGATGATATAGTGGTCACTCAAGCAATTCCATCAATAATTTATGTCAGGACCCGTCCCGAATTTCCCCTCGAAACCCGGGAAGAACCCTGATCCCGTCTGACAACCTAAGGAAAGGTTCCCAAAATGCCCTTCAATCCTTACAAAATATAATAATAATAAATACTTCCACTTGTCAGACAAGGGATTCAAGCACTCAATACTTCCCGTAATTAATGACCAATCAAATACAATATAATATCAGAGCATCTAAGTAGGATCAAGAGTAAAATTTAGATATCCTACTCAAATATAACTACACAGCGCAGTCGAAGTACTAATGCCTCTGCCTCGAGATCAGTGTTCGCGTCAACTCTACTCAACAGCCTGAATGGGGTTTAAACACAAAAGTTGTGAGTGGACAAAAATAATCATTTCTAAATCATTTTTTTCGAGGAAATATTACATTTTTCCCCCTCCATTTATAAAATCATGCATGCATCACATAAAACAATTTATAATATAAAAACATCATATGTAAATCACAAAACTTTCCATTTCTCTTTAAAACCACTTAGTTGGTATCACAGAAAATCTGTATAATGAAAATATCTCGTGATCCACAGTTTGGTTTGAAAACTCTCTTCAAAGGAGTTAAAATTATTTAATTCAATCTAGACACATAATATCTCATATTCATTGTTCCCGACATATCCACAACACACCAGGGTATCCCTTGAGATGTGTTAAAATCTATACTACTTGGACTCGACCACAATCTCTGCAAAATCACCTTTTATATTGGAGGTTCACCGGGTTCACCACCAACAGCAGATCCTAGGCCCGGCTCCTGGGCCCCCTCAAAATGATATTGTATCCAAAATCAAGTATATATTTTGTTTATCATTTATCACAAATACGGTTTCAACTCAAAATCATGGACCCAAATAATTACCACGTCAAAACAATATCAAAACCGAATCCAACAACCATATCATTTCTCTCAACACACTTTCACTGAAATATTGGAAAAACAAATGTCCAGCAATCAATTATAAATTCCAGGAAATCATTGCACCCATACATAACAGTATGTAAATCAAAGATACATTTATGCATGCATTATAGTTTATAAACCAAAAGTCCACTCACAAACCTGTTGAAGCAAGCTCAATCCTGAACTGTACGCTCCCCTGAAGTTCCTGGAGCAGTATCGCCTGTCCAAATTAATAATCGGGATTACCATCTAATAATAAGAACCATAAATATAAACCCCCTAAACTCCGGGAGGTCCACCTATGCTGGCCTGGAAAACGCAGCAACTTTAAAACGTCCAAAACAACCCCTAAACGACGTCTGATCGACCCAAAACATGTACCAACAGATCCGGAACGTCAAAAATTACCTGTCACGCATCACCGTGACCTCAGACTCGGCCTGACGAGCCGCCATGCGCCGACAAAAGGTCGGAACAAGCGCCCACGCGCCGCCACGCGCCCTCACGCGCCTGCTACAGTACCCACGCGCCTGGATCGGTCCAACCCGGCCCAACTCAGCCTGACCCAGTCTAACTCGACCCGACCGGTTCACTTAACCCGACCGGTTCAACTGACCTGACCGATCCAACTGACCCGACCGATCGCTCCACTCGATCGATTTACTCGACTCGATCGGTCGCCGACGACTCGCCGGAGAAGACGACCGGCTGCCGGCGCCGCCGTCTGGTTTCCGCCGGAATCCTCCATTTCCGGCCGAAACTTCAAGCTTTACAACTTCCTCAAAACTCAACCATTTTTCACAAATTTTACGTCTAAATCTATCTACTCGAACCCAGGAATCCAAATATGACCTTAAAACATCAAACACGTACCTGTGCTAGCCGGACAATCGATCGGAAGATCCGAAACTTCCTACACTCGGTTCGGCTTCCCCCGCGGTCCTCTCCTTCGATGGTTGGTACGGTTGTGATCGTGGGAAAGAGTAGAATACGATTAGTTGATCCAAACTGGAAGTTGGAGCCTTGAATCAAAAGTTGACTTTGTGGGTTTTTGGGTGAGTTTTTGCACACGGGTTTGATGGTTTTTGGGTGCTTCATAGAGAGATGAGAATGAGATGATAATGAGATGAAGATGAAAATGAAATGAAGATGAGACAATGATTGGGTTAAAATATCTACCCCAAGTCAAAAATTACCAAAATACCCCTATCAATCTAGACCCGTAATTTTCATCCACGAACTCCGTTTTCCGCGTACCGCCTGTCTACGAACTCGTGTGTTCGAAACCTACGCAACGGTATCCAAAACACCATCGAAAATGTCTCGAAAGAAAATTTGACTTTCACGCCCCTCAACAAGCAAGGGTAAAATCGTCATTTTACATAAATAATTTACTTAAATCCAATAATTGAAATTCTAGGTTGTTACAATTTATGCAAACAAGGTAGCAAAGCTCATAGGCATAAAGGAATGGCAGTTAAAGCAGTAATGAGAGTTATTCAGCATGCATAGCAATCAAAAGCAAGAGCCAAAATCTAATTAACAAACTAACATGGTTAGGGCTTCAAGCAGCCCTAATCATAACAAGAACTACTCACGCATAACTGGGATTAAAACAGATATAATTGAATTCATAATTAAATTGCAATGAAATAAAAGTTCAGAGTAAAGAACACTGATGAACAATGGCGCACAGTAGAGACTCGGCAAAGCCTTCCCCTCTAAGCTCCACGCCCAAAAAATGCAGAAAATAAGAAACTGTTTACTTTGAACTGAATTACAATGTAAATAATGGCTAGGGTGTCTAGATCTCCGAAATAATGCTCTTCTAATAATCTCCTCTCAAAATACTGAATAAAGGCTCCCATTTATAGACAAAGGGAAAACCTTGTCCTCTAAGGATTGGTATTTAAAACCCTCGCCTAGAATGTTCTGGAATAGTTATTGTACTTCTAATTAATTACAAAGTCCTTTAAATCTATTAGAACCAATCAGAACACGGTTGGGAGTGTGAATTCAAGCTGGCCAGTGGGAACACAAGCTGGCCGCGGGCAGCCCGCGGTCAGACGCTGGAACTTAGAACTTGGCCCTTCGAATGTCTTCGTCATAGGGGTCTGGTACTGCACTTTTGAGGCATACCATGAGCATAGTAGAAGCGCATCTTCACTCATGCTAGGCGCACAGGCCGTCAAGCTTAGCGCAGAGGAGGAACTTCGATCCACCGCTGGCGGAAAATGAACTAGGGTTTAGGCGCAGAGGTTGGGTTCGGATGGGAAGTTCTTGGGACATGTACTCGACATGTCCTGGCACGACCTTGGCACTTCTAGGACATGAACTTGATGTCATGAAACACAGGTTTGGGACCCGGATGGCATGATTTAAGGTTCTTGGCCAAGGACTCAAAATAGGCGCATTGGCGCACTCAGGACCTGATATTGAAATGAGGACATCTCTTTCATCTGAACTCCGATTTGAGTCATTATTTTTGCATTCTTCTCAAAATTTACCTATCTTTTCAAATTTACACAAGTCTCACAAGATTGATCATTTTCTACTATTGATGGCACGAAATCATTCAAAATACATGTAAGAGAGGCATATAAAGACATCAAAATGATGCATAAATAATGACTGATCAGCAACGCCCATAACTCATCCAGTTATGTCAGCTGCATTGGTCAATGACACGCTGAGCTCTTAGAAGTCCAATAATGTAACCATGAAGCCCATAATAAGGTCTAGCTGTGTTCTGAATGTCTTTGGGATGGCCTAGCCCAGTTCTTGACGTCTAAGCAACCTCCAGAAGCTGCCTTGACGAACAAGAAAGCTCAAAGTTTTTATCTCAAGCCTTTGTCGTAAGTCCTAATCGTTGTCTTTCAAGGAATACCTTTTTGGAGTCCTTTTTCGTACCTAACTAGGATAGGAAATTAAGTCAGTTTTTTATTAGGATTTGTCCTAGAATGTCTCCTACTTTGTAGAGGTTTAGAGGCCCTATTTAAAGGACCTTCAGGCTCACTGGTGGGGACCTCTAGACACCCTAGCCACAGTTCATTATTGTAATTCAATTTTCAGTTTTAAACACTTTAGTTTCCTACTTGTGAGAGGGTTGTGCATGAAGCATTGGAGGAGCAAGCCTTGGCGTGGTCTTCTGCTATGCATCATCTTCAATAATCTCCTTTGTATCTTTAGTTTGATTGCTTCTTACATTATGAATGCCATTATGTTTGTTTTAATTTCAGTTATGTGTGAGTAGTCTCTTTTAGGATTATGGCTGCTTGAAGACCTACCCACATTAGTTCGTTAATTAGATTTTGGCCTCTTGAATTATATTTCTATGAATGTTGAATGAGTTGGATTACTGAGCTTAATGACCTTAATTTATGTTTATGAGATTGGCCACCTTGTTTGCATATAATTATTGGTGTAATTGCTTGATGGACCATTATATCATCTTGTGATTTGTTGCATCACGGGTAGGTGGAGGAACACCTATTCATAATCTAAACTCATGACAACCTAGGACTGAATATCACTTTTGTAAGGGCAGTGTGGTGTCATTAAACTCTCTTTGTACTTCATGCATCATCTTAACTAGTATGTGATAGACATTCTAGGTACTTATCCGGCTTAGAACATGCTAAGTAAAACAGAATAATATATGTATGGAGTGGGCCTTAGTCAGACCTTTGCATGGGCACCTAATTAAGAGAATTCATAGTAAATTTTTCGCCCTATCCACCAAGTAATATTTTGGTTGCTTTTGGCGGATTACATACATAGGTCAAGAAAATCTGGTTAAGAGTTGAATTGGTTTGGGTGGATAGTGAGCCGTAATTCGCCTTAGTAATAAAATCAATCAATCATCATCCTTGCATTGTTATTTTCTGTTGTTTACTTTTCTTGTTTTTAACTTTCAATTCCAAAAGCAGAAACCCACCCCCCTAGCTGTTTTTCATTGTTTTAAGTCTTTGTTTGAGTCTTGTTTTCTTTCTTCCGTGTTAAGTTAGGTTTAGGGTTAACAAGGAGTCTTTATTGCCGTGTGCTTTTATTTGTCTCATTATTTTGTGTCTTTTAATTGAGTTAATTGAAATCTAAACTTAATTGGATTAATCGTTGAACGAGTCCTCGAGGGATCGACCTTTGCTTGCTATTATATTATCATAATCGATTTTCTATACTTGCAAAGATATAAATGTTGAGGAATAGAGTTCATATTTATTGTGTTCTTTATTTTAACTATCAGTGCATAGTTTGTTCAACACTTTGATTGAAACTTGACTATTTTTCACATCAATCAAACACTCAGCCGTGCCCAAGCGGGGCCTGCTAAGTATCAAGGGTGGCTCGTCATGTTGATCAATCTTGTCCATCTTTAGGATATATTAATCTGCTAGAATATAGGTATCACTTATTTGAACGAGTACATCCTCAAGCACACCCATTAGATTAGTAACAGAGGCATTAGATAATCTAACACATAAGTGAGTTGGTTTCAATTCTCCTAAATTGAGGGATTTATAGATATGAAAAGGCATTATACTCACAAAAGCTCCTGTGTCACAAAGACAGTGTTCAAGCCTTCTAAATTGAATGACACAAGGAAATGTGGGAGGCCCAAGATCATTAGCTTTGAGGGGCATGCGCGGGAGAGAAGGAGAGCATGTTTTGGGTATGTCTATGATATCCTGTGAATTGAACCCTTGTTTCCCTGCCACCAAGTCCTTGATGAGCTTGGCAAAGATTAGCATGTGCTTGACCAGCTTGTGGAATGGTAGAGTGATTTGCAATTTTTCCAGCATGCTAATGATCTCTTCTTCAAATTCCTCAATTTTGTTTTTTGAAACCTATGAGGAAAAGGCATTACAACATCATCATTTAAATCAAATTGAACTTTCTTAGTCTAATTATGCACTAAAACATTGGATTTCGAGTTAGGAAGCTCAGTCATGTCCAAAACCGTGCTCTTGTCCTTGGACAGGGGCTGGGACTCATTGTGGCGTGTCTTAGGACGTGCCATGCGCTGTGTCTAAGCATGTCCTGTGGCACTGCCCAATTCCTAGTCTACGACGTGAGCTGCTATTGTCACTTGAAATCTGGCACGTACACGGGCTGCAGTGAGGGCCTAGGCATGTCTTCCGGCATTCCCAAGTGCTCTCCCAGCGGCTGGGACAGTTTTGGCGCAGTTCTGCGTAGGGGCTGAGTCACGATATGAGGCAGGTTCTGCGTTAAGGCCAAGGGCACATCCTGCAGTGCAATTTCTGACATGCCTTGCAACAAAGGCTCAAAATTGGGCCTAACTACTTGAAACAATGGAATCCCAGTTTGATTGTCTTCTTCATCATTTGAAACTTCACTCTGAACTGGATAAGGAACAGATTGAGGCCCTTGAAGCTTAGTGCCACTTCTTAGAGTGATGGCAATGGCAGTTGGATTCTGGAATCCCTTGGGGTTGACCACTAGCCAAGTACCTCATATCAGGCCCTCCGGGTCTCAAACCTGTGTTTCATGACATCCAGGTTAGGTCCTAGAAGTACCAAGGTCGCGCCAAGGCAGGTCGAGGACATGTCCCAAGAACACCCATCCGAGCCCAGATGTGCGCCTAAGCCCGGGGTCCCTGTTCCGCCAGCGGTGACGCACAGGTTCTCCCTCTGCGCTAAGCCTGACAACATTTGCGCCAAGCTTGAACAAAGATGCGCTTCTACTATACTCATGATGTGCTTCAAAAGCGCAGTCCCAGATCCTGATTACGAAGACAATCCAAAATCCAAGTTTGGCCAGCTTGCGTTCCCACTTGCCAGCTTGCATTCACACTCCCAGCCGTGCTCTGATTGGTTCTAAAAGATTTAAGGACTTTGTAATTAATTAAAAGTACAATAACTTTCCCTTTCCTTATAGGACATGGTTTTACCAATCCTTATAGAATAAGGTTTTACCTTTGTCTATAAAAATGATCCTTTGTTCAGTGTTTTAAAAATAAGAAAGAGAGAGAGAGAGAGTTCCGTTTTGGTTTTCTGGAAAAAACAGAGACCTGAGCCGCATATAGTAATTGATTTTTTTTATAGTTTTACGCCAAAGCTTTGTTCTTCCCAAAGTTGAGTGTGTTGGACGTGGAGCTTGGAGAAGAAGGCTCTGTCGTGTCTTCTGCTGGACCTGTTCTTCACAATATCTTATGTACCCTTATTTTCATTATTGCAATTTACTTATGAATTCAATTATATTTGTTTCAATTTCAGTTATGTGTGAGTAGTCGTTAGGATTAGGGCTGGTTGAAGCCCTAGCCATGTTAGCTTGTTGATTGGATTTCTAGCTCTTGATTATGATTGCTATGCATGCTGAATAAGTTGGATTACTTTGCTTAATGACCTTAATTTATGCCTATAAGATTAGCTACCTTGTTTGCATATAATTATTGATGTAATTGCTTGAGTGACCGTCATATCATCTTGTGATTTGGAGCATCGAAAGTATTCTTACTTGTAATCTTAACTCATAACGACCTAGGATTGCATGTCACTTTGCTAGGCTAATGTGGTGTCATTAAATTCTCTTTAAACTTCATGCATCATCTTAAAAGGTAGGTGATAGACGTTCTAGGCATATGCCCTGTTTAGAACATGCTAAGTAAGAGGGAATAAGATGTGTCTAGTGAACCAACGCCAGGTCCTAAGCACGGACACCTAATTCAGAAAATGCATTATAATTAGGTCAAGGAAATCTGATTAGTAACTATATTTGGTTAGAGTGGATAGTAAGCCTTAATTCGCCTTAGTTAATAATCAATCAACCGTTAATTCTTGCATTGATATTTTCTGCTTTTTATTTTACTTGTCTTTAAATTTCAATTCTCACATCATAAACCCCCCCCCCCCCCCCCCTGCGTGTGTGTGTTTTCACTAAGTTAATAAATCTGAACTAAAGTGGTCATAACGTTGATACAAGTCCTCGAGGGATCGACTCTTGCTGTGCTACTATACTATTCTTATCAATTTGTGCACTTGCAAGGATTTTATAACTGTTAGAATTGAATTGCATATTTCTTGCTCTTTAATTCTACCAACAGACCCCAATAGCTGAACTGCTTCTCCCTTTGAGTAATATTCTCAAAGGCCTCTCTGGCCTCCTCGACAGTGCTATCTAAAACTCCTTTTGAATGGGAGTTCACCATGACCCTGTCACTAGTCTTCAAGCCTCTGTAGAAATAAAACATATGGTGACAGTCATCGATGTTGTGGTGGGGACAGGACTAAATCAACTGATTAAAACGTTCCAAGAACTCATAGAAGGACTCATCTTCAGCCTATCGTGGGTCCATGATCTCTCTCTTTAGTTGATTAGTCTTTGAAGCTGGATAATATTGAGTGAGGAACTTGGAGGACAAGACTCTCCAAGACATGATAAATGCAGGGGCCAATGAGTGAAACCAAGCCTTGGCTCTATCCTTGAGACTGAAGTGAAAGAGTCTCAGTCTAATTTCGGCCTCAGTCATGCCATTGATCCTCAGTGTAGACCAAACCTCCACGAACTCCTTGATATGTAGATGAGGATCCTCTCCGGAGAGGCCATGGAATTTAGGGAGCATGTGTATGGTCCCTGACTTAAGCTCAAAGTTTTCCACGGTAGATGGTGGAAAAACAATGGGAAATTGATCCTTGGAGACATGTGGAGTAGCATACTCCTTCAGAAGCCGTAGGGCTTGAGGTGGTGGTGGAGGTACAATGTCACGGCCTTCCATCCTAGGAGATGGTCGTGGACTTGGTTGTGGGGAGCTATGGACTGAACTGTGAGCAGATGAAGGGATTGAAGAGCCGTGCACAGATCCTTATACAGAGCCGTGTGATGACATAAACTAGAGTACTTGAAAGATAGAAAAATAAAACTGAGTCAAAACAATCTATAGTAATTGGGCACCGTTGAGGGACAAGTCTCCGGCAACGGTGCTAAAAACTTGTTGGTAAAAATAGAGAACAAAATAATGCAATCTATTTTTAATAGTTAAAACCTTTCAAGCGTACAAATAAGAAGATAATATAGCAACAACGCAAGGATCGATCCCACAAGGACTATGTATGAACGTTATGTCCAATTAATCTTTAGACTCAATTAACTCAATTAAGTCTCAACAAAAACAATGAAGAAACAAATAAACTACTAAACTTAGACTCAACACTAATTAGATATGCAAGACACCTAAACACACTAACTTGAGACACAAGAAAACACAAACACGACTCCCGAAAAAGGGGTGGGGAGGGGGAGGGCGGTGGGTGGGTTTTGATGTATGGAATTCTGAAAATTAAATACGTGACTTTAAATGCAAGAAACAATAAAAATATAATTAAATACGCAAAAATTGATTGATGAATTAAAGCGAATCAAGGCCAACTATCCACCACCAACCAATTAAAGTTCCTAACACAATTTCCAAGATTCCATTAATATGAATTATCTCCATATGATGTCCATGCAAAGGTCCGGTAATGATCTAGGTTGTCATGAATTTAGATTACAAATACAGTTAAAGCCCTATACCATTGATGCCAAATAATCACAACAAGATGACTAGTCCAACAAGCAATTATTCATCGATAGATTATGCAAAAAAATTAGTCAGATTCATAAACATAAACTAAGCTCATGACGCACAGTAATCAGCATTCATAATAATGTAAACCAAGGGCCAAAATCATATCAAGGAACTACATGGTTAGGGCTTCAAGCAGCCTTAATTCTGATGAAAACTACTCATACATTGTATTAAAGAAAACAATAAAATAAGTCATGATTACAAATTAAAGATGAAAGGGAAGAAAAGAAAACACTAAAAGAAATGGCGAGCCAAGGACAAGTCCAAGCACTCTCCTCCACTCTCTGCTCTAAGCTCCTTTTCCAAAGCATGAACAAAAGTAAAAACAAATAAAATTGTTTAAACTGAAATACTATGCGGCAACAAGGGTGTGGAACCCTAGACTTGCGTTAAAGTCTAGCTTATATAGTCCCTAGGCTTCCCCTAAAATCTAGGAAATGAAACTGACTTACAAAGGCCAAAATAACCTTAATTAAAACCTAAAAACAACTTTCCTAGCTTAGCAAGGACACGGCTTGGATAAAACCCCCTAGCCGTGTGACTTGTAATGCAAGAAAGAGCTTTCTTGTTAGAGAAGCAACCCTATGACAGCTCCAACGTAGCTTGAATGGAAAGACATTGATTTTTGAACCTTCTTGAGCATTCTTGGATAGCTGGCCATCTTTTGGACACACCTTGGCACCAAGTTCCCCATTTGACACCTATAAGGCCTCCTTTTAGGGCACAACGAGAACTAAACAGGCCCCACGCATTCCTGGCAGTGCCTCCTTACTTCTTTAGAATGGAAACATCATTTGAAGATCAGGTCTGGTCCTTGGCTTGCTTTGTTCCATCGCTGGCTAGGCATTGACACACTTTGGCCTTAAACGGCATGTCACGGGACATGCCAAGGGCCTGATTTAGGGCGCAGCCAAGGGCACATCTGAGGACTTCTACAAGGCTCATCCAGGACTCCATTTAGAATGCAGCAGGGGCTAGATAGAATGTCTCGGTGGCACATCTAGAGACATGTCTAGGACATGCCCTAGACTCGATTAGGGCACCTTAATTCAAGAATCGGCACGCGTCAAGGGACACGCCTGGAACTTTTCTGAGAGCTCTGAAAGACGTGCCTTGGCACGTATGGGGTCATCTTTAGGGCTCTATTAGGGCGCTCCTTGGACATGCCTTGGGCTCGGCTCTAAACACCTATTTAGGACCCGATAACGAATTTGGACCCTCTCCTTCATTCTGATTCCAAATTGAGCCATTCTTTTTGCCTTCTTCTGATAATTAACCTATCTTTCCACATCTGCACATGGCTCACAAGAATGATCATTTTCTCCTATTGATGACACAAAATTACTCAAAAGGCAAGTAAAAGGGCATGAAATGACATCTAAAAGACGTACAAATAATGACTAAATAGACCGCCGCATAAAAGAGGAAGACTGACCCTTGGCAACGTGTAAGAAACTCCCGATAGGATAATAACGTGCTTTATAAATTATACTAAACAAGGAGTTAGGATTGAAGAAAATACGCCAACATTGTATAGCGAGTAAAGCCTGGTTGAAATCAATAAAATCCTGAAAACCTTAGCCCCCATCCTCCTTATGAACACAAAGAGCCATCCAATAAAGCCAATGAATGCCATGATGAATGTGTTGTTTTCCCACCAAAACTTGACAGAAAGAGAGGTAAGTTCAAAGCATATACCTTTAGGCAAACCAAAAACACTCATGGAGTACGAAGGAATAACTTCGATTAATGCTTTAATCAAAATCTCCTTTCCTGTGGTAGAGAGAGATTTCTCCTTCCAACCATTAAGCTTGCACCATACTCGATCTTGAGTTGAGGTAACTAGTTTCCGCCGTCCTCTTCCTACTAAAGTGGGCAAGCCAAGATACCGTTCATGACAAGAGACCGATGGGACACTTAAAGCCGTAGCTAGGGACTCTAGCAGATCTTGAGGGGCATTAGGGCTGAATGATATGGCTGATTTGGTGAGATTAATTTGCTGGCCAGAAAATTCCTCATAAATTTCGAAGTTAGTGCAGAGAGTATGACAAAACATCCTCAGATACTTCTAAGAAAAGAAGGATGTCATCAGCAAATGGAAGATGTGAACTAGGAGGGCTTGACCTCCCAACACGAACTCCCAATACTCTTCTGTCACTCTCAGCTTGACGAAGAAGAGCCGAAAATCCTTCAGCGAAAATTAAGAACAAATATGGGGAGATAGGACAGCCTTGCCTCAAACCTCGTGCGACACAATGTGACTAAACGAGCTTCCATACCAAAGAACTGAAAATTAAACCGAAGTCAGACAATCCATGATGTGTTTAACCCAACTCGAATCACACCCCAAGTGAAGCATCACTGCCTTTAAGAAACACCATTCCACGTGACCCTACGCTTTGGCCATATCCAATTTAAGTGCCATTGCCATATGTTGACATGTGTTCATATGCTTAACAGTGTGCATCATTTCGAAAGCAACCAGCACATTGTCCAGAATATTGCATTTAGGAACAAAAGTACTTTGGGTGATATTGATGACTGAAGATAGAACTAGCTTGAGACGATTAGCGAAAGTCTTTGCTATTAATTTATATAGAACCTAGCACAAACTTATAGACCTGAAATCCCGAAGTCGAGATGGAGATTTGACTTTAGGAATTAATGAAATCAATGTATAATTATAAGGACGAACACTGGATTTTCCATTCAAAATACTCAAGCAATCTACAGTTACTTTATCGCCCACAATATCACAGTACCTTTGATAGAAGAGAGTTGGCATACCATCAATCCCGAGTGATTTTGTTGGAGGCATCTGAGAAAGTGTTTTTTCCAAATCAAATCTAGTAAATGGTCTTAGTAAGGTGCCGCTTATTTTGGCCGAGACACGAGGCTCCACAATATCAAGTATTCGGTCCATGGCTATCCCACCAATGTGTGTGAACAAATCAAAGAAATAAGAGCATAAAAGGTTTCCAATTTTCTGCAGATCAATGTGCCATATACCATGTGCGTTGTTGATTCCAACAATAGCATTAATGTAGGTCCGGGATTTTGCCCGTTCATGAAAATATTTTGTGTTGTGATCTCCGTGTTTAAACCAAGAAACCCTGGAATTCTGGTGCCAAAAAATTTCCTCTTTTTCTAGCACATCATCAAGAGTGGTCTCCAACCTTTCATTCATGGAAGAAAGCGAGACGGTTAATTCTTGGCCTGAATAATTGATATGTCATGTTTCACCGCCCTAATATGTTTATGAATGTTACCAAACGTGTTGTGGTTCCAATCCTGAGGATAAAACCAGAAAAACAATTTAGCAGAAGATGAGACCAGAATGGAGCAGGCAGCGTCTTGACAGAGAGAAATCGAAGTAGGGAGGGGAAATGGTAGAAACTGAAGAAAAGAAAAGCGAAATAAGATTGCAAAATTTCTAAACACAATGATCAAATTTCTAGTAGTTTTTTTCGTTAGAAGCGACTAAGATTGCAAAATTTCTACACAAACTGATCCAATTGGTCGAAAATGAAACTCAATAATCAAAATAGATTTTAGACCAAAACATAGTGATAAAAAAGGTATTTAATCAAAAAAAAAGTGACGAGGTTGTATATTCTCACAGAGGAGCAAAAGGAGAATCTTTGGGGCGGTTAAGGATGTTATACAAACAAAACTGACTGGGTGGAATACAAAGTTTCTTTCAGCGGCCTGGAAAGAAGTGTTGATCAAGTAAGTTGCCCATGCTATACCTACCTACGCAATGAGTGTGTTCCAACTTCCCACCTCTTTATGTTCTGAGTTCTCTACTGCCATTGCACGGTATTGGTGGGGCAAAGAGGGTCGCCGGGGTATTCACTGGCTTAATTGGCAGAAATTATGTAGGCCTAAGAGCATGGGCAAGAATGGGGTTTAAGAACTTTGAATGTTTCAATAGGGCCATGGTGGCAAAACAGTCGTGGTGACTATTGGAAAAGCCGGATTCCTTAGTATCAAAAATGTTGAAAGCCCGTTATTTCCCTACATGTGACTTGTTTTCTGCTACTTTGGGCCCTTCTCCATCATTAATCTTGTAAGGACCCTTCCCGAATTTAGCCTCGAAATCCGTGAAAAGCCCTTATCCTGTCTGACAACTCTTTTTCCTCAAAATTTAATACCAGGAAAACCCTTTATCCTTGAATATATTTAGTAAACCTTACAGGGTTCCCGACAGAACCTCTGTACGCACTGACCACACCTACCTGTCAGATGCATGATAGCTTACAGGTCAAAGACGAGACTTTGGAATAGTGGTGGTCCAAAAAGTAGCACACTCTGACACCAAATGTCAGTAGGTCAGACATTACTAAAACCTCTACTGGAATAACATAAGGCGACTGACCGATCAACCACTTGTGAACCATCCTTAACTCGTCACTCTAGGTCACCGCCCACACCAACCCACTGACCCGGATGACGAAGGAACCATACTTGATTAAATTGAGTCTCACTGACTCGCCCCGAGTCAAACTCGATATCCCAGCTCGTCCTGAGCCCCCGAGTGGTAACTCGATATCCCTGCACCTCCAGAGCACCCCGAGTGATAACTCGATATCCATGCTCCTCTAGAGCACCCCAAGTGATAACTCGATATCCATGCTCCTCCAGAGCCCCCCTAGTGATAACTCGATATTCCTGCTCCTCTAGAGCACCCCGAGTGATAACTCCATATCCATTCTCCTCCATAGCACGCACCCCGAGTGATAACTCGATATCCCTGCTCCTTCAGAGAACTCTTGGACCTCAACGATATGACGGAGAAAGATCCCTTGCACGCCAACATTGAAGGACCCCTCGACGATCTGGCGGAGGCATACCCTCTAACGCCAATCGGAGAACCCTCAACAATGTAGCGGATAAAAACACCCTCCACGCCAATCATCAGAGAATCGCATGGTATAACCCAATACCCAGAAGTATGCATACCCATGAAATCCTGGCTCCTAGTCCGTTCACAGTGAGAAATAAAATACCAAATAGTGGACGCTCTAGCCCCAAGGAACTCTTGACACATTAATGACCCAACTACCTTGACCTCCCGAGCTCAAAACCCGCTCCATGGTCCATCGTAACGGCTGGGATTGCCCAACTGGGGCTCTAAACGAACTCCTATGTCCTCGAAACCATCAAAATTAGATCCGGAACGTCCCAAAACCTTAGCCACGCGTCGCCGTGACCCCGAAATCGACTCCACGCGCCGGTAGAAGGTCGGTCCACGCGCCGTCACGCGCGCCCACGCGCCTGCTACAGTACCCCAGCTCGCTGACCCGATCCAACCCAGCCTGACTCGATCTAGCCTGACCCAACTTGGTCCAGCTCAAACCGATCGATCCAACTTGACCAGACCGGTCACCGGTGACTCGCTACAGAAGACGATCGGATCGCCATCTCTCCGCCGTCGCCGTCGCCGAAAATCGCCATTTCCGGCCGACCTTGAAGTTTTTCTAACTTCCTCAAAACTCAACCATTTTTCATGAATTTTATGTCTAAATCTATCTACTCGAACCCATGAATCCAAATATGACCTCAAAACATTAAACTAGTACCTGGTTTAACTAGAAAATCGATCGAAACTTCTGGTTCGTCCTTTTTCCTTGGTCCGGTGTCCTCCGTGGGTGCCTCCTCCGATGGTTTGTACGGTTATGCTCATGGAGAGGAGGAGATTCTGAATAGTTCCACCAAAACGGGAGATATGGCCTTGAATCAAAGTCCACTTTCATGGGTTTTGGGTGTTTTCCCTCACACGGATTCGGGGGTAGGGGTTCCAGAGAGAGGGAGTCAAACTAAGATGCTAATCCCCAGATCATATATTTTTGGGGGTTAAATATATCTACCCCTACCAAATTACCAAACTGCCCTTGAAGCTTCTAGACCCGTAACAATCTCACCGGGTCTCCATTTTTCGCGTGCCACCTGTCTACGAACCCGTGAGTTCAAAACCTACGAAAGGACCTAAGAAAAATTCCCAAAAGTACTGCCAGTCAAAAAGTGACTCCCGAATCCATCCAAAATCAAGGGTAAAATCGTCCAATTCTCAAATTAATTTAATTTCTGGTCTTGGTCGTTACAAATGTCCCTCCTTACAGAAATTTCGTCCTCGAAATTTCACTAACTCTGGTCAAAGAACCAACCTCCTGTTTCAATTTCCCTCGCATCACCACTGACACGAACTTGGCCCCAGACGGAATTCCCAAAAGAACTCGTGCACTCTGCACATTTCTTCATTCCAATCTCGACAACAAACCGTAGGCGTGAACTATATCCAGGAGACATCCTGGAGGCACCAGTATCCATTCAACACTGAATATACTTCGAAACACGTCTATGAGCCTGAGAATTACACTATGGGTCCTACTCCCAACATGACTTCATGACGTCACTTGTCCGAACATACCTCGAAGCCAGGTGTCAGATAGGGGTACGTGCACTACGTGCAGTCAACCTCAACAATCTAGCAGAGCAAGATCTTACAACGCCGCGTCGGAAAACCAATCAACGATCTGGCGGAGAACTACCCTCATACGCTAGTCGGAGAAAACCTTGACGAATATGTGCTGGAGAAGACCCACCATCATGTATAAAACAAAGCGTGCATACACAGCATTTCTTTTTAAACACGTTCATAAGGATAAACCAAAATCCATCTTTTGTAAAAACATTCGATGGGACCCACGAAATCCAAACAATTAAAACATTTCGTGGTCCACAACCCTACTTTGAAAAACCCTCCTCAAAGGAGTTCAAATCATGTAAACCAATCTTGACACATAATATAGCCAATCCACCATTCCCGACATATCCACTGTACACCAGGGTATCCCTTGAAATGTGCTCAAATATGTACTACAATCTCTGTACTATGCATACATAGGCTCAATGACCCGACGGAGAACACCATCAACACTAGCATCGGAGCAACATCCTCAACAACCAACGGAGCAAAACCCCTAAACACCTGTCGGAGCTAAATCTATCTGCCTCAACAACTAGCGGAGTAAAACTCCCAGCCAGCGGAGCAAAACTCCTCAACACTAGTCGGAGCTAAATCTATCTGCCTAAACAACCAGCGGAGCAAAGCTCCTCAATGCTAGTGGGAGCTAAATCTATAATAGGAACAGAAAACCAGTGAAAACCAAATCCGTGTTTTGAAATCTCTGTTTCTTGGCCTAAGTCAAATTCTTTGAAAATTCATTCATGGCCAAATCCAGTAAAATCACAAATACGGGTCCAACCCAAAAATCATGGACTCAATAATTTCCACGTCAATACGATAACAACCTGAGTCCAAAAACTAAGCCATTTCTCAAAACACACTTCACTAAAATGTTGAAAAACTGTGTCCAGTAAGATTTGAAAAATACATAAAATAGTTTAATTCATATATACGTGTATACATGCATTGTCATATGTAAAACCAGGGTCCACTCACTAGAAACA
Source organism: Oemleria cerasiformis (assembly GCA_037349345.1). Lineage (NCBI taxonomy): Eukaryota > Viridiplantae > Streptophyta > Magnoliopsida > Rosales > Rosaceae > Oemleria > Oemleria cerasiformis. The sequence goes on from JAZGTL010000033.1 coordinate 3,685,216, forward strand.
GCAACGCCTACCTCGCTCGTGCATCACATGACCTCCGCCTCCCTTAGTTCAAAGACATCTCGTTAACAGGAATCCTTAAATAATTTGCACACAAGTGTGCGGCCTGCAGGAAGTTAACCTAGAGCTCTTATACCACTTATAAGGATCCTTCCCGAATTTAGCCTGGAAATCCGCGAAAAGCCGTTGTCCCGTCTGACAGATCTTTTTCCTCAAAATTTAATACCATGAAAACCCTTTATCCTTGAATATATTTAGTAAAGCTTACAGGGTTCCCGGCATAACCTCTATACGCCCTGACCACACCTACCTATCAGACGCAGGATAGCTTACAGGTCAAAGACGAGACCTCGAAATAGTGGTGGTCCAAAAAGTAACACACTCTGATACCAAATGTCAGTAGGTCAGACACTGCTGAAACCTCTACTGGAATAACATAAGACAACTGACTAATCAACCACATGTGAACTGTCCCTAACTCGTCACTCTGGGTCACCGCCCACATAAACCCACTGACCAGGATGACGAAGGAACCATACCTTATTAAATTGAGTCTCACTGACTCGCCACGAGTCAAAATTGATATCCCGATTCGTCCTGAGCCCCCGAGTGGTAACTCGATATCCCTGCTCCTCCAGAGCACCCCCAGTGATAACTCGATATCCATGCTCCTCCAGAGCACCCCGAGTGATAACTCGATATCCATGCTCCTCCAGAGCACCCCGAGTGATAACTCGATATCCCTGCTCCTCTAGAGCACTCTTGGACCTCAACGATATGACGGAGAAAGATCCCTCGCACGCCAACATTGAAGAACCCCTCGATGATCTGGCGGAGGCATACCCTCTAACGCTAATCGGAGAACCCTCAACAATGTAGCGGAGAAAAACACCCTCCACGCCAATCATCAGAGAATCCAATGGTATAACCCAATACCCAGAAGTATGCATACCCATGCAATTTCGGCTCCTAGTCCGTTCACAGCACGAAATAAAATACCAAATAGGGGACGCTCTAGCCCCAAGGAACTCTTGACACAATAATGACCTAACTACCTTGACCTCCCAAGCTCAAAACCCGCTCCATGGTCAACCATAACCGCTGGGATTGCCCAACCGGGGCTCTAAATGACCGATCCAACTCGACCTGACCAGTCCACTCAACCCGACCGGTCGCCGGCGACTCACCGAAGAAGACGACTGGACCGCCGTCTCGCCGCCGTCGGAAATCGCCATTTTCGGCCGACTTTCAACTTTTTCTAACTTCCTCAAAACTCAACCGTTTTTCATGAATTTTATGTCTAAATCTATCTACTCGAACCCAGGAATCCAAATATGACCTCAAAATATTAAACCCGTTATTGGTTTAGCCGAAAAATAGATCGGAACTTCCGATTCATCCTTTTTCCTCGGTCCGGCGTCTCCCGTGGGTGCCCCTCCGATGGTTTGTACATTTATGCTCGTGGAAAGGAGGAGATTCCGAATAGTTCCACCAAAATGGGAGATATGGCCTTGAATCAAAGTCCACTTTCATGGGTTTTGGGTGTTTTCTCTCACACGAGTTCGTGGGTGGGGGTTCCAGAGGGAGACAGAGTCAAACTGAGATGCTAATCCCCATATCAGATAATTCGGGGGTTAAACATTTCTACCCCTACCAAATTACCAAACTACCCTTGAAGCTTCTAGACCCGTAAGGATCTCACCGGGTCTCCGTTTTTCACCTGTCGTCTGTCTACGAGGAGGTAACTGCATGTAGACCAGGAGATAATAGCATGTAGACTTCCTCTTCAAGGTCTCCATGCAAAAAAGCATTTTTTACATCCATTTGGTACAACGCCCACTCATGGTTAGCTGCAATGGACAACAACACCCGCACTGTACTCATTTTACCCATGGGAGCAAAGGTCTCCTTATATTCCACTCCAAAGGTTTGAGTAAAACCCCGGGCCACCAATCTTTCCTTGTGTCTTTCAATCGAACCATCAGACTTAAACTTGATTTTTTAAATCCATCGACTGCCTACCACCTTCTTACCCTTTGGAAGCCGTACGACGCTCCAGGTTTTATTTTCATCCAACGCCTTGACCTCTTCGGCCATGGCAAGCTTCCAAACCTCTTGAAGATTTGCTTCTTGAAAGGTCCTCTGTTCAATTTCATGTGACAGCTTGCTGAGAAAAGTGGAATGAGCGGGAGACACCTTGGAGTAATTTACAAACTTGTGGATTGGATACCTTGCAGCGTACGTTACATAATCAAGCAACCTGGGTGGTGGTTGTCTGTCGCGAATTGGATTCCGTCGGGGTTGAGGAACCACTGCTGAAGGTTCAACCATCCTCTCGTCTATGGATGGTGCGTCATAGTCATGAGAAACCACTCCAGACGCTTCCATTTCGTCTTCAATGATTACGCAGTCATCACCGGTTGCATGGGAGTCGCTACTGGGAGCAAATACTTGAGCACGATCACTTGGGTCGGCAGGAGTTGGTAATGGAAAAAGGTCCTGCAAGTCCTCCCCCTGACGGTTTTCATCTAATGGTTTGGTGAAGTATGGTTTGATCTCATCAAACCTTACATCTCTGGAGACAAATACCTTCCTGGAATGAGGATTGTAACACTTGTATCCTTTTTGAGTGGAGGAGTAACCCATAAACACACACTTGAATGCTTTGGGATCAAGTTTGTCTCAGTGATGGGATTGAATGTGATCATAACAAGTGCATCCAAAAATTCTCAGATGGGAAAGGTTAATTTTTTTGTTTTTCAAGACTTCATATGGTGAATTGGAATTCAAAACCCGACTAGGTAGTCGGTTGATGAGGTAAATTGCTGCAAGCACTCCTTGAGACCAAAACCTCTTTGGCACATTCATTTGAAGCATGAGAGCCCTGGTTTTTTCAAGTAGATCCCGATTCTTTCTCCCGGCAATCCCATTTTGCTGTGGGGTACCTACACAACTTGTTTGATGTATGATGCCATGTGTGCTCAAATAGTTAGTCATATTTTTGGATGTATATTCAGTGCCATTATCAAACCTTAGTATGTGGATTTGGGATGAAAAAATGTTCATGACAAGGTTATGAAAGTTTTTGAAAGCATCCATGACTACATTTTTGAATTTTAGAAGGTACAACCAAGTGACTCTTGAAAAATTATCAATAAACGTAACATAGTACCCATAACCATCAAATGACTCGAGAGGTGCTGGTCCCCAAACATCGGAGTGCACCATCTCAAACAGCTTGCTAGTTCTAGATACGGACGAATTAAATGGAAGCCTTGCAAATTTTGACATATGACAAATTTCACATACAAGTGAGGATTTGCACAGATTAGCGAATAAGGTAGATAAAACGAATTCTAAAGGATGTACTAGACGTTGATGCCACAACTGATGCCCTAGATTTTAACTGACTTGGAATCCCTTTGGAAGATTAGGGTCTTTTGACAAATAGTACAGCCCATTTAGGTACTGACCTTCACCAATCAGTTTCTTGGTGACAAGATCCTGAAAAACAACATTGTGAGGAGAGAAAATTGCACGGCAGTTGAGAGAATTTGTAATCCGTCCTATGGACAATAATTGAAAAGGAAAGGATGGAACATATAATGCTGTGGACTCAACTCTTCCTGACATTAGTTTGACTTTGCCTCTACCTAGTACGGGTACATCACTACCATTTGCTACAGAAACTACTGATGGTTTAGGATAGCTTTCAAACTTGTCTAACTTTGAGTGTTGGTTTGTCATGTGATCAGTGGCACCAGAGTCTATAATCCAAAAATCATGAGGATGACTAACATTTAGAGTAGCTGAAGGAGTACACATAATACCTGGAGTGTCGGCTTGATGCTCCTGATTAGACTCAGCTAAGAATCCGACAAACTATCCATGGAGAGCAGTTTTATTTCCACCAGTCAATACGTCACCTGCGCCTCCTTTTTTGGTTTGAAGATAAGCTGAGAACTCATTTATCAAGTCAGCTGGATTTGCTGTGGAGTTCATCAGCCCGTCAGTTGAAGAAGCAGTAGCAGCATAGTCTTTATTTGTATGTGATCTGGTTTGTGTGCCCTTGTAGTCTCTTGAAGCTTTGTTTTCAAACTTTGGCTTCAACTCAGGATGTAATATCCAGCATCGATCTACTAGATGTCCAACATTGTTGCAGTGTAAACACTTCAGGTCTGGCCTCTTTCCCTTGTACACTTTTTCTCCAGAAGACTTGTGATTTGCCACAAAGCCTCGAGCTTCAGACATTCTAGATTTTATGTCAACATTCATGACTTTCCTACGAACTTCTTCTCGCTGAATGGTGGTGCAAACACTTGCAAATGATGGAAGTTCGGGGTTCATTAGAATATGGCTTCTAAGATCTTCATATTCAGACCCCAAACTTGCAAGCAACTAAAAGATTTTATCTTCCTTAGATCTTTTTAGTAGTGCAACAACCTCGATAGTATGTGGTCGATACATATCTAGTTCGTTCCACATATTTTTCATGCAACCGAGATGATGAACAAAAGATTTATCACCTTGTTGAAGACTTGCCAGATTTCTCTTGAGCTGAAACACTCGAGCAGCATTGTTTTGATTTCCATACATCTCCTTGACTGCATTCCAAAGAGAACAAGAGGATTCCGAAAAACTAAAGATTTCGGACAGCTTAGGATCCATGGAGTTGAGAAGCCACGACATGACCAGTTGGTCTTTGCACAGCCATGCTTCATACTCCGGAGAAGAGGCGACAGGTGCCTCAATGCTTCCATTGACATATCCGAGTTTGGATCTTCATCCAAGGGCAAGAGATACAGCTCTAGACCATGGGAGATAGTTAAATTCATTTAACACCACTGAGCACAGTCGTTGGTTTGGGTTGACTTCAGCTTCGGGAAAGCTGGTGCGAGGGGCAGTGAAGCTTTCTGCATCAGAGCCGAATAAATTTTCTTCTGCCATTGATCAAGTTGAATGTGCAGAGATAAGAGGAATCATGGAGACATGCCTGTTAAGGTTCCTACTCTGATACCATGTAGAAAACAATGGAGAGAAGGTTTGTATTTCTTGTCTATCATTTCCACGATTACAGCAGTATATAAGCATACATGCAAGGAAGCTAAAAAACCACTTACCTCTCTAAGAACCAGCTGCTACCCTAAGACCTGCTGGTCCTTACATTACAGCCTTAACCTCCATTATAGAAAGCCACTAATTACAAGCAAGGAAGAAACTTGTAGCAGGGACAAATGGCTACTATAATCTCCTAGCAGTCATTCTTAGCCATCACGGCTAATCACTAGACACAGCTAGAAGTCACACATCCACCGATATCCACCAATATGTCCAATACTTCCAATATGTCCAATACTTCCAATACTCCCCCTCAAGCTGGATCAAGGGGATTAATTGATCCAAGCTTGGAGAGCATACGGTGAAACTGAGTGCAAGGAAGAGACTTTGTGAAGACGTCGGCAAGTTGATCATGACTCCGAGTGAAGATTATTTGAATTACCTTGTTCTGAACTTGTTCACGGACATAGTGACAATCAACTTCAATGTGTTTGGTGCGTTCATGGAACACAGGATTAGAGGCAATGTGCATAGCCGCCTGATTGTCACAAAAAATGGACATAGGGTTGTGGCTGGAAAACCCCAGGTCCGAGAGAAGGCTCTTGAGCCAAATGAGTTCGCAGGCTGTGGATGTCATGGCCCTGTACTCAGCTTCTGCACTGGAACGAGCAATAACATTTTTCTTTTTGCTCTTCCAAGTTACGAGGTTACCTCCAACGAACGTGCAGTAACCTGTAGTGGATTTTCGATCAACAATATTTCCTGCCCAGTCAGCATCAGTGTATGCTAGAATCTGAGTATGACCATTCTTCTTCATGAAAATTCCCCGACCAATGGAGCCTTTGAGGTATCGGAGAATCCGTTTGACAACGTGAAGATGTGTCTCTGTGGGTGCATGCATGAATTGGCTGATAAGACTGACTGCATAGGTTATATCAGGACTAGTAATGGTGAGATAGATGAGTTTACCCACCAACCGTTGATAGTAACTGATATCACAGAGAGGCGCACCTGCCAAGTCCAACTTCAATTTGCTATCAAGGGGAGTACGAGCCGGTTTGCAATCCATCATCTTCACTTCTTGAAGCAAGTCAAGCACATATTTTCGTTGACTTAAAAACAGGCCCTTGGGAGAAGTAGCCATTTCAATCCCAAGGAAGTATTTCAACACTCCTAAGTCTTTGATGGCAAATTGCTGATGAAGAGATTGCTTAAGGGTGTGAATCTCATCAAGATTATCACCTGTGATGATGAGATCATGAACATAAATTAGAACAACTAATTTACCAGTTGATCCATTTCGAACAAACAGGGATGAATCAGCATGACTTCTCTTGAAGCCAAACTTTTCAAGGACTAGGCCCAGCTTGGCATACCAGGCACGTGGTGATTGTTTTAATCCATAGATGGACTTGTGAAGCTTGCAAACCATATCTGAATTCTGTGCTTGGGAGTGACCAGAAGGTAACTGCATGTAGACTTCCTCTTCAAGGTCTCCATGCAAAAAAGCATTTTTTACATCCATTTGGTACAACGGCCACTCATGGTTAACTGCAATGGACAACAACACCCGTACTATACTCATTTTAGCCACGGCAGCAAAGGTCTCCTTATAGCCCACTCCAAAGGTTTGAGTAAAACCCCGGGCCACCAATCTTGCCTTGTGTCTTTCAATCGAACCATCAGAATTAAACTTGGTTTTGTTAATCCATCGACTGCCTACCACCTTCTTACCCTTTGGAAGCCGTACGACGCTCCAGGTTTTATTTTCATCCAACGCCTTGAGCTCTTTGGCCATGGAAAGCTTCCAAACCTCTTAAAGATTTGCTTCTTGAAAGGTCCTTGGTTCAATTTCATGTGACAGCTTGCTGAGAAAAGTGGAATGAGCGAGAGACACCTTGGAGTAATTTACAAACTTGTGGATTGGATACCTTGCAGCGTACGTTACAATATCATGCAGCCTGGATGGTGGTTGTCTGTCGCGAGTTGGATTCCGTCGGGGTTGAGGAACCACTACTGAAGGTTCAACCATCCTCTCGTCTATGGATGGTGCGTCATAGTAATGAGGAACCACTCCAGACGCTTCAGTTTCATCTTCAATGATTACGCAGTCATCACCGGTTGCATGGGAGTCGCTACTGGGAGCAAATACTTGAGCACGACCACTTGGGTCGGCTAGAGTTGGTAATGGAAAAAGGTCCTGCAAGTCCTCCCCCTGACGGTTTTCATCTAATGGTTTGGTGAAGTATGGTTTGATCTCATCAAACCTTACATCTCTGGAGACAAATACCTTCCTGGAATGAGGATTGTAACACTTGTATCCTTTTTGAGTGGAGGAGTAACCCATAAACACACATTTGACTGCTTTGGGATCAAGTTTGTCTCGGTGATGGGATTGAATGTGATCATAACAAGTGCATCCAAAAATTCTCAGATGGGAAAGGTTAATTTTTTTGTTTTTCAAGACTTCATATGGTGATTTGGAATTCAGAACCCGACTAGGTAGTCGGTTGATGAGGTAAATTGATGCAAGCACTCCTTGAGACCAAAACCTCTTTGGCACATTCATTTGAAGCATGAGAGCCCTGGTTTTTTCAAGTAGATCCCGATTCTTTCTCCCGGCAATCCCATTTTGCTGTGGGGTACCTACATAACTTGTTTGATGTATGATGCCATGTGTGCTCAAATAGTTAGACATATTTTTGGATGTATATTCAGTGCCATTATCAGACCTTAGTATGTGGAATTGGGATGAAAAATTGTTCATGACAAGGTTATGAAAGTTTTTGAAAGCATCCATGACTTCATTTTTGAATTTTAGAAGGTACAACCAAGTGACTCTTGAAAAATCATCAACAAACGTAACATAGTACCTATAACCATCAAATGACTCGAGAGGTGCTGGTCCCCAAACATCGGAGTGCACCATCTCAAACAGCTTGCTAGTTCTAGATATGGACGAATTAAATGGAAGCCTTTCAAATTTTGACAAATGACAAATTTCACATACAAGTGAGGATTTGCACATATTAGGGAATAAGGTAGATAAAATGAATTCTAAAGGATGTGCTAGACGTTGATGCCACAATTGATGCCCTAGATTTTAACTGACTTGGAATCCCTTTGGAAAATTAGGGTCTTTTGACAAATAGTGCAGCCCATTTAGGTACTGACCTTCACCAATCAGCTTCTTGGTGACAAGATCCTGAAAAACAACATTGTGAGGAGAGAAAATTGCACGGCAATTGAGAGAATTTGTAATCCGTCCTATGGACAATAATTGAAAATGAAAGGATGGAACATATAATGCTGTGGACTCAACTCTTCCTGACATTAGTTTGACTTTGCCTCTACCTAGGACGGGTACATCACTACCATTTGCTACAGAAACTACTGATGGTTTAGGATAGCTTTCAAACTTGTCTAACTTTGAGTGTTGGTTTGTCATGTGATCTGTGGCACCAGAGTCTATAATCCAAAAATCATGAGGATGACTAACATTTAGAGCAGTTGAAGGAGTACACATAATACCTGGAGTGTCGGCTTGATGCTCCTGATTAGACTCAGCTAAGAATCTTGCAAACTGTCCAAGGAGAGCAGTTTTATTTCCACCAGTCAATACGTCGCCTGCGCCTCCTTTTTTGGTTTGAAGATAAGCTGAGAACTCATTTATCAAGTCAGCTGGATTTTCAGTGGAGTTCATCAGCCCGTCAGTTGAAGAAGCAGTAGCAGCATAGTTTTTATTTGTATGTGATCTGGTTTGTGTGCCCTTGTAGTCTCTTGAAGCTTTGTTTTCAAACTTTGGCTTTAACTCAGGATGTAATATCCAGCATCGATCTACTAGATGTCCAACATTGTTGCAGTGTAAACACTTCAGGTCTGGCCTCTTTCCCTTGTACACTTTTTCTCCAGAAGACTTGTGATTTGCCACAAAGCCTCGAGCTTCAGACATTCTAGATTTTATGTCAACATTCATGACTTTCCTACGAACTTCTTCTCGCTGAATGGTGGTGCAAACACTTGCAAATGATGGAAGTTCGGGGTTCATTAGAATATGGCTTCTAAGATCTTCATATTCAGACCCCAAACATGCAAGCAACTGAAAGATTTTATCTTCCTCAGATCTTTTTAGTAGTGCAGCAGCCTCGATAGTATGTGGTCGATACATATCTAGTTCGTTCCACATATTTTTCATCCAACCGAGATGATGAACAAAAGATTTATCACCTTGTTGAAGACTTGCCAGATTTCTCTTGAGCTGGAACACTCGAGCAGCATTGTTTTGATTTCCATACATCTCTTTGACTGCATTCCAAAGAGAACAAGAGGATTCCGAAAAACTAAAGATTTCGGACAGCTTAGGATCCATGGAGTTGAGAAGCCACGACATGACCAGTTGGTCTTTGCACAGCCATGCTTCATACTCCGGAGAAGAGGCGACAGGTGCCTCAATGCTTCCATTGACATATCCGAGTTTGGATCTTCATCCAAGGGCAAGAGATACAGCTCTAGACCATGGGAGATAGTTAAATTCATTTAACACCACTAAGCACAGTCGTTGGTTTGGGTTGACTTCAGCTTCGGGAAAGTTGGTGCGAGGGGCAGTGAAGTTTTCTGCATCAGAGCCGAATAAATTTTCTTCTGCCATTGATCAAGTTGAATGTGCAGAGATAAGAGGAATCATGGAGACAGGCCTATTAAGGTTCCTGCTCTGATACCATGTAGAAAACAATGGAGAGAAGGTTTGTATTTCTTGTCTATCATTTCCACGATTACAGCAGTATATAAGCATACATGCAAGGAAGCTAAAAAACCACTTACCTCTCTAAGAACCAGCTGCTACCCTAAGACCTGCTGGTCCTTACATTACAGCCTTAACCTCCACTATAGAAAGCCACTAATTACAAGCAAGGAAGAAACTTGTAGCAGGGACAAACGGCTACTCTAATCTCCTAGCAGTCATTCTTAGCCATCACGGATAATCACTAGACACAGCTAGCACAGCTAGCAGTCACACATCCACCGATATCCACCAATATGTCCAATACTTCCAATAGAAGGTCAGGACGTGCGACAGGGGTGGGAGGCTTTGTCAGAGACCACAACGGAGCATTTGTGGGAGGTTTCTCGGCTGCAGCTGCGCCAGGAATCTCAGCTGTAGCAACGGAGCTGAAGGCGGTGTGTCATGGCCTGGTTTTGGTGTTGCAATTGGGGATCCGAGGTGTTCAACTAGAGGTGTGTTCAACTAGAGGTGGATTCAAAAGAGTTGCTGATGTCCTTAAGAAGGTGGATGACTGCTGGAGTTGTTTAGGAGTTTTGGTCATTGAAGCGGGTTGGTTAATGCAACAAGCAGAGGTGTCGCAGGGGGCGCCGAGACCGCAGCAAAGCAGCGCATAAGTTTGCGCAAATGGGGCTACGTGACCAGACGAGGAGAGACTGTGGTTTGATGCTTCGCCCCCATGGGCGGAGGACATCCTAGAGGCAGATATTCAGTGACGAGTTCAAGCGAGGTGCTGCGTTTCTCTAGTTCACGGCTGTGACGCGGTGAGGACTTCGGTTTTTGCAGCATGGTGGTAGTTCTCAAGCATGGTCTTCAGTTTTCTTTTCTTTAGTGGCTTGTTGGTGTTCTGCTCAGTTTTCTGAGCTTCTAGTTGTTGTGGTTTGTTTGTCTTTTGGTTTATTAGCCGATTAGGTGGGCACCACTCTTTTTTTTTACTAAATTTTCTCTAATAACGAGTTTTATGGCAAGAGTTTAATAAAATTCTCATTAACTCATGTTGTTGTACTGTTTCTCAATTCAATCAATAAACCCTCTTTTACAATCCAAAAAAAAGAATATATATATATATATATATATATAAAGAAGGTGTGAAAATAACTTCCAAAGAAAAAATTGTAATTGTACCTTGCTTATCCAGAAAAAGAAGAAAAGAAGAAAAGAAAAAAAGAAGGATTGTTTTCCTTTTTCTCTGTTTTGGTCCAGAAGTTTTGTTTTCTTCATTAGAGAGTTTCTGTGCCACGCGTACAGGTATATGGGAATTTTCTGGTACACAAACACTCGGCTGAATAAAGCTCTGTTTCGCCCCCCCACTAACGCAAAACACTCTTCCTCTCCTCACCCCTAAAAATCCTCATCTCCACAGTAGTAGGATTGAAGGTAGCAATGTCCACGACCGCCAGAATTCATCCAACAGCATCTACAATACTCTCCTCCACCATCAAACACCACCTCCGGTCCCCTTCAAACGCCGTCGTATTCAGAAGCAATTCCAACCCCTTGAGGCGTCGCGGAGCCATAAGAACCCACGTTGTGGCAATGGCTGCCCCACTCGAAGTTTGCGCCAAGGCCTCCCTTACTGTTCCCAACAAGCTCGGAGACTGTAAGTCTGTCTGTTGTACCGGAAACTGCATGAAATTGACAATTTTCAATAGGGGTTTTCTTGGTTTAGCAGCATTTCATCAAATCCATAGATAAGAAAATTTTGTGAAACGTTTGGTAGGAAATAAAAAAAAAAAACATTTTTCCACTCGTTTTAATTCGTTAGTGTTTTTATCTATGTTTTGGGGAATAAAAAATGAATTTAAAGGGTTGGGAGTTTGAGTTATTGAAATTGTGTACACTATTGGAAAAGTGGCTATCTTTTCCTTGGAGCTTTACATACATAGACTGAGGGGTGTAATGAGTTTGAGAGTGTACATTGTAGAACCAATTATTGTTCGTAAGATGTTGGATATGTCCGGTACCAAGATGTCCATTTAAGTCCCTTATTGCTTTGTTCATTACATAAATGGTTTAATATGTTACTGTAAATAGTGGTACCATTCGGGTCTTGGGCACGCATGATTAATTGTTTATTTGATAACTTGTCCATCCTAGGTCCGTTTTGTCAAAGGGTGTTGCTGACTCTAGAGGAAAAGCATCTACCTTATGAGTTGAAGTTGGTGGACTTGGGCAACAAGCCAGAATGGTGATTGTCTGACTTTATCTTGGTAGTAAAATAATCACTCACCTATGCACATGTGCACAAGGATTAAGTGCAAATATCGGCTGCTATTTTGTTTTATCTTATTAGTTCTTTGAATTTGTTTTTGTTCCTGTTCTAGGTTCTTAAAAATCAATCAAGAAGGTAAAGTACCTGTTGCAAATCTGAATGAGAAGTGGATTGCAGATTCAGATGTTATCACACAAACCTTGGAAGAAAATTACCCAGATCCACCTTTAGCAACCCCCCCTGAGAAGGCTACAGTGTATGCTATATGTCCAGCTCTACTATGCACTACTCATGTTTTACTTGTCACATTCACCAGGCTTGAAGTACCTGTTGTAAATCTGAATGAGAAGTGGCTTGAAGTACAGCTTAATGCCCAAGAAATGTTAATGATCAACAATGAAATTTCTAAAACATATGTTACATAATGAAATAACCCTACTTTAAGCTCTAAAATCAACCTTCCTAAAGGCAAGAACCATAATCCTTATGTTTGCTGGATTGTCACTATTCCAAAATGGTTAAGCTATTCCAATCTACCCTCTCTGTATATATTGTCTATTCTAACACTTCACATGTAGTTCTGTCTTCTTTATTAGTGCCCAGCACATGGAATTCAACTTAATTTGGAAGGTTACGATTTAGGGGGCTCTTACTAAGGATCTCCAACTCTGATACTGTGAAAATGTTTGTTGCTTAACTATTACCAAAGCTGACGTAACTAGGATGTTATCCTTTTTCTCTGTTCTCAAAATATCTAACTTAGCTCTATATGTTGAGTGATAGGAATCCGGTCCAACATCAAATTAAAGTACAATTTATGATAATATGATGTTTGAGTTTGATTTTGCTTGAGCTTCTTTTTATTGACACTAGTATCCCCTAATTGGAGGGGAGAAAATTCATCTTAGAGTTTAAATTGCTGGAGTACACAAATTATCATCACCTTCATTATGGAATAAAATAATTAGGCCGAAACAGGCTTTACTGATATGTTGAGGTCGGGACACGAGTGGCGAAGGCCATATGATGTTACTTATGCTGTTTTGAATTTATGAATTATCTTGTCTAGATTTTAGTATTACTTATTCTGAGTAGGTTACTGAGTTACTGTATATGCTGGTCATACTATTTTTCCAGCAGGTTTAATATTGTGCTGAAACTTCTTGGAGTCACCAAATTTACTTGCCTGATATGTTGTTGCTGTCTAGAGAAATATTTCTTGATATGGCGACCTCCAGTTTGTTTTTTAGTTTTCATTATTTTAGTATGATTTTATTGTCTTGTTGTAATGTTAAGAATATTTTTTTTGCACAGTGAGAAGGAATTTTGATTTTTCTTTGCAGTGGGTCAAAGATCTTCTCTACATTTATTGGTTTCCTTAAGAGCAAAGGCCCCAAAGATGGAACAGAACAAGCATTGCTCAACGAACTTAGCGCTTTCAATGATTATCTCAAAGAAAATGTGAGGCCTGCTACTCTCTTTCCAAATTTTATGTCCTAGCTTCTTATTGAAGAACTTTTCATTCGCATTTTGTGAAGAGCTGTTGCCTTGAGTTTACGTCAGCTTACTAATTTCATTTTTGTTGTACAAAAGATGATTTTTTGCTTATTGCACAATCAAATGAATTTATATACAACACCAAGACATAAACTCAACACCCAAAAGAATTGTTCGTAGTAATCTACCCTGGTAATAAACTCTAGTAGTTAGTCCTAAAATTGGCTAACAGGCTACAACAGCCTAGAATAGACTCACCCTTATCCTCGAGTTTCATATAAAACTTCCAGTTTTCTGCAAATACAATCAAAAGCATACACTAGAAGATGTCTTTGGGAAGATGTCATATAACTGATTTCCAGAGTGCACATATGAAGCCACAATCTTGTTTATGTCACTTTAGAACGAATGAAATGACAATCAACTTCAATGTGTTACTTCTTTCATGGAAATTTGGGTTACTAGTGATATGAATTTTTTTGGAGTACCACCAGATGGACTAGAATATACTTCTGTTCTGACTAGGAGTTTGGTGATATTGATAGGAAAAATTCAACAAGTTCGCATTTCCTTGGATACTTGGAACTATAAGAAATGGTTAAAAAGAATTAATTAATGGATGATTTCCTACCGTGAAATATCAATGTTCAAATGAAATTTTTATTTTTATTTTCTGTAAGGACTACTCAGTATTTTGAATTGTCTGGTAGTTGGCCTTATTGTGGCATGATGACTTTGGTATATTGTGTTACCCTAATTTTATATATAATTTCCTCTTCTCAGTATTTCTTCACATCTACTCTGTTTTCTTACCTTCAGTTGGTATCTTAGCATTCTTCTCCTGCTTATTCCATACTAGATTAGACCATCAAAGGCTAAACTTATGATAAAAGACGGAGCATGTTGCAAGGGGAAATTTAGGATTCAGTTTACAAGTTCTAACTTAACAAAAAAAAAAACAGATTTAGGTTTCCACGCCATATAATACTACGGTCTAGTGGTATTCTCTCCACACGTTATGTGGGAGGTTTCGGGTTCGACTCTCGTAGGGCGAGGTTGATATCCAATGTGTATAATGAAATCCCCCTACCCTATATCATTGTATCAAAAAAAGGATGTGGTCTTTCTGTGAAATGATCCCTTGATGCATGTATTTTCTGAAGTACGATAAAAGACAGGGCATATTTAGAAACAAATGAAATGGAATGCAATGCATATGTCTCACACTCGTTTTTTTGGTTTTTAAAATTTTTAGGGTCCTTTTATCAACGGAAAAGCAGTTTCGGCTGTAGACTTATCACTTGGACCCAAGTTGTATCACCTAGAGATTGCTTTGGGGCATTATAAAGATTGGTCAGTTCCAGATTCCCTTCCATATGTGAAGTCTTACATGAAGGTATGTGAATTTCTAGCATGGGCGAAACCATAGATATCTCGTAATCATGCACCTAACAAGTACCGCCACTAGATGTTCATCTTAATTGAAACTGATGTTATGACTCTTGAAACTGATGTTCATCTTAATTCATTCCCGCGAAGGGATGGGGCAGGGATTGATTCCAATAATTAGCCTACTAAGTATTAAGTGCATCTTGTTAAAAAAAGAAGAAAGAAAGTAAGCAATGCATCTAGCTTGTTGATGTCCTTGTTAGGAATAATACTTGGTGAACCGTGATATACAAATGGTATATGAAAGTATTGTTGAATAAATAAGAAAATCTAGAGGCATGAAGTTTAGATATGGCATTAAAAATATAGAATCAGTTTTTGGTAAACATGTTTGTGTAGGTACTACAAGCGTTTGTATAAATAGTGTTCTATGTTTCTAATACTGCTGAAAATCTGACATGCAGAGTCTCTTCTCTCTCGATTCATTCGTAAAGACTAGTGCCGTGAAAGAAGATGTTATTGCGGGTTGGCGGCCGAAAGTCTTGGGTTAAAATTTTTCTTTGCTATTGTTCTCTCTGTGCGGCACCTCAGGTATAGTCCTTACTGTACCTTAATCAAGCCAATGCCTTCTTTGTATCATTGACATCTATATTGGATTTCATATATTTTTACTCTGAAAAAACTGGATTGTGCTTGGAACTCCTCACCTGTCTCTGTAAGAAAACCGCTTGTGGATTCAAATGTTAATGCAAAAGTTTGAATGTCTCGACCACCTGTGGATCTTTCTGTTTCCTACAAATGTATTTCGGGATATTATATTGTAGTCGATATAAACAGTTCAACATATTATAGGCGTTGACCACCCCAGATTTTTTTGCTGGGGGATTCGAACTTGGAATAGGGCGGAGTATGTTTACTCTAGTCAATGTGATTACTCATCTGCAACTACCTCCAACTTTAAAACAAACCAAGTAATCCAAAGCAATTTCCTTTACCTCTTCCTATTGGCTACATAGGGCTCGTTTTGTGAGCATTATGACAATATTGAATTAGATAATTTATCAAATATAATGTATTTTGAATATAAAATTTCACAAACTATTTGTTGCACTCCACTTCTTTACTTTAATGGTTTCTTATTTTTTTATGAATCAAACTTCTAAATTCCTTATCTCTTAATTTATTTTATTTTATATACATTTAAAATTTCACAATAATTTAAGTCTTTTTTTTTGTCAAAATAATAATTTAATAGTCTAACAATAAATTATCCCTAAGTATTACTATTTATTGTCGCCAATTCTTCTTTATATCATATTGCAACAATTTTTTTTTTATCATGTACATATGCAATAAAGTGTCGATATAATTCAAGCAACTTAGAACTGTCATTATACTTTAATGGCAAAAGTATATTACTCATAATTATGAAAATAGAAAGAGGGAGAGATATGAAGCGGAAGACTAGGGCTTTTTGAGGAAAAAATAAGAAGTCCCAAATGTTGTATATAAACAAAAGAAATAAAAATAAAATATATCAAATTCAAAAGGAAAATGGGTAAGTTTGGAAGTTTGATTCATAAAAAAATAAGAAAACATTAAAGTAAAAAAGTGAAGTGCAACAAATAATTTGTGGAGTGTCAAAATCAACTCCCTATAAAAATGGATGTCTTTGCATTGTAAGGGGATTAGAGGGAGTAGAAATGAAACAAAACTTATCTAATCCAATCCTTTTAAAATAGTTGGATTAGAAAAAGTAAATTTCTCTTTATCTTTGATCCTTTATAATCCTCATATAATAAAATTGTATTTATTTTTACATTCAAAATACATCGAATTTTAAGAGTTATCAAATTCAGCCCATCAAACGTGGCCATAGTGTGCTATATGATACAATAGAGTCACCCTAGAAGCATCAAAATGGGCAAGCTCTTCAGTTGCTTCAAACACCCCCATCAACTTGGGTGTGAAAGTCTTTGTATCTTATTAATCAAGATACTATTAATCAAGATACTTAGAAAATCATGTTTATGATTAATACTATTAATCAAGATACTTAGAAAATCATGTTTATGTTTCTAGAACTTTCATTTTGCATATTTATGTTTCTTAATATAATATTTTATCTTTCTTTGAAAACAAAATATAATAATTAATTTGGAAGGAATGTTTATTCTAGAATTATTTGTAAATACTTATTATGTTATTAATTTTTTTATTTTTTTATTTAAAAAAAAAAACATCAAGGCCTTCACCTAGGCACCTCCCCTCCGATCGATAATGAGTTTTAGAATATTGAGATAATATAAGATGTGAGAAAATTAATTAAATGCTTGTTGTGGCCCAAAAAAATCATGTTATGCCCAAAGTGCTTAAGGCTCCACAAGCAAAGAGAAATATACTTGGAAAATCGAAAATCAAGAAATAATTCAGGCAAGATGTTATTAATCAAGTAAATAATCACATATTAATCGTAAATAAACAGCGTGTGAAGGATCATACTTCGAACCGAGCTTAAGCTATTAAAACCCATATCATTCAAACCCGAAGTTTTTTTATTACATTTTAATACAGAAAATAAATGCCCAATGATTGTAAATCCTTATAAAATCAAGCCCATATAACTCGTCGAATCAGGATTACATTAAATCCATGCAAGTTACTTACAATCTTGCCAAGGAAATACGTGTCAATGCTCATCAAGGCCCAAGGCCATCACGCAAATTTTATCAAATCAAACCCATGCCAAGTAATCTCCCTCCGTGCCAAATTACCCTACATACTTAAGTGGGACAAGTCATACAAAACACTGGGCCTTAGTGAATCGCTTGCGGTAGGGATGGTAATGGGAATTTGTGAGGTCTAATTAATAGTCTAAAGAATGGAGATTTTGAGCGCTTGAGGACCCAAAATCCAAGCCCAACCCTTGGCCCTAGGGTGCACTGATGCTGATACGAATTCTGCGATATGATACAATACGATACGATGATACAAAAAAATTTTAAATTTTAATATACGATACAATAAGGATAAGTTAAATAAAAATAATATAATATTTTAATAAATAATAAAGATGGTTAGCGCCCATACAACACGGAAGATGCATTGTGGGACATGCTTTTAGCGGCTGCAAGGGCAGACACAGCACCATCTGCTGTTTCTTCTCCATCCGCAAGCAAGGTCTGCAATTTGTTGCACTCATTGCCTAACCTCCTGCACCTAAGCTCTAGATCATGCACTGCTTCTCTGAGGGTCAAACATTAGACAAGCTCACATTCCAAACAGAGATTTCGCCAAGTCCCTCAATACATGAAGCAAAAAACCGACACTGAGTCCTGTGTGATTACGTCGCTGAAAACTGCATCCCTCCAGCCAAAAAATTTGTAATCGGTAAGAAGATGAACGAGAGTGTTCTTGAGAACATGCAAAACGAGCCCAAGACCTTAGAATGCCACGTGCATTAAAGGATGAGGGGTAGACACTGCATCACGAGCAACACTAGGATAACAAGGACTAATTCTGTAATTTCTCTCTATACTACTGATCTAGTAATATTTATACCAATTGTAAAGTGTAAAATATGAGTTATCAGATATTGAGTTCAACACTCGTAAAAAAAAAACACAACCAATACTCAATCTATATATTCACTTCTTTAATATAGTTGTATGTGAGAGACTAATTATGTGATTTCAGTCCAAACTTTCACTCTAATATTAATATTAAAAAACAAAATAAGAAAACCGAGTTATCGTGCAATTGACTCAGCAAGTAGGGCACCCATGTGACTAGACAGTTTTTTTTCTTTTCTTTTTGGTCAGAAACTAGACCTGCTTAGTTTAATCTCTTTATAATTGCAGTTGATCCGGCCAGGTGACTCGTCCTTTTATAATGAGAGCTGCTTACTTTCATGATCTCATCGATGGTGGCAATCTCTGCATGATTTCTACTTATTTTATGGTTGCATTTCAAAGCTCTAGGAACAAGTTGTTGTAATCAACAGTGGCATAGATAAGGACTAATTAGTAGTTATGTGATTACTTAAAGCAACAAAATGGTGCATAGATTGGTCCGTCATCGCTTATGTGCTAAAACTAATTTCCATTGGTTTCATTATGCTCCAAATTTTATTTATTTATTTATTTTGATAAAAAAAAATAACTAAAACAAAGAGAAGGCCCATGCACAACCACAACCAACAAAATCAAATTTCCAAGCCTCCGACGCCTCTGAAGGAATAGACCTCAACCACCTTTGATCCATATTCGCCCTCCATGGCGGAATAAGCATATCGATCATTAACCGCATCAATAATGATTTAGAGTAACCCTCGACAATGACTTTATGACAACCAAACTCAGCATGTAACAACCCGGAATTTTAATTATTGGGTTTACGCAATTATTTTTGTAAAATGACGATTTTACCCTTGGTCGGTAAAGGGCTTGGAAATCAAGTTTTATTTCGAGACACTTTTGGTGGTGTTTTGGGTACCGTTGCGTAGGTCTCGAACTCACGAGTTCGTAGACAGGCGGCACGCAGAAAACGGAGTTCGTGGACGGAAGTTATGGGTCTAGATGTGCAAGGGCATTTTGGTAATTTTGATTTGAGAGAAGATATTTTAACCCAATCATTGTCTTATCTTCATCTTCATTTCATCTTAATCTCCTTCTCTCATCCTCTCTGTGACAAACTCAAACACAAAACACACATTGAACCAAACCGTTCGAAAAATACCCGAAGAGAAACCAAAAGTCAACTTTGATTTCAAGGCTTCAACTTCCAGTTTTGATTAACTAATCGTATTCTACTCCTTCCCACGATCACAACCGTACCAACCATCGAAGGAGAGGACCACGGTGGAAGCCGAACCGAGTAAAGGAAGTTTCGGATCTTTGGATCGATTTTCCGGCTTACACAGGTACTTGTTTGATGTTTTAAGCTTATATTTGGATTCCTGGGTTCGAGTAGATAGATTTAGACGTAAAATTTGTGTAAAACAGTTGAGTTTTGAGGAAGTTGTAAAGCTTGGAGTTTCGGTCGGAAATGGGGGATTCCGGCGAACCAGACGGCGGCGGAGGTGGCGGTCCGGTCATCTTCTCCGGCCAGCTTCCGGCGACGGCAACGATAGTCCGGTCGTCTTCTCCGGCGAGTCACCGATAACCGGTCGGGTCGAGTTGAACCGGTCGGGTTGAGTGAACCGATCGGGTCGAGTTGGATCGGGTCAGGTTGAGCCGGACCGGGTTGGACTGGTCCAGGCGAACACTGTAGCAGGCGAGTGGCCGGCGCGTGAGAGCGCGTGGGCGCGTGTACCGACCTTCCGGCGGCGCGTGGCGGCGCGTGGGGTCGAGTCTGACGTCACGGCAACGCGTTATAACTAGTTTTCGACGTTCTAAATCTGTTGGTACAAGTTTCAGGTTGATCGGACATCGTTTAGAGGTCGTTTTGAGTGTCCGAAGTGGCTGTGTTTTCTAGAAACAGCATGGGTAGACTTCCCGAGATTAGGAAGTTGTTATATAAGAGTCTTATTACTAGCCGGTAATCCCGATTGTTGTTTTTGACAGGCGATATTGTTCCGGGAACCTCAGAGGAACGAGCGAGACGGGATTGAGCTAGCTTGAACAGGTGTGTGAGTGGACTTTGGTTTTATAAACTGAAATGCATGCATCAAAATATCTTTGTGTAAATACTGTTATGTATTGTGGCATTGAATTTCTGGATTTTAGAAATGATTACTAGACACATGTTTTCCACTACTTCGATTAAAGTGCGATTTGAGAAATATCATGGTTTTTGGACTCAGTTTTGATATCGTTTTGACGAGGAAATTATTGAGTCAATGATTTGGGTTTTGACCCTGTTGTATGAGTTTATCGGATTTGGTTATATGTGAGGGAGGCCAGGACCCGGGATGAGGATCCGTTGTTAGCGGTGAACCCGATGAACCTCCAAGATAAACACTGATTTAAGGGAGGCCAGGACTCGGGATGAGGATCCGTTATTAGCGGTGAACCCGGTGAACCTCCAAGATAAACTCTTATTTGAGGGAGGCCAGGACTCGGGACGAGGATCCGTTATTAGCGGTGAACCTCCAATATAATTGGTGATTGATTCTCCGACTAGCGTCGAGAGTTTTGCTCCGTTAGTTTGTTGAGTGCTCCGACTCTGGCATTGTAGAGTTTTGACACCGTCGGGTCGCGAGACTGTCTATGCATAGTACATGGAGTTGTGATACAGGACTAGCACACCCCAAGGGATACCCTGGTGGCTAGTGGATGTGTCGGGAACAGTGGATTTGAGATATTATGTGTCTAGGTTGAATTAAATGATTTTGAATTCCTTTGAGGATGATTTTCAAACCAGATTGTGGATCACAATGTGTTTTCCTTATATGGATTTTGTGTGAGTCCTACTGAGTGGTTTTAAAGAGAAAGGGAAATGCCGGTGATTTAAAGATGTTGTTTTTATAACATGAACTGTTTATGTGATGCATGCATAGTTTTATAAATGGAGGGGGGAAAAGGTAATATTCCTTGGAAAATGATTTATAAACGATTATTTTTGTCCACTCACAACTTTTGTGTTTAAACCCCCTTCAGGCAGTAGAGTTGACGCGGACATTATCTCGAGGCAGAGGCATTAGCACTTTCGGCTGCGCTGTGTAGTTGTACTTGAGTAGGATATCTAATTTGTATCTTGATCCTACTTAGACGCTCTGATATTATGTTGTATTTGGTTGGTAATTACTTACGGGAATTTTAAGTGCTTAAATCCCTTGTCTGACAAGTGAAAGTATTAATTATTATTATAATTTGTAAGGATTGAAGGGTATTTGGGAACCTTTCCTTAGGTTGTCAGACGGGATCAGGGTTCTTCCCGGGTTTCGAGGGGAAATTCGGGACGTGTCCTGACAATTGGTATCAGAGCACTAGGTTAAATTCCTGTAGACCGTACATCTAGTGTACAGGTGAAATTTTGGTATTAATGGTTTACAACTTCTTTTCAGCGTATAATGCCTCCGAGACGAGAGTTCCGTCAACGGTCGGGGAATGGTGGAGATGACCATGAACCTGCAGTGGAGCCTGATTTGAGGCAGACACTGGAACAGCTGGGTCAGACTTTAGCTTCTGTAATCCAGGATAGGGCTTCTCATGAAGTCTCTGATATCGAGAGAGCCCAGAGACTGGGGGCGACGATATTTATGGGCGAGTCTAGTCCTGATGAGGCTGAGGAGTGGATTACTCGCATGGAGCGGGTGTACTGGACATGGATAGCCAATGGGCTTTGTTGGCTAGTTTCCATGTGAGGCCTGTTCTGATTGATCGGATTATTGAGGCTCAACTCCAGGATCCTACATTGTGCATTATCAGGATAGAGTTGGAAGCTGGAAATCGGCAGGACTATGCGGTTAGGGATGATGGAGCATTGGTTAAGGATGGACGGTTGTGCGTACCGAATGAGCTGGAGCTAAAGAGGGAAATTCTTGATGAGGCTCATAGTTCGGCTTACGCTATGCATCCAGGAGGTACCAAGATGTATCATACCCTAAGGAAACACTATTGGTGGACTGGGATGAAAAGAGAAATTGCTGAGTTTGTGAGTAGATGTTTGACATGTCAGCAAGTGAAAGCGGAGAGACAGAAACCTAATGGGACACTGCAACCATTACCTATCCCATAATGGAAGTGGGATCACATTACGATGGATTTTGTGTATAAACTTCCAAAGACACGGAAGGGACATGATGGGATATGGGTAATTGTTGATAGACTTACGAAGTCTGCACATTTCCTGCCAGTGCGAGAAGATTTTCGGATGAGTCGGTATGCCAAATTATTCATGGTTGAGATCATACGGCTGCATGGGACTCCAGAGTCTATTGTTTTGGACAGAGATCCTAGGTTTACCTCCAGGTTTTGGCAGAGTTTACAGAAGGTTTTTGGCACGACATTGCATTTTAGTACAGCCTTTCATCCTCAGACGGATGGTCAGTCTGAGAGAACAATCCAGGTTTTGGAGGATATGATGAGGGCTTGTGTACTACAGTTTAAAGGGAACTGGGATTCACACTTGTCTCTGATGGAATTTGCATATAATAACAGTTACCAGTCGAGTATTGGGATGTCACCTTTCGAGGCACTGTATGGGAGGCAGTGCAGAACACCTTTGTGTTGGAGTGAAATAGGTGAAAGAAGACTGTTAACACCCGAGTTGGTGGATTTGACTGAGGAAAACATTAAAATCATCAGAGAAAGGTTGAAGACAGCCCAGGATCGCCAGAAGAGCTATGCAGACCATCGAACCAGAGACCTTGAGTTTGAGGTAGGTGATTGGGTGTTCTTGAAACTATCTCCATGGAAAGGAGTGGTACGTTTTGGTAGACGAGGAAAATTGAGTCCTCGCTACATTGGTCCGTATGAGATTTTGGAGAGGATAGGACCAGTGGCATATCGTATTTCTTTACCCTCGGAATTATCCAGAGTTCATGATGTCTTTCATGTATCTTTGCTCCGGAAATATCTGTTTGATGAGTCTCATGTGTTGGAAAAGCACCCACTTGAGCTGAAAGACGATTTGACGTTTGAGGAGCAACCGGTGCAAATTCTGGATTGGAAGGAAAAGGTGCTTCGCAGAAAGACTATTCCTCTAGTTAAAGTGTTATGGAGGAATCATAACGTGGAGGAAGCCACGTGGGAAACTGAGGAACTAATGCGGGCACAATATCCTCAATTGTTTCGTGGTTATGAATGAATTTCGAGGACGAAATTTCTTAAGGAGGGTAGATTGTAACAACCCGGAATTTTAATTATTGGGTTTACGCAATTATTTTTGTAAAACAACAATTTTACCCTAGGTCGGTAAAGGGCTTGGAAATCAAGTTTTGTTTCGAGACATTTTTGGTGGTGTTTTGGGTACCGTTGCGTAGGTCTCGAACTCACGAGTTCGTAGACAGGCGGCACGCAGAAAATGGAGTTCGTGGACGGAAGTTATGGGTATAGATGTGCAAGGGCATTTTGGTAATTTTGATTTGAGAGAAGATATTTTAACCCAATCATTGTCTTATCTTCATCTTCATTTCATCTTCATCTCCTTCTCTCATCCTCTCTGTGACAAACTCAAACACAAAACACACATTGAACCAAACTGTGCGAAAAATACCCGAAGAGAAACCAAAAGTCAACTTTGATTTCAAGGCTTCAACTTCCAGTTTTGATTAACTAATCGTATTCTACTCCTTCCCACGATCACAACCGTACCAACCATCGAAGGAGAGGACTACGGTGGAAGCCGAACCGAGTAAAGGAAGTTTCGGATCTTTGGATCGATTTTCCGACTTACACAGGTACGTGTTTGATGTTTTAAGGTTATATTTGGATTCCTGGGTTCAAGTAGATAGATTTAGACGTAAAATTTGTGTAAAACGGTTGAGTTTTGAGGAAGTTGTAAAGCTTGGAGTTTCGGTCGGAAATAGGGGATTCCGGCGAACCAGACGGCGGCGGAGGTGGCGGTCCGGTCATCTTCTCCGGCCAGCTTCCGACGACGGCGACGACAGTCCGGTCGTCTTCTCCGGCGAGTCACCGATAACCGGTCGGGTCGAGTTGAACCGGTCGGGTTGAGTGAACCGATCGGGTTGAGTTGGACCGGGTCAGGTTGAGCCAGACCGGGTTGGACCGGTCCAGGCGCGTGAACACTGTAGCAGGCGAGTGGCCGGCGCGTGAGAGAGCATGGGTGCGTGTGCCGACCTTCCGGCGGCGCGTGGCGGCGCGTGGGGTCGAGTCTGACGTCACGACGGCGCGTGGTAACTAGTTTTCGACGTTCTGAATCTGTTGGTATAGGTTTCAGGTTGATCGGACATCGTGTAGAGGTCGTTTTGAGTGTCCGAAGTGGCTGTGTTTTCTAGAAGCAGCATGGGTAGACTTCCCGAGATTAGGAAGTTGTTATATAAGAGTCTTATTACTAGCCGGTAATCCCGATTGTTGTTTTTGACAGGCGATATTATTCCGGGAACCTCAGAGGAACGAGCGAGACGGGATTGATCTAGCTTGAACAGGTTTGTGAGTGGACTTTGGTTTTATAAATTGAAATGCATGCATCAAAATATCTTTGTGTAAATACTGTTATGTATTGTGGCATTGAATTTCTTGATTGTAGAAATGATTACTAGACACATGTTTTCCACTACTTCGATTAAAGTGTGATTTGAGAAATATCATGGTTTTTTGACTCAGTTTTGATATCGTTTTGATGAGGAAATTATTGAGTCAATGATTTTGGTTTTGACCCTGTTGTATGAGTTTATCGGATTTGGTTATATGTGAGGGAGGCCAGGACCCGGGATGAGGATCCGTTGTTAGCGGTGAACCCGGTGAACCTCCAAGATAAACACTGATTTGAGGGAGGCCAGGACTCGGGACGAGGATCCGTTATTTGCGGTGAACCCGGTGAACCTCCAAGATAAACTCTTATTTGAGGGAGGCCAGGACTCGGGACGAGGATCCGTTATTAGCGGTGAACCCGGTGAACCTCCAATATAATTGGTGATTGATTCTCCGACTAGCGTCGAGAGTTTTGCTCCGTTAGTTTGTTGAGTGCTTCGACTCTGGCATTGTAGAGTTTTGACTCCGTCGGGTCGCGAGACTGTCTATGCATAGTACATGGAGTTGTGATACAGGACTAGCACACCCCAAGGGATACCCTGGTGGCTAGTGGATGTGTCGGGAACAGTGGATTTGAGATATTATGTGTCTAGGTTGAATTAAATGATTTTGAATTCCTTTGAGGATGATTTTCAAACCAGATTGTGGATCACAATGTGTTTTCCTTATATGGATTTTGTGTGAGTCCTACTGAGTGGTTTTAAAGAGAAAGGGAAATGCCGGTGATTTAAAGATGATGTTTTTATAACATGAACTGTTTATGTGATGCATGCATAGTTTTATAAATGGAGGGGGAAAAAGGTAATATTCCTTGGAAAATGATTTATAAACGATTATTTTTGTCCACTCACAACTTTTGTGTTTAAACCTCCTTCAGGCAATAGAGTTGACACGGACATTATCTCGAGGCAGAGGCATTAGCACTTTCGGCTGATCTGTGTAGTTGTACTTGAGTAGGATATCTAATTTGTATCTTGATCCTACTTAGACGCTCTGATATTATGTTGTATTTGGTTGGTAATTACTTACGGGAATTTTAAGTGCTTAAATCCCTTGTCTGACAAGTGAAAGTATTAATTATTATTATAATTTGTAAGGATTGAAGGGTATTTGGGAACCTTTCCTTAGGTTGTCAGACGGGATCAGGGTTCTTCCCGGGTTTCGAGGGGAAATTCGGGACGGGTCCTGACACAGCAGCCGCCTTTAAGCCCTCAAGGAGAGCTAATCCTTCAGCAACAAGGCAATTGGTGAAGCCAAGATTCTTAGCCCCCAAAATCAGAGGAAGTTCCACCCTATCACAAATGATGAATCCAATTGCAGCATTTCTACCAAAAGTGATAGAAGCATCAAAGTTTAGCTTATACCAATCATTTTTCGGAGGGATCCAAGTGATAGGACCCAAGTCCACCACTGCCGGATCTGAAGAAACAATAGCCTTGTAGTAATCTGAGCCTACCATATTGGCCATATTAAGAACTCCTCTAGGACGGGGCTTTTCATTAAAGAAGATCACTTTGTTCCTAGCTTCCCAAATTTGCCAACAAATCAATAAACATGGACTAAGAGGAGAAAGCTCAGATTTGTCAGAACTTAAGAAAGTAGCTAGCCATTGAATTAGATCCTCACTAGAAGGCCTAAGGGCAAGAGAAACCTTGCCCTAAACCGATTGTGCGAAAGGGCATCCAATAAAAAGATAGCCAACAGTTTCAAACAAGCACCCACAAATACCACAGGTTCCATCCGAGATTTGGAAAATTCGTAATAGACGATCTATGGTGTTCAACCAGTTTCTGGGAAGTAACCAGCTGAAGATATTAACTTTAGGAGGAATTTTAAGCATCCACATGCGGTTCAGAATTTTAGCTTGAGGATGAACCGGACAATGACAATCAAGGAATTGAATGGTAGACTTGATTGTAAATCTTCCCTTTGGATCAGGAGCCCAAATCACTTTATCTTTTGTATCATTGCCTGGAACAGGAAGAGGAATAGCTCTCATAATTTGGCCTATGTCATCAGGAACAAGATTTTTTAGCACCTGAAGATTCCATCGATGATTGGAGATACATTTATCAACAGATAGACCCCAATTAATGGACTGCAACTCAGACGGATCCAGATTTTATTGTAGGCTTATTAGAGGAGGACAATGCTAATTAATGTATTCTTCTTATTACTCGGGTATGTGGTACTCTTTTTCTTTATGCCTGTTTTAAACGGCAAGGTGTTGATGAGGCCACCGTTGTTAACTTGGTTGTTGTTAACTTCTTCTATTTAATTGAAATTTACTTCTTCAAAAAAAAATGTTAAAATAAATAAGGGAGTGCATGAGAAGAAAAATGGAGTGTCGAAATTAGCTCCCATAAATAAAATAGAAAATAAACAAAGTCTAAGTCCCGGGAATAGTAGTTGTGTGAGGGTTCAATTACAAATTTACCAAATTAAGCTAGAGATTGGTCCCACATAGACATAGACAATTAAGCTAGTGTTAAGTATCTAGTTTGGACAATGACGGATCCTGAACTTAAATTTCGGGTGTCATTAATTAGCATATTAAATTTTGGACAAAACTCGACCATATAAGTTTATTTCATTAATAATCATAAAAAGATACACCTAATCTCTAAACTTACAGGTTAAATTTTAGGCATAACATACAAGGGTATTTCATTAATAAATATAAAAATATACACCTAGTTAATGAGACATTGTAAGCTTTATTCCTCAAATGTATCTCTACACATTTATAAAATAAAATAATGATCATATTACAACAAGAAAAACCCGAAGTAAACATGCAATAAAATAAAAAATACTTGCAGAGAAAATAAAAAGGGAAATTGGCTGAAATAACCCAATTTCACATGGGCCTCAATCTATTTCAACCCTCATTTTCATTCTACTCCATTCTAACTTTAAAGGACCAAAATGCCTTTACATTGTCCATATGATATTGATATTATCCAAGTGGTATGTTGTTGTTGAGCGGAAGATATATCCTTGTCTCTAGAAACAAAATAACAGAAAATAATTTTGTCAATATGGAGTGCAAAAAGCAGGCAACAAAATCAACAAGATAACTAAGCAACCACATCACTATAATTTGGCAAATTTCAAACCAAGCCCCAAAACTCAAGGCATCCAAAATCCTAAAATAACCCATAATCCTAAATGACTACCATCACCATGTGAAGTATCACCACCGTCAAACCAATCACATTTGATCTTGAAGGCACATCACAAGAAAACAAGGTAATACTAAAGTGAACAAAAACTGTACAAACAACTAAGTAACTCACATCACTATAATTTGGCAAATCTAAAACCAAGCCCCAAAACCAAAAACATCCCAAATCCTAAAACAACCTGTAACCCTAAATGACTACTACCACCACGTGAAGTATCACTGCCATCAAACCAATCACATCTAATTGTAAAAGACGTTGTAGAGTATGGGGTAGATCTAGGGAAAAATTGATCTCCAGCTATCCAATTACGCATACAAGTGAGTAGAAGTCCTAATTTGACAAATCCAATGTTCTAAAACACACTAGGTGGTAATCGGGCGGTCGGATGGGGCCTAGCGCCTAGAGGCCTAGGCAGGTAGGGCGTAGGCAGTTCTTTTTACATAAAAATATTAATAATATAATGAGTACTTCAAAAGAATTCTAGAATAATTAATATTTCTAAAGACAAAATAATATATTGGGAAACATAAATGGGAAAAATGGAAGTTCTAGCATCATGAACATAAAAATAAACATGCAAAATAGAAAAATGAGATGAAGAAGTTGAGAGTTTAAAGGCCCGTTTGGTATCGTTTTGCCAAAACAGTTTTTCGTTTTTCAAATACAAAAACAGTTATAAAACGCATTTTGTAACTCATTTTTCAAGAATGAATTTAGAAAATGAAAACACGAAGATACAATAATTCGCTTACATTTTACAAAGCAACAAATTATTGTTTTCTGATTTTTAGGAAATAACCCAAAATACTAAACAAAACAAAAATCATACAATATTAAGTAAAAGGTTACCACAATATTACCATAGTCATCATCACCATCACCACCTCCACCACCATCACTAACAGGACCCTACCCGAATTTCCCCTCGAAACCCGTAAAAAGCCCTACTCCCGCCTGACAACTCCTGACGACTTAATAAATTTCCTAGAATACCCTTAATCCTTTGCAATTAGTTACGAGAATTCTACAAAAAATTCGGCAAAACCTCCCCTATAAAATGGTTAAACCGTCTTCCACCTGTCAGACGAATGATTAAATACCAATCTCCAATCCCAACAGTCAGCATTAAATGACCATCGACTTAATCATAATTTACAATAAGTCCAAAAGGTTTATCAGAGCAACTAGGTTGGAAAGGTAAATAAAGAAAATTTATAAGTCCTACTCGATAGTTTTAGGTAAAAGCGCAGCTGGAATTTAGTGCCTCCGCCTCTGGATGTGCCCTCGTCAACTCAACGACCTGGAGGGGATATAAAACAAGGAAAAGTGTGAGTGGACAAAATAATCGTTTAAAATATAATTTTCGAGGAAACCATACCTTTCCCCCTCCATGAGTAAAACAATGCATGCATAATATAAAATTCCTTTTAAAACAAGTAATATATAAAGATAACCCGAAAACTTACCGAAAATTCATTTATAAAATAAACTCGACGGAACCCACGAGGACACGCACAATGAAAAATCCCGTGGTCAGTAACTTTGCTTGAAAACCCTCCTCAAAGGAGTTTAAAAATCATGTGAACAGACCTGGACACAAAAATATCATAAACATATCTCACCGCTCCCCGAATGTAATCCCAAGCCGTAGCTCGATATCCGAGCTTACTGACCCGGGGACTGATCCTCCACACACCCGATAATACCTCGAGTTGTGCATATGTAACCCTGTACTACGCATAGATAGCCTCAAAGATCTGGCGGAGAAATACCCTTCGACGCTAGCATCGGAGAAACCTCGACGAACACGTGAATGAAAATACCTCACATCATGTGCCACAGAAAATCATGACCCTCGGGGACTGTATACATAGTGGAAACAAACCCGGAAAGTAAAATCCAAAATCCTTTCCTAATCAACCGAGTCAACAGGGCAGCTATCGTAGAGAATCCTTCTACGAACCGCCTATAATATCCTGCCAAACCCAGGAAACTTCTCACCTCTGACACTGTCTTCGGTTGCTCCCAATTTGCCACTGCCTCTACTTTATGGTGATCCACATTGATACCCTCTGCAGAAATCACATGACCTAACAATCCCACACTAGTCAACCAAAACTGATATTTACTGAACTTAGCGAATAATTGCTTTGTCCTCACCATATTCAGCACCAACCTCAAGTGCTTCTCATGTGTCTTAGCACTCTTCAAATATATTAAGATATCATCAATGAACACAATTAAAAATCGATCCAAATACCGTTGGAACACCCTATTCATCAAATCCATAAATGTCGCCAGTGCATTAGTTAAACCAAATGGCATCACTAGAAACTCATAATGCCCATAGCGTGTCGTGAAAGACATTTTGGGAAATTCCTCTTCCCTGGTCCTTAACTGATGGTACCCGGATCTAAGGTCAATTTTAGAAAAATACCTTGCCCCTTTTAATTGGTCAAACAAATCATCAATTCGTGGCAAAGGATACTTATTCCGCACTGTAACCCTATTTAACTACCGATAGTAGATACATAGCCTCACACTACCATATTTCTTCCTTACAAAGAACACCGGCGCACCCCAAGGCCATACACTCGGTCGAATAAATCCCATATCCACTAAGTCCTGCAATTGAGTCTTCAATTCCCTCAATTCAACCGGTGCCATCCTTTACGGTGCATGTGATATAGGTTGAGTACCCGAAAGAAGCGCTATGGTGAATTCAATCTCCCGGTGAGGTGGCAACACTAGAAGATCCTCTGAAAACACATCTGGAAACTCATTCACCATTGGAATATCCTCTAACCTCACCGGAGTATCCCAAGAATAGATCACGTGAGCTAAATATCCCTCACAACCTTTCCTCAATAACTTCTCAGCTGTCAAAGCCGATATCACTCCCGAGAGAAGCACCCTACGGTCCTCCTGAAACGTAAGCTCCGAAAAACCTAGACTCCGGAAGACTACCCTCTTGTCGAAACAATCAATGGAGGCATGATGGGTGGTTAACCAATCCATCCCAAGAATCACATCAAAATCATACATGTCCAAGGGAATTAAGTCTGCCTCTAACTCATGACCTCCCACTACCACTGGACAACTGCGTATTACTAGGTTCGCCACTAGCATATCTCCGGTAGGGGTGCTAATGCCCATGTCCCAACCAATCGGTGACAATGGAAAAAAGTGTAAATCCTGAAAAATAAAAGAATGTGTAGCCCCTGGATCTATCAAAACTCAAGCATCATGATAAAAAAAAATAGACAATGTACCAGTAACCACTTCTGATGTAGCTCGAGCCTCCTGCTGTGTCATAGCAAAAACTCAGGGCTGTGTACTACAAGATCGACCACGATCCCTCTGTCTCCCACTGGCCCTGCTGGCCCCACTATACTGGGTCTGGCTCCCTACTGCAGTACCAGATGTCTGTGCTGCTCTCTGCCACTATTCAACAGCATTTCGCCCTAAAGAACTACTTCCTAGACCATGTGGACATTCTCTCTTAAAATGACCAGTCTCCCCACAAAAGTAACAACTGGTGCCATTATTTCGTGCGGGTCTTCAACTCTGTCTCCCAGTCGACTGCACTAAAGCCCCACTAGACTGAGCTGATGACTGATGTCCCACTGTAACACCTCGGGAACCTGCCTGACTGGCTCCACCACGTCCCGATCCATATCTAGCACTCCCAGAAGATCCAGAACTAAAACTGCCCCTCTTAGATGGTCCCTTACTAGAGGCCCCGACACTCCGGCGATCCCAGCGTCGCCATGAACCACTAAGCTGGTGCCAAGCTGGCAAACTCATCTCTACTCTGGGTGCAGCGTCTGATAAAGACCTCAAAGAAGTATGTACCACAACAGTTATTGCTACTCTAATCTCATCTCTCAGTCCATACTCAAACCTTCGGCACTTATCCACCTCATTTGCCACAAGAGCTGGTGCAAATTGTGATAAATCATGATATTTCTGCTCATACAGTGCTACCGTCATGTCCTCATGCTGCAACTGCAAGAACTCAGCCTCTCTGGCATCTCAATATGAGCGAGGATAAAACGGCTTGAGGAAGCGCTCCTAGAAAGCTTCCCAAGTAACTGTACGAACATCCCAACCTGTCATTTGCAAGGCATTCCACCAACGGTGCTCGTTCCAAATGAGTAATCAATTCATCAGCATCATCTGGGCCTAACTCGCCCGTAAACACTATAGCCCCAGCCTCTGGGCTCGCTCAATGTCAGAAACTTCAGAAGTAGCCCTACCTTGAAGTATAGCCATTAATGCCCGACCCAATTGATCCAGGGTTTGTCTCAAATTAGGCTCTAATACGGGTTCATGTGTACCCCTAACGTTATCAACTTCTTCATCGTTTCCAGGCTACGGATGGGGCTCGAGTCTCGAAGGCATCACGCTGAAAGTAAACATAATTCGTCAGTACTACAATCATATGTACACTAGGTGTGCGGTCTAAAGGAATTTAAAACTAGAGCTCTGATACCAAGTTGATAGGACGCTTCCCGAATTTCCCCTCGAAACCCGTGAAAAGCCCTGCTCCCGCCTGACAACTCCTGACAACTTAATAAATTTCCTAGAACATCCTTAAGCCTTTGCAATCAGTTACGAGAATTCTGCCAAAAATCTGGCAGAACCTCCCCTATAAAATGGTTAAAACTTCTTCCACCTGTCAGACGAAGGATTAAATACCAATCTCCAATCCCAACAGTCCAATTCTCAACAGCACTAAATAACCATTGACTTAATCATAATTTACATTAAGTCCAAAAGGTTTATCAGAGTAACTAGTTTGGAAAGGTAAATACAGAAAATTTATAAGTCCTACTTGATAGTCTTAGGTAAAAGCGCAGCTGGAATTTAGTGTCTCCGCCTCTAGATGTGCCCTCGTCAACTCAATAGCCTGGAGTGGATATAAAACAAGGAAAAGTGTGAGTGGACAAAATAATCGTTTAAAATATAATTTTCAAGGAAAACATACCTTTCGCCCTCCATCAGTAAAACAATGCTTGCATAACATAAAATTCCTTTTAAAATAAGTAATCTATAAAGATAATCCAAAAACTTACCAAAAATTCATTTTAAAAATAAAACTCGACAAAACCCACGAGAACACGCACAATGAAAAATCCCATGGTCAGCAACTTTGCCTTGAAAACCCTCCTCCAAGGGGTTTAAAAATCATGTGAACAAACCTGGATACAAAAATATCATAAATATATCTCACCGCTCCCCGAATGTAATCCCGAGCCGTAGCTCGATATCCGAGCTGACAGACTCGGGGACCAACCCTCCACACCCGATAATACCTCGAGTTGTGCATATGTAACCATGTACTACACATAGACAGCTTCAACGTTCTGGCGGAGAAATTCCCTTCGACGCCAGCATCGGAGAAACCTCAACGAACACGTGATGGGAAATACCCCACAAAATGTTCCGGAGAAAATCATGACCCTCGTGGACAGTATACATAGTGGAAACAAAACTGGAAAGTAAAATCCAAAATCCATTTTTGAAATCCTTATTTCTTGGCCTAAGCCAAATTCATAGAAAAACCGGGGTCTATGCCCAAATCCAATAAAGTCGCAATTCTGGGTCTAAACCCAAATCATAGACTCGACCGAAACTCAAAATCTATAAAGTCAAAACTACATAAAAGCAGAGTCCATAAAGCCGGTCCATAGCCCAAAACAACATTTCCAATATATTATTGAGAACCCATGTCCAGTAATAAATTACTAGAATAATTATTCTAAATTCCAGAAATTTTTCAAAATCAATAATCATTTTAGAATAATTATCCTAACTTATCAAAGTTCATACTTAACCAGAAATTATTTAAAATATACGTTTATGCATGCATGACAATTTACAAACCAAAGTCCACTCACCAGACGTCCAAATAAGCTCAATCCCAAGTTGTACGCTCCTCTGAAGTTCCCAGAGCAGTATCGCCTGTCAAAAGTAACAATCGGGGTTACCAACGATAATTAAAAATCCTAAATCCAACCCCCTTAAATCCCGGACGTGTGCACCCATTAAACCTAAAATGCTAGTGACTTCGGACGTCCAAAACAACCTCTCAACGAACTACGGATGACCCGAAACATGTGCCAAAAGGTCCAAAAAGTTGAAAACATGTTGGCACGCGACGTCCTGGCCCAAGGAAAAGCCCCACGCGCTGGCAGAAGGCCGTCGGCTCATCCACGCGCCTACACGCGCGTAGACTGGGCACTGATTGGATGCTGACTGGACGCTGACTGGACTGCCAGATCACTCCACGTGGCTGCCAGGTGGCCACCACGTGGCTCCACATGGCTGCTAGGTGGCATCCCAGGTTAGTTCTCTTACAGAACCAGTCGCCGGAGAAGACGACCGCTCCGCCGTGCGCCGCTGTCCGCCGTCTCTGGAAATCGCCATTGACGGTCGACCTTGAAAATTCCCATTTTCTTCAAATCTCAACCATGTTTCACAACCTAATAGCCTAAAACTATCTATTGGAGCCCAAAAACTCGAAAATGAGGTCTAAACACGAAACCCATACCTAATTTGGCCTGAAAATCGTTCAAAAGGTTCGATTTTCTCCTTCCTCAGTTCTGGGTTTCCCGTGGCTGCTTCCCTCGATGGCTGGTACGGTCTTGATCGCAGAGAGAAGAGGATTTCGACGGGTGAAGAGGATTTTGACGGGTTGAACCAAAATGAACGAGGTTGGTTCACATCAAAAGTTCAAGGGTACGGGGTTTTGGGATCGGTTGCACGGTTCGAATGGAAAGAGAGAGTGTCTAATCCTTCTAAAAATATCTCAAACCCCCAAAAAACCAAAATACCCCTCAAGCTTTTAGAACAATAACTTTCCCGATACGTAACCCGATTTACCTGTGCCACCTGTCTACGAACTCGTGAGTTGGAGACCTACGCAACGGTCCAAGAAAAACTTCTAAAGGTATCTCCAAACAAAATTTGACTTTCAAGCCTCTTATAAAATCAAGGGTAAAATCGTTATTTTTCAAATTAATTTATGAAATTCGCATATTTAAATAAACGGGTCGTTACCCTCCAGCCACCACCATTACAACCACTGCCGCCGCCACTGCCACTCTGACAACTGATGCCGCCACCCTGATCTCATCACCACCACCACCCTCACCACCTCCACCACCACCCCATCACCATCTCCACCACCACCACCACCACCACAACCCCCGCCACCATTACCACCATTGCAACCACCCCCTCCAGAACCTCATCACCACCGCCACCACCACTGGCACCCCAACCACCGATGACGTGACCACACCCTACCCCCACCCCCATCACCACAACTGCCGCCAACCCCACCACCACCACCACCCAGCTACCCTTCCCACCACTCTATCACCGTCGCCATTGCCATTGATATCCCACCACAACCACCGCCATTGCTACTGATATCCCACCACCACCAACCCATCAGTGCCACTACCCCACAAACGCCACCGTTACTGCCACCCCCACCACCTCGACCTCCACCCCGCAACCACCATTGTCTCCCCTACCCCCACCATCACCTATAACTCCACCCCACAACCACCACCGTTGCCGCCACCTCCACACCACTCACCACCACCACCTTCACATCCACCTCCACCCCATCACACTACCACTATCTCTACTATTATCATTTTCACCGTCGTCATCTCAAAATTTATATTTGGAAATCATTGTCTAATGCGTATTTACTCTTTTCAAAATTTTACATATTTATACCAAACAAATTTTTCGTTTTTCATTCTTATAAAATCATATATAGAGTAAACTACTAAACGCATTCTCAAATATTAAAAATAAAAAACCTTATTTGTTGTTTTCGTTTTACAAAATAATATTTTAAAAACTATTTCGCAAAACGATACCAAACAAGCCCTAAGTGAATTTTAGACGTAAAAATTATAATTTTCCCCCAAAATATAAATAGAAAACATTAATAAAATAAAATAAAATATTTTAGTCTTACAATCCACCTTTCATACCCTAGTCGGCCACTAAGGTGGTGTTTGAGACACCTAGGCGGATTTCCAAAAATCGAGGCGGCAAGTGGGAACCTAGGTGAGGAACTTTGAGAACATTGAATTTTGACTATGGTGACATAAAATAGTGGAAGATATTGGAGCAAACTCATCTAAAAGCAAGATAGAACCAATTTTTAGATTATGATAAATTTTAGAGGAAAGATTTGGGGAGAGGATCTGAATTGAATAAATAGCAGAATAAGAATGATGCAGAATTCTGAGCATAACCAAGACTAATAATCACGACAAAAGATTCTTATTACCAACCAGGGATGGCAAAGAAAAAACAGTAAAGAGCAGGTGAGCAGGTGCAGAATTTTTATTACTAATTATCATCAGTTGGTTTTTTGTTTGGGACTTAGAAGAGAAAAAACCATGAAATTTTAGTGGTAGTTGGTTTTGATAGAATGACCCGAGAATTACATGCAATGATCTAATAATTACTTCGTAGGCCTTGATTTAATCATTGGACGAGTTTTGCGGAAATTAAACAGGAGTCTCCTGATAATTTGCATGATACCAAATTGACACACTAAACTGAGGCATACTAGTTGCTAAACACTAAGTTCAAGTGACGAAAAACAAAAGTGAATTGGTGTGTTTTAGGAAGTCGTGTAAAACAGAAGTTACTAATAACAAAGGTACGTAAAAGTAAAGAAGTAAAAGCATAGTTAATATAGGCCAGCAAATCGCTCAGCAATAGCACCTCAATCATCATTCACGTGC
Source organism: Oemleria cerasiformis (assembly GCA_037349345.1). Lineage (NCBI taxonomy): Eukaryota > Viridiplantae > Streptophyta > Magnoliopsida > Rosales > Rosaceae > Oemleria > Oemleria cerasiformis. The sequence continues at coordinate 3,722,280 of JAZGTL010000033.1, forward strand.
TAGGCCGACAAATCCCTCGACAGTAGCACCTTAATCATATAACTTCTCTCTTTCGATTATCGTAATCGTCGTATTCGTTGTTTCGCATCGATATCTCTCCGTGACTCGCGACTCGATATCGTATCGTGATGCTCGAATACGCTTATTACGCATAGGCTAACATCCTCAACTACACAATTAAACAAATGTCAAGCCCTAATGCTAAACCATGGTATAGTCCATGATTCCTAGCATCTTCATCAAACATACAACAATAAAATCCATGAAACTACACTAAACACATCACTTTCACAATTATATATATATATATATATATACATATATTATGGGTTTAGGGAAGGAAGTCTACTCACAGTGTGTCGGGGAGTAGTCACCCAACAAAGCTAATCGCCGCACATACTCTGAGCTACTCATTTCGAAAATCCCCGCAAGCTAAATCTTGATTTGTGCGGCCCTCCATTGCCATCACGGCCGTAATGCCTCCAAAACTGGTGATTAGAATCCATAAACTATAATTCAAACCCTAAAACCCAGATTGTTAACCACCACCATCACCTCCCCCCCCCCCCCCCCCCCCCCCCCCCCCCCCCCCCCACCCCACGCATGTCTACGTGTCATAACTAACTTAGAACGCTTAAACGAGTCCCAAAATAGCCTTAATCAGACCCGAAATCTGCAAAAAAAGATTCAGAAAGTCCCAAAAACCCTAGACACGAGTTGGCATGGGCTGTGAATCAGCTTCACGTGCCGCCACACACCTGCAGAAGGCCAACGGCCTTCCCACACGTCACCACGTATCATGCGCCGACAGTCGATCCGTGCACACGCCACGCACGGTCACGCTCGCTGACTGGGCTGCTAACTGGACTGCCACGTAGCTCCACGTGCCTGCCACATCAGCAGTCTTCCGGTGGTCGGTTGCCAGAAATCTCACCAGGAAAAGATAACTGAGCCGCCCTAGACACAACCATGGGTGGCGACCAGACCGCCGTCATAGTGGCTAGAAACTGCCATTGATATTTGAAATCGAATCTTTTCCAAAAACTTTGTTTCTCAACCAAAAATCGTGATCCAGTAGTTTAAATCTATCTACTCAATCCTAGGAATCCAAATCCAAGGTCAAAAGTAAGAAATCTAACATGTGGTGGTCGGAAAACGCCTCGAAAGGTGTGAGAACCCTTTTTCCTTTCGTCTCTTGATTCGTTGTGTATGGTGGTCGACGGGGGCGATGGGTGGTATGGTTAGGTTTGCGAGGAAGAAGTTGATGGTGGATGTGGAGGTTGGGTCTCCGGGAATCGAAGGTGGTGGTGGTTATGGTGTTTGGAAATTCTTGGTCAAAAGAATCGCAGAGAGAGAGAGAGAGGAGGTAGAAAATTCTATTTATAATTTTGGACTTTTCCAAGAATTACCAATACGTCCCGATCGTTTCAAAACCATAACTTCCTTATACGAACTCCGATTTTCTAGTGCAGCCTATTTACGCGCTCGTGAGTTCGAGACCTATGTAACGGTATGAGGAAAACTTTCAAAAGCGTCCTCAATCGAAAGGTGACTCCCGAGTCCTCTAAATTCGCAAGGGCAAAATCGTTATTTTGTAAACTAATTTCTAATCACGGTCCATTAACTCTTTTTGGGCCTTTAACTAAAGCCTATGTTCGAGCTTAGCCCAGTATCGCACGTCTTATCCAACCTGAGATTAACGGCTATTTAATTTATTAAATTCCAATTTTAATTTTTTGGAACGGGTTGTAACAATTAAAATGTGTTCAGACATAGGTAAAACGTATGAAAAGTATTCAAAAATGCTAAAATGGACTCCCCCACCGCCATGCGCCGAAAGGAGGCCACACGCGCCCCCCTTGCACCTCCCTACCACATGTCAAGCCACGTGGCACATGTCAGGCCACGTAGCACTTACCACCATCCACCTACCACGTTTCACTCGTTGGCCGGTAACTAGACTTCTTTGTTCGTTGGCCAGACCGCCGGTGAGGTAACGGCGTCATCTTTGACTGCCATTGACTTAACGGAATATGTTAAATAAATTTTTCCTTTCTTTGGAAATAGAAGAAGCACCAGTTCATTACCAATTAAATGATACCAACTAATGTGGCACATGACAGAAAATCCTTATCATCAGCCACATCATCCATTCTTAAACCCACCCCCAATATCACTGTATCAAAAAAAAAATTAGTTAAAAAAAAAGGAAAATCATTTATAGTTGAAACTAGTTAATAAACCATATCTCTCTTTTTTCCAATTATGCAACACCGCCCTCGACCCGTGTTGAATCCAATCTCTACCTTATGTGGCACAAATCTTCACCTTCAATGAAGGAAGAGTATAAAGGATAACTATGGTATATATTTTAGTTTTTAGGTCGAACCATTTATATTCTGACTATTGCAAATCATTGTATATAATATATTATTCATGAAGGGCTTGAATTTCTTTCATTATTGTAATGGTGAAGGACAATTGCTTACCTATCTCAAAATTGGTGGCAATCCATGTTGACAATGTAGATTGTATTGTGAAGGGTATTGCTCAGCAATCTAAAAGATTGGGGCAACTTGGTAATTCATAATGACGATATAGATTTGGGGAAGTTCTTTAATTTTTTTGATTTATTATAGACCAAAACTCACGTTTAGTCCTTGTAGTTTACTCAATTTCTCACTTTAATCTATATAGTTTTAATTTGATCGATTTTAACCTTATAGTTTCATACTCATAGTAATTTATGGATACATCCAAATTTCCATCCAATTAATTAACGAAATAAAAACATGCTCCTTATATAAATGGGTATTTCATCTAGGTTAAAGTTATATATCATTTTTTTTTTCAAGCTCGTTTTCATATTTTCATGCTCGTGTTATAACGTGAATTACAGAATAGTTTTCAAGCATCAAGTAGCAGGAAAACTAAAGAATAAGGATATGTAATTGTATTCTAACAAAAAAAAAGATATATGATTGTAATATGATAAAAATATATTTTCATAAGTGTATAAGAATATTCCATTAAATATTTCAATTAAAATTTATATATGTCTTTAAATTGCTATAAGTATGTAAGTACAAGGTTAAAATTAGTTAAATTAAAACTATATAGATTAAAATGGATAATTGAACAAGCTATAGGAACCATGATTGGTTAAGATCAATTTTGGTTTTTATTATATATAGTTTACATATTAATTTTTTTTAAGATTAAATACTTAAATTAAAATCCCGAATAATAAAAATTAAGTGCTATGTTAAATGACATATATTTCTAGATTTATTACTCGAAATGCAATCAGAATAAGACGCGAAGTCTCAATTTGCATTGAGAACAAGAAATCGTGTCCTTTTGTGCCTAGAATTAATGTTTTGTCAGCGTCATTGCATCAAATAATTCACAGTATTACCCACTCTGTTTAGGAAACTTACGTGACAGCAAGAAATTTGGTGTTTTAATTATTTTACAGAAATATTAAAACTAAATATTAGGGAAAAAAAAAACAAAAGATGAAGAAGAAGGTGATGAACACCATCTGAGTTTCTCAACCCTTTCTGCAAATACATCCGCTACTCCACATTACTCTCATCCTCCTCTCTCCTCCTCACTCTCCGCCAACCTTGTCTACCCCGAGAGTCCTACCCCCCATTTCAGAGCCTCAATTTCATGAACCAGAACCCACCCCCATTTCGCTCCGATCGATGGTTCGAGAGCTCGTCAACAGTTCGATGAACCAATTTGGCATTCTTCCTTCCTTCCCAATTTGGCATTCTTCCTTCCTTCTCAATTTGGCATTGCCCTTCCTATATTGCCCCTCTCACCATTCACCAAACAACCAACCTGCACCATCATCATCACAGCCACCAACAAATCAGAAAATTGGAGATAGTGCAGATTGAAGGGAATTACAAATTCAGAAAATTCTCAGTAAGGAGCAAAGCCACCAGCAAATCAGAAAATTCCCAGTAAAAGAATCATAAAAGAAAAATTGGATAGTGAAGATTAAAGGGAATTACAAATTCATCAGATCTCCCCCAAATTTGAAAAAGAGAAAAGCAGAAACCCTGGGTTCAATGCCCAAGCTGCAATGCCATGCCAATGCTTTACCCTCTTCCGTTTCTATAGCAAATGGGGTTAACATTCCTGTAATTTCAATTTATTTCATCAAAATCACAAAGCACATACACAAACCACCAAACAAAGACATATGAGAAAACATAAGACGGACCAGGTGAGGTCGCATCAAATCCATAAAGCTCGTTCATAATCGTGGACTTGCCCACCCCAGGTGGACCAATCACCCCCACCACCGTGAACTCAGTGTTCTCAGTCAAAAACTGCAATTTTTAGTTGCCGTAAATTCGAAAAATAAAGAATACTGTTTATCCCCGCAACGACGTCCTATATTCATCCCCAGTGCCGCCGCGCCCGAATTTACCCGTAGAAAAAATCCTAAACAAACGAACGGAGTTAGAGTTCATCCTCATCGCCATCATCAAAATCGTGATAGTTCCGACCCATCAACAGAACAACCTCGCTGCAGAAGAGGCAAACGACGATGTGGAAGATGTCGAGAAGGCAAAGGGTGGCATCGATTGGGCAGCGTAAAGATCGTGGCTGAATTACGATTATGGATTGAGGGTGGCTTGGGCTCCAATTATTGGTGGTGGGTGGTTGAAGACGAGGTCGAAGAGGACGACCTAGATAAGGGTTTGAGCCGCTTGGGCTCTCGGGATGAAGACTCGTTATGGGTGTGGGTTGTTGTGAAAATGAACCTTCAGGTGGGAATAGCTTTTGGGTTGGGGAGTCGGTAGGAGACTCGAGGTAGACAAGGTTGGCGGCGGAGAGTGAGGAGGAGAGAGGAGGATGAGGGTACGCTCGAGGAGCGGATGTATTTGCAGAAAATATTAAGTGGGCGGGCGGTGAGCATGGAAATGGGTTGAGAAACCCAGATGATATATTCATCATCTTCTAATTCATTTTTCTTTTTTTTAATATTTAATTTTAATATTTTTCTATAAAATAATTAAAATATCAAATTTTTTGCTGTTACTTAAATCTTTTAAAGAGAGTATGCAATGTTGTGAATTATTTGGTACAACAGCACTGACAGAATACCGATTCTTGACACAAAATAACACAATCTCTTCTTCTAAATGTAAATTGAAATTTCGGATCCTAAATGCATTTAGAATAATAAGGCATATTTCTATGTCATGTGTTATTAATATTATGGAATGCAAGCACAAAGAGGGACTTGTGGAGTCGTACAGCTGTGGGGACAAACCATGAATAATGAAATATTGTACACGTGGCAGAATCACATGGGGATGGACCAATTTTAGTGAAGGGTGTCAGCCCTAGCTTCGACTTGTTTCGTTGTCACTCATGACTCACCCTAAATTTAGAAAAAGAATAAAAAAAATCGATAAATGAAATTAATACGTCAGCTTTCAGAAAAGGGATTCCCCTCTTACAACAAAACGCAGATATTTTATTTTAAAATAAAATATATAGGCATTATTCAAATAATAAAGAAATAAATAAAAATTAAGCCCTAAGTGCTGCGGCATCTTTTTCCGTGTCTACAAAACTTCCACAAATAAAAGTACATATTTTCAAGTAGGTCCCACGAGAGATGATGGTCCACAAACTGATATTGACGTCTAAAGCCCCCACTGCCTTGCACCCAGCCTTAGCGTGCGTCCTACGTGAATACAAAAACTGGGTGTGGTACGTAAGATGACATTACCATATGCGAGCGTGTGTTACACTTGATCTGAGATTTTTCCACGTGTTAATACACTGACACTAAGGTTGGTCTGATTAGTAAGGTGTTATTCTTGATGTCAAGGTGCGTTGAAGTTAAAGTTGACCATCAGATCCGTCCCTCATGTGGGTTTGCGTAGGAAGAAAATTGTTCTTCTACTCAACCTAAAGAAAACCTCAATCGAAGCAGATCAGCAAAGTTCGAATAGACTTATTAGTGAAACCCTTTCCCCGCAGCCATGGACTTGACTAGTGGTCGGAGATCCAGATAAGAATTGGCGTTGCTGGAGTGCAACTTGGAACTTTGGAAGGGGATGGAGATGAGGGGAGGGGAGATGGGAAGGGAGGGAGGGTTGTCACTTGTCAGGGAACGAGGATTGGTATTTTGATTTCAAAGAAAATAAATAACGCTAACTATCCCTTAACATTAACAATTAACATCTAAAGGACTTCAATAACACTCTGATGAAATTTTAGGGTCCGTTTGGATAGTTATGGATTTAGATTTAGATTTGAATTTGGATTTCCAAATTTAAATTTATCTGTTTAGATAATTATTTCTTAATTATTTTTTGTGAGAATTTGAATTTGGCCCAAATCCTCTATAAATTTTATAAGACCAAAATTTAAAATACCAAATCCATTTTGAAACTAGTCATTTGAAAAATTCACATTTTTATTTTCCCCTCTTTATTTTCAAAAAAAATTTAACCTCTTTATTTTTATCTTTTTTCCATCCTTTTTTTTTTCTCACCATTTTTTCCATGTTCTATTTTTTCATTTTTTTCATTTTTTCCATCCTTTTTTTTTTTTTATCATATTTCATCATTTTTTTTCATCCTTCTTTGTTCTTCTTCTCTCTTCTCCTATGTCAGCTCATATTTTTATTTTTTCCACCTTTGTCGCTCATTTCTCTCCTCATCGTTCTCCTCTACCACCCCAATTTTCTCCTCCTCTTTTACCACCTATATTTCACTTTCCTCCTCTTCTGATCACCCATTATCTCTCCATCAATCCTTATGTAGGTTATAAACATTCACGTGATGCTCACAAACCACAACTTTTTTCAAATTTTTTTGATCTTATTGTTCTAACGGACTAATAATTGAATTAGCACAAGACTTTGGTGGCCTTTAATTGAATAATAATTGAATTAAGAAAATATTTTGGTACCCCTTAATTACCCAATAATCGTCCAAAAGCTTGCTTACCAAGATTGGTAACTTGCAATGCCAATTTGTCAAGAGTCGCTAACAATTTTAGCAATGAGTCACTGGTACTAAAATTGATGTAACGCACCCTAGAAAACTCAAAATTATGGGCCATAAAATTCTCCAGAAACTAGGCTTACAGAGCTTTCCAAGCAAATATGGCTCATTGTCATGTTCTTTCTGAGCATGTACAGTTCAATCCGTAAAGTTGACACATTTGCATAAACAGTTTTATTGACAACACTGAGCTACTAGTACTAAAATTAATGAAATTCCTTCCATAAACTTGAAATTATGAGCAATAAAAATCAACTAACCTTTAGGGGCAATTTCGCATAAAAATTGCTCTCAACACATTAACCAACTCACCTTACTTGCCCCCCAGTTCATGGATATCAACCACCGATATGGGCCTCTATAAAAGGAGAGCTCCTCATCCTTCATTTGGGCAAGATTTACTATGTCTACAAATAGGCTGCCAAAATAGATTACGGGCATCACTGACTGTAGCATCAGGAATACGCTGGCCAACCCCAACTTCCCTCTGACCCATCTCCTTGTATGTCTGTGTGCAAGTTTGCCCCAGCCTGACCAATCACCAAGGGACCACTGCCCTTGTGGTCCTCCACTTAGGCACTAAGGCGCTGACTCAACAAGAGCTACCATAGCTTTTTACTCAACAAGCTATATTGTGTTAATCTGTACATTTACTGAATAACATTTGACGCCGTCTGTGAGAAACAACGACTAAAGGTCGTTGATAGGACTCCTCCCGAATTTCCCATTGAAACCCGTGAGAAGCACTACTCCTGTCTGACAACCGTTGAAAAACTCAAAATCTTCTAGAAATACCCTCACACTACTAGAAAAAAGCCTTGCGAGATTCCTACCGAAAATCTGGCAGAATCTCCCCAATAAAAGTGTTAAGCTAACTTCCACATGTCAGACGAAGGATCAAATAACTAACCCAAATCTTTCCAGACGAAACCAAATCCAAGACCAAACCACAAAATTAACTTACAACAACCCCAAAGGTGATCAAAGCCAACTAGGTTTAAATTTATGTTTACAAATCCAACAAAAGCTCTAGGTAGTGGTAGCACAGGAAAAAGATGATGCCTTCTCCTAGTCTCGTCGTCTTGTCCCGCTACGGCCTAGAGGGCACAAAACCAAAACAAACGCGACTGAACAATAGGGCATAAAATAAGCGTAGTTACAAATACCAATAGTATTAACTCTACCTTGTATAAACCACATGAATGCCTACAAGACCTATATATACACCTACATACCACTTATCGGAAAACCTTTTATTTACCTCGGTAGAACCCACGCTATGTCCAATTATACATGTCGTTCAAATAAGCCAATCAAAGAAAATATCCAAAGCCGTAGCTCAATATCCCGGATGTAGCCGTAATCCTGAGCCGTGGCTTAATATCCCGGCCATAGCTGTAATCCTGTGTTGTAGCTCAATATCCCGATCATAGCCGTAATCCCGAGCAGTAGCTCGATATCCCGATTAGCCGCCCAATATCCGGGGTAGTGCAACACAGGGACATGTCCTCCTAACCACTACTGAAAATACCTCAAAGCAATGGGTGTAGAACCGATAGGTCCAACCCGAGGACCTACACATAGACAACCTCGACGAACACGCATGACCAAAAATATCTCGAACTCATGCGGTTGGAGAAATCTCTGGCCGTCGCCCAATATCCCAGCCGAAGCTGACATCCTAGCCGAAGCCGTAATCCCCGGTCAAACCCATAATCCTTGGTCGAAGCCGTAAACCCCAACCAAAGCTGTAATCCCGGCCGAAGCCGTAATCCCCGGTCGATACTATAATCCCCGACTCACATGTCCGAAAATACCTCAAAGACATGTGGTAGAAATTCATAAGATTGGGCTGAAGCCAAAACCATCAACTACTCGGGCCTAAGACCAAACTCCATAACTCTGGGCCGAAGCCCAAAACTGTATTCTTATTCGTAGCCAATTAAACCATACTACTGGGCTGAAGCCCAATATGTAACCGGGATGAAGCCCCAAAACCATTAAATTCAAATCCTTAATTGCCAAAATCGATAAATAATAATATGTCATTGAAACACAATAAGCAAGCATGCATATATTTTATAAAGTCAAAGTTCACTCACCTGAAAGTCCAAGCGAGTTTGACCCTAAGCTGTTCGGTCCTACGCGAACTTCAGAGCTACCACGCCTGTCAAAAACGACACTTGGTATTACTAAATGACAAATCTAAACTTTAAATTTGGCCCCCTAATCACCTCGTGAGTGCACACGCGTCCTAAACGAACTCAAAGTGAATTAGGATGCCCAAAATAGCAGCTAAACGAACTCATATGGCCGCGAAACCCTTGCAAACATCTCCGGAAAGTCGAGAAACCCCCGATAAGCGTCGTAGTGGGCCGATAACCTGCCTTACGTGCCACCACATGCTAGCGGATGGTTGGCGGCCTTACTACGCGCTCCCACACACCACGCGCCTAGTTGGCGCGACTGCAGGCTGTACTCGCCTTCTTCCTCGAGCTCGGCGGTCGGAATCCGCCATTTCCGGCCCATTTTCAAGCTTTTACTAAAGCTTCATTTCTTAACCAATTTTAAAGATCTAGTACCCTAAAACTATCTACTCGAGCCCAGGAACTCAAATTTCAGGTCAAAATGGAAATTCTTACCTGTGGTGGCCGGAAAGAGGCCAGAAAGTTTTAAAACTTCTCTCCTTCAGTTCACGATCTACGGCAGTCATTAGCCTTGGGTCTTGGTATAGCTGAACTCATGGAGATGAGAGGAAGGTGATCATGTAAACTTGGTGGCTTGGTTCGGCCAAAACTAGCTAGGAGGTTGTGACTGTGTGTATGTGTAGGTCACGGGGAGAAAGAGAAAAGTGAGGAGAAAAAGTGGAAATCTAGAAATTTCTGGGGAGAGAAAGAAGACTAAAAAATATTTGGGTTCCAACTTACCAAAACACCCCCAAAGGTTCTTGACCTGTATCTTCCTCATACGGACACCAATTTTTGCGTGCCGCCTGTCTGCGAACTTGTGAGTTCGAGACCTACGCAAGGTTGAAGGAAAAATCCCAAAAGTATTTCCAACTGAAAAGTAAAACCCGAGCCCCCCTTAAACTCAAGGATAAAATCTTCTTTCTTAAATAATTTTACAAATTGAATTCCTTTTTAGGTAAGGGTTGTTACAACCCATACCCCTTAAGAAAATTTCATCCTATAGATTCGTACAAGTCAAAGAAAGAAAAAGTGGATACTAGGCTCAAATCTGCTCCTCGACTCCTAAGTGGGCTTCTACTGGTTAGTACTAGAATCACATTCTTAAGTTCCCGAAGATCCACCCTGACCTCTCTACCTACCTCCAGTTCTATCTGCCCTACTAAACTAGGCATGGCTAGCCGCAGCTGTACTAGAAGGTGGTGCAGTCCCCTGAACATGCTCTGCCCTCTCTTGAACTAAAACGAGACGACCCAAACAGCTAGACAATGCCTCTTCAAGTGACCAAACTCACCACAATAGAAATATCTTATGGCATTGACAGGTTCGAGCCTACTCATCCTAGTGCTCCAACGCCTGCTCCTCGATTCGGCAGCCCCACTCGGGGTGGTTGATGATTGCTGCCCCGCAACAAAACCTCGAGATGCACCCAAGCTATTAGAACCAGATCCAAAGTCCTTCGCCGTATCACTCCCAAAAGTGTTGAAACTGTGATTACCTATCTTGGACGGTCCCTGACTTGAATCCCTAGAGACTAAATTATCTCGGCAACGTCTAAACACGCTTGGTTGAGTCTTAACTGAAAGGTTCCTTTATGCTCGTGTGGCAACATCAGTTAAGGCTCTCATGAATGAATCCTCAGTAGGACTAACGTCATCTCTAATCTCATCTTGTAAACCAGATTCGAACCACCAGCACCTGTCCAACTCATTAGCGACCAAGTACGGGACAAATCGGATAACTCCACGAACCTCTGCTCATACTACGGTATCATCATCGTACCTTATCTCAACTACATAAACTCAACATGCATAGCATCCCTATAGGACTGAGGGTAGAACTATTCGAAGAATCTCTCCCAAAAAACCTCCCAAGCAGTGGTGCGGACCTCCCAATCTGCCATTTCCAAGGCATGCCACAATCGATAACCATGTCCATCAGTAGAAAGGTGTCTAAACGAACTTGGTCTTCTAGAGGGTAACTCATAATCCTAAACACTATCTCTAGCTGGGTAATCCAACTATCAGCATCCACCCGGTAAGTCTCGCCCGTGAAGATCGTAGCCCTAAGTCTCTGGTCTGTCTTAACGTCGGATGCCTCAAAAGCACTGATGCCCTACAAGACTGTAGTCATCACTCTACCCAACTGGTCTAAGGTCTGTTGCAACTCGATCTCCTTCAACGGATCCTGTGTACCCTCCGCTTCTTCCCCAATACTAGGCCGTTGAAGAGGACGATGTCTAGGAGGCATCATGCTGATACGAAACAAAAGTTGTTAGTAACAAGAATGCATACTAAGTGTTATCTACGAGAATTTAACATAGAGCTTTGATACCCAGTTGACAGGACCCCTCCCAAATTTCCCCTCGAAACCTGTGAGAAGCCCTACTTCCATCTGATAGGCCCTGAAAAATTGAAAATCTTCCAAAAATACCCTCACACTACTAGACAAAAACCTTGCGATATTTCTACTGAGAATCCAGTAGAATCTCCCCAGTAAAAATGTTAAGCCAACGTCCACCTGTTAGATGAAGGATCAACTACCTAACCCAAACATTTCCAGACGAAACCAAATCCAAGACCAAACCACAAAATTAACTTACTACAACCTAAAAGGTGATTAGAGCCAGCTAGGTTTAAGTTTAAGTTTACAAATCCAATAAAAGCCCTAAGTAGTGGTAGCGCAGCAAAAAGACGATGCCTCCTCTTGGTCTCGTCGTCTCGCCCCGCTAAGGCCTAGAAGGCACAAAACAAAACAAACGTGAGTGAAAAATAGCGCAGAAAATAAGCATAGTTACAAGTACCAATAATATTAACTCCACCTTGTATAAACCACATGAATTCCTACAAGACCTGTATATACGCCTACACAACACTTATCGGAAAACCTTTTATTTACCTCTGTAGAACCCACGCTACATCCAATTGTACTTGTCATTTCAATAACCCAATCGACGCCAATATTCATAGCCGTAATCCCGAGCCGTAGCTTAATATCCTAGCCGTAGCCGTAATCCCGAGCTGTAGCTTGATATCCCAGACCGTCGCCCATTATCCTAGGCAATTCAACCAAGGGACATGTCTTACTAACCACAACTGAAAATAGCTCAAAGCAATGGCTTAAGAATCGAGATGTCCAACCCGGAGATCTACTCACTAGACACGCATATCCGAAAATACCTCAAAGACATGCGGCTGAAATACTAAACTACGCGCGTAGACAACCTCGATGAACACGCATGATTGAAAATACTTTGAAATCATGCCGTCGGAAAAATCCCGGGCCATCCCCAAATATCCTGGCCGAAGCCAATATCTAGGCCGAAGCCGATATCTAGGCCAAAGCCGTAATCCCCAGCTCACATGTCTGAAAATACATCAAAGACATGTAGCGGAAATTCATAAGACCTGGTCAAAGCCAAAACCATCAACTACTCGGGCGAAAGCCCAAACTCCAAATCTCCAGGCCGAAGCCCAAAACCGTATCCTTGGCCGTAGGCAATGAAACCATACTACTGGGCCGAGGCCAAATATCGTAACAGGGAAGAAACCCCAAAACCATTTAAATTCAAATTCTTAATTGCCGAAATCCATAAATAATAATATGTTGTTAAACACAATAAACATGCATGCATATACTGAATAATATCAAAGTTTACTCACCTCAAAGTCTAAGCGAGTTCGACCTTAAACTGTTCGGTCCTCCTCGACCTTCGGAGCCACCACGCCTGTTAAAAATGACACCCGACAATACTAAACGAAAAATCTAAACTTTAAATTCTGGCCCCTAACCCCCCGTGAGTGCACACGCGTCCTAAATGAACTCAAACTTAGGACTCCCAAAACAGGCCCTAAACGAATTCAAATGCACCTGAAAACATCGCAAATAGCTCCAGAATGTCGAAAAAACCGCCGACAAGTGTCGCTATGGGCCGAGAATCGGCCCCATCCACCGGCGGAAAGCCGGCGGCCTTCCCACGCGCCTCCCATGCACGCCACATTCCTAGCTAGTGCAACTGCATTCCATACTCGTCGGCATAGCTCCTCATGGGCAGAAATCTGCCATTTTCGGTCGATTTTCAAGCTTTTCTTAAAGCTTTGTTTCTTAACCAATTTTTTCGATCTAGTTGCCTAAAACTATCTACTTGAGCCCATGAACTAGAATCCAAGGTCAAAAATGGAAACCCTTACATGTGGTGGCCGGAAAATGGCTATGAAGTTTTGAAACTTCTTTTCTTCGGTTCACGGTCTACGACGGGCATCAACCTTGGGTCCTGGTGTGGCTGAACTCACAGAGCTGAGAGGAAGGTGGTGATGTAAACTTGGTGGGTTGGTTCGACAGAAAACGGGTGGGGGGAGATGACCGTGTGTGTGTGCAGGTTGCGGGGAGAAGGATAAAGAACTAGAAAAGTGAGCAGAGAGAGTGAAAATCTGGGAATTTATGGGGAGAAAAAGAAGATTAAAAAATATCTTGGTTTCGAATTACAAAATTGTCCCTGAAGGTTCTAGACCCGTATCTTCCTCATACGTACATCGATTTTCGTGTGCTACTTGTCTACGAATTCGTGAGTTCGAGGCCTATGAAAGGGTCCAAGAAAAACTTCCAAAAGTATATCAAACCAAAAAGTGAAACTCGAGCCCCCCCAAACTCGAAGGTAAAATTGTCTTTCTTAAATAATTTTACAAATTTAATTCCTTTTTATGTACGGGTTGTCACAGTCGTGCTCTGCCCATCCGAGCTCACTCTGCTTGTTGCAAACGACTTCCCAGTCCCAATGAATCCCACCCATATGGAAGATAACCGCCTATGAAGTAAAAGATGCCCCACATGGACCTTAACACGTCATATGGCCTATGCATGAAGAAGAATCATAGTTAATTGTCTAACATCAAACAACGCATAGAGCAGCTTCTGAGCGGCATCGGAGATGTACAATCACTTAGCAATATTTTACGTGTGCCGAATGAGGTCCTCTAAGAGTGACATAGTGAACTTATAGATCAGGTGGGTCAAGCTAGGGAAGATTTGCACCGAAATGCTACCCGTACCGAGCGAGTGGAATAATGCCTTTTTCGAGGTTTATTGACTCCACCCCAGTTGCCAAGGGGCAGAAAACGACAGGGTGGCCAATCCAATGATGATGGAGGCCCGAAACTCATGGCGAAGTCGGGGGAGATGCAACACCTAGTCATTGTGCTAATGTTGAACCGGTGAATCCGATTGAATTAAAATCTCTACTAAAAAATATTTTGTCAGGAGAAATGAAGAATGTATGGGACCGACTCGGATAGGTTGAAAAGGGCAAGCCTCCTCGCTTGCCCAAATACCTAGATGAGGAGATCCCATTGCCTTACACTCAGGACTTCATCCAAGCACAAGTTATGGGAAACACCAAAGCATAAAAGATTCAACTATACGAGGGATTGACCGACCCATACGACCAACTCGACAGCTTCCGCTATGCCATGGAAGGACGCATCACGAACGAGGCAGCACCGTGCAAAATTTTCCCTATGACCCTCAAGGGACTAGCAATGAACTAGTTCCAAAGCTTACAAACCGAGTCCATTGGATCGTACACCGAGCTCTGAAAGTATTTCCTTAATCAGTACATGAACATCTCCAACTTGCTACACACACCTAATGACCTATCGGCCATCTGGCAAGGGACCCAAGGAGCCACTCAGAGACTATACATCACGCGCTTCAACATTGAATGAGCTCGGTGCAAAGGTTGTGATGAGGCAATGGTTGACAACACCCTCATTGGAGGCTTGTGAGGGGGATATTTTTTCTTATCTCTGACACAGCTTCCACCAAAAACCTTCATGGACCTGCTCATGGAGGCAACTGTTGGAAGATATATACAGCAATAGAATGCAATACAAATCTTAAAAATTATAACCTAGCAAGTGCACTAATCAAAAGATAGAATAACAACAATTAAGTTCAATTGATTAGGTTTCTTAGTTCTCAAGTTATTACAATTTCAACTATTTAGACTCTTTGAAACAGAAAATAAGGACACACACTAAGTAGATATGCTTGACACTAACAAACAAAAGACTCAAAACAAAACAACTAACAAATAAAACACTTACTTTAGACTCATGGAAAAACTAAAACAAAACTTAGATGCGAGACCTAGACACAGACAAGGGGGGGTTTTGATGCTTTAAATTAAGAAACTTGTAATGCAAGAAAATAAAGTAAACAAATAAGGGTTTTAACAATTTAAAGAACAAGCTAAGGCATTCCCTATCTACAGCTAAACACAATGTTTTCTAACTTGGTTTTGAAGGTTCAATTACTATTCTTGTTACTTGGCCTAGTGCCCATGCAAGAGGCCTCTTAAGCTCACTCTCACACATTTTATTTCCTTCTTACTTAGTATATCTTAGGCCTCACGGGCACCCAAGACGTCTGTCAAATTATGTCTAACTTAGCCTCACGGGCGCCAAATTAATCACAAAAAGAAGCATTAAGTTCTAAAGGAAATCCGAGTCACTACGCTTTCCCTAGAAAGTGGTATGCAATTCTTGGTGAGTCATGAAACTTTTTACAGATTACTTCTATTATAATCCTTGAAGCTAATTCATCTCTAAATTATGCAAGTAAAAAGGACAGTTTTAAGAACATAAAATAGTCTCAATAAAAACAGTAAATCAATCCACCAAGACAAGGATGTTAATCAAACCAAGCGGCCCAAAACCAAATTAAGAAGTTGCCATGGTTAGGGCTTCAAGATCAGCCCTAACTTGACAAGAACTACTCTCTACATATAATGTAAATAATAAATATGAATTGTATTAAGTAAAGTTTAAAGATTCAACCCAAGAAAAATGCCTAAAGGAAGGCTCAAGCACGGCTAAAATTCTTCCTTTAAATTGCAAATCTTGGACTTCAAGTAATTGTGAACCAAGTCTCACGCTATCTATGAATATCAATTATCACTTAAATCTCTCTAAGGTGGTGTCTATTTTCCAATCAACAAGGCCCTCTTTTATAGTGTAAAGACAAGTCTTGTCCTACATGGAATCCAATTACATTTCCAAGTGGAACTTGGAATCCTATCTCTAAGTAAAGCCATAAAGGGATTCCTTGGTTTCCAATGATTAAAATTACATTTAGAATAATTAATTAATTAAAAATAACTCTAAAAACAAGGAAAAGAAGTCTGAACACAAGTTGGCAGGTGTGAACACAAGTTGGCGCTGGGCTGCCATGCTGGATTCCAAGTAGGTTCTTAGTCAGGTCCTGAAAATCAGTGGTGCATCCTGGATGTGTCATCGCTAACTCTAGGCAAGCGAAGCCTCGTCTCTAACTCCAGAATAACGTCTAACACTTGTTCATGCACTTTGGCTAACTCTGCGACGCGAACCTGGCTTACTTTCGACACGACTTGGTGAGCCCTGGGACTCGATTTTGGCAATTTTGAGACGTGTCAGGGACACGATCTTGGGCTCGGATGGGATGTCTCTGGACGCGTCAAGGACGCGTCCTAGACTTAATTTTAGGCACACTTGGGACGTGGTCAGGGACATGACCTGGCTTGATTTCCAGACATCTCAAGGACACGATCTGAACCCGGTTCTGGCCTATTTTGCGGTACTAGAACTTAGCCCTCAATGAAGGACCTAGACATGTCCTTGGCTTTGCCATGACTCTGTTTTGACATGTGAGGATCAGAAATTGATTTTGAGGCCTTTCCTTCATATTAACTCCAATTTGAGCCATTCTTTTTCCATTATTCTTGGAATTAAGCTATCTTTCTAGTTCTGCACAAGTCTCACAAAATAAATCAGTTTCAACTATGGATGACATGAAATTCAATCAAAAGACAAGTAAAGGGGCCTAAAAAACATCAAATAGATGTAGGAAATATGATCTAATGTTGGAAGAAAAGTACAACAATAAATGTAATACAAATCTTAACAATTATAACCTAGCAAATGCACTAATCAAAAGATAGAATAGCAGTACAAGTAAGAGTCGAATCCCACAAAGACTTGACTCAACAATGTACTCAATGAAATAGATTGCTTAGCTCACAAGTTAGGTACTCAAAACAGAAAATAAAGACATTAAGTAGATATGCTTTGAGACTAACAAGACTCTAAACAAAGACACGGAGAAGGGGGTGGGGGGGAATGCGGGGGTGGGTAACTTGTAATGCAAGAACACAGAAAATAAACAAAGTTTGTAAACAAATTAAAAGGCAAGTTAAGGCAGTCCCTATCCACACCTAACCACAACGGTTTCCAACTTGGTTTGGAAGGTTCAATTTTCGTGTTTGTTTCTTGGTCTAGTGCACATGCAAGAGGTCTCTTAAGCTCACCCTTACACATTTTATCTCTTCTTACTTCGTATGTCATAGGCCTCACGGGCACCTAAGACATCTATCAAATTAAGTTTAACTTAGTCACATGGTTTCTAAATTAAACACGAGGAGAAGTATTAAGTTCTAAATGGATTTAATGACACTACACTAACCCTAGGGATTGCACGGAACCCCTAGGAATGTCATGGATTTCTTCACAGATTTTGTTTGTTATAATCCTTGATGCAAATTCAACTTTAAGTTGTGCAAGTAAAATGGCCAGTTTTAAGACCACAAAATTGTCTCAATAAAAACAGTAAATCAATCTACCAAAGCAAACACAATAACCAAACCAAGTGCCAAAACCAAGTTAAGAAGTTGCCATGGCTAGGGCATCAAGATCAGCCCTAACTTAAAAGAAACTACTCACTACGCATAATGAAAAACAAAAGCATGAATTGTATTGAATAAAGAAGTGAAAGATTAAACCCAATAAGAACCCTTAATGGAAGACTCAAGCACGGCTTCAAGATCCTCTTTCAAGAACACTTGTTGGACTTCGTGAACAAACCTCACGATCAAAGTTCGCAGCAGTAAATAAAAAGTATCCTAAATGTGTCTAAAAAATGGCGTCTCTAAAACAATGGACAAGGTTCCCTTTTATAAACAAGGGCCAAACCTTGTCATACAAGGATTAGAAATAGAAACCTAATCTAGTGTGTTCTTGAACTTCTATTACACTTCTAAATGGAAAAGTAATCCCTAGAATCTTGGAAAACTAATAGGTACACGGCTGGAAGGTGTGAACACAAGCTGGTACTTGGGCAGCACAGCTGTCTCGGTTTGGCGCCTAGCGCAGGCCCTCAAAGTCGGTGGCTTGGCCCTAGGGATGTCTTTGTCACACCTTGGTCATTTTTTTGTTTCAATCTGGATCATAGGCCTTGAAAATGCCTTAAGGCACGATCAAATATCTGTACGATGGAGGGTGGCATCATTTGGCTCAATCTGGTCATGTTGAGGGACATGCCCTGGACCTGGTTGTCTGTCGATATATCAACCCCTCTAAGGCACGCCTGGGACCTGTTTTAGGGCGCAGTCGTGGCTCTAATTTGGGCGCGTTCGGAGCTCAATTGGGGCTCCTACTGGGGTGTCTAGCAACGTGTCAAGGACACGAGTTAGGGAACTCTTCAAGGCGTGGCGAAGGCAATCCTTGGCTAGATCTGGGGCTCTTGAGGGCAAGCCTTAGTGTCGCTCTAGGGCACGATTTGCATTTCTCTGGGACGTGTCAAGTATACATCCTGGGCTAACTTCCAGGCTCGGTTCTTGTCATGACACAGGCATGCCATGGGCTTGATATGCTAGTCCTCAGACACGGTTCTTGGACACTGATGGCTTGATTTTTTGTGCTATACCCTAGCCCTAAATAGGGCGCACTGACATGCCCTTGGACATGTCAAGACCGGTTTTGAGCAATGAGGATCCGATAGTGATTTGAGGACACCTCCTTTATCTCAGCTCCAATTTGAGCCATTATTCTTCTAGTATTCTTATAATTCGGTTATCTTTCCAATTCCTGCACATGTCTCACAAAAGCATCACTTTCTACTATGGATGACATGAAATTAAGCCGAAGACAAGTATAGGGGCCAAATATGACATGAATTATGTGTAGAATTTATGGCTTAAAAAATACCCCCAAACCTAGCTTTTGCTAGTCCTCGAGCAAAACAAAGTAAAATCTAAGTAAAAACTAAAAGACTGAATCCTAATTAAGGATAGATCATTTAAACCCCTAGGTTTACCTAGTAGGAGGAGTTTTGTCTCCTTTTACTTAACAACTAAAAATACTAAACAAAACGCTTAACAAGTTAATAAGAAGCAATGTAAATAGACCATGCTATACCAAACCAAAGATATGCCAATTTCAAATAAGTGCCATGTGTTAAGCGTGAATGCCCTTTATTTCAAGAATTCAAGTTAAAAAAAAACAAAATTCGAATGCCTTAGAAAGGTTTCGCCTCGACTCTAACCACACTAGGAAACTATCATTTTCTCTCATGAACAGTAAGGTGACACTCATTGGAAGCATTTGTGATGAGTTTATGTAATGGCAGCAAATATAATCACATATGAAATACTATGAAAGAAAAGGAAATTTCTGAAAATGGATCACATGAAGGAATTGAAGTCTAAGAACATAGAGACATACCTTAACTCCAAGCAAGATTTCCCATAAGATCATTTAGGTCTTCATTCAAAGGTTGTAATGGGGCTAGGCTTAGTGGGTTTAAGAAGAAAGGGATAAGGATTCAAAAGCTTAGATTGGGACAAGGCATGAAGTAGCATGACTTGGAAACTTAATCTTCCTCTTCTTGACTTCTTCATGGCCCACGTCAAGACTTGATGCTTTCAATGGTTTCACGTTTTGAAGCTTGATTTTCTTGAATGATGATGATTTGTGATTCTCGTTTTCATTGGCTCACTTGGCTTATCTTATTGTTTTTTTTTTCTTTTCATTTGACATATTTTTTTTCAAACTAAGCCAAGATCATGCAATGACGTACAATGTTTTTTTTATTTTCTGTCCAAGTTAGGACTTTGGTCACTTGGGATGTCTAAGGCATTCCCTTGACATCAACTTTGTACTTTGGCACTTCTTGGCCGTGACATGCGTTCGGTGTGTCCTTGAGGGACTTCATGGTTTGACTTTGAACTTGAACACTTAGGGCTCTTCCTTTCCTTGTCATGAACTTCATTTGGCCCACCCTTGTCAGAACCTAAACTATAGGGTGTGGCCAAGATTTAGGGCTTCACTAACTAGGGCTTAGTTTGATTTAGGTTATGAAAGAAAGGCTTGAAGTGTTTGGCTTCAAGGTGGGTTAAGGGAGCATGCAAAGGGACCTATATGTCTTTTAGAGGGCACAAGCATACATAGCCTACATCACTTCTTATGGTTCATCAAGCTTAGAATCAAGAGCCTTTACATAAGATGTTAGTTCTTTAAAATTCAATGCAAAATGATAATAATGAGATCAATCAATGTAGAATGAGATGAATAGTGTCTAAGAGTAGAACAAAGTACATCTCTAAAAAAGAAAGGCATTTGGCTCAAAATCTCACATAGGGTAGTCTTCACTAATTTTCTAAGGTTCACTCGACCAAAGTCATCTTTTAGCTTAATTTCTTGAAGCTAGGCATTGGGAGTGAACAAATAAGGCACAAACTTAAGCATGTTATGGCTGTAGTATGACACTAATGAATAATTCAACAATGTAACATATTAACAAGCAAAGTACTAAGTTCCTAGCCGTGTACCCCCAAACCTAAATGTTGCAAAATTTTAATGCACACCTCCAAACCTAAACTAAACATTGTCCTCAATGTTAGCAAGTTAAGACACTAAGGTTCAAAACTAAAGAGTGAAAGGAGGCATGCAAACATAAAACATAAAGAAGAGGGAAAGGAAACACAAACTAGGGCTTGGTTGCCTCCTAGGAGCGCTTGATTTAATTTCTAGGGAAGACGTGCCTTGCAAGTTATGCAAGGGAAGGCACAACAAGGTGGTATACTTGCTCAGGTTCTTCTTGATAGGCTTCAAAGTACGGTTTCAAATGGTGGCCATTCACCTTCAATTCAAGGCCTGATTTAGCATGCTTGATCTCCATGGCACCGTGGGGTAGGACTTTAAGAACAATGTAGGGTCCTGCCCAACGAGACTTGAGTTTTCCAAGGAAGAGCGTTAATCTTGAGTTGAACAGATGGACCTTCTGTCCTACTTGGAAGGTCTTGCATACCAAGTGCTTGTAATGATAGGCCTTGGACTTTTCGTTGTAAATACTTGAGCTTTCATAGGCCTTATTTATGAGCTCCTCAATCTCTTGCAATTGCAGCTTACGGTGGTGCCCTGCCTCATCATGTTCCATGTTGACATGTTTGATGGCCCAAAAGGCCTTGTCTTGAAATTCCACGGGTAGATGGCAGCCTTTACCAAAGACAAGCCTAAACGGGGACATGCCTATTGGTGTCTTGAAAGCAATTAAATAGAATTCTGGAAATGTAAGGGGGGTGTTGGGTTTGATGCTTGAAATTTTGGAAATTAACTACGTGACTTAGAATGCAAGAAACAATTAAATAGAATTAAAGACGATTGAATTGATTGATTGATTAAAGAGAAACAAGACCAACTATCCACCACTAACCAATTAAGTTCCTAACACAATTTCCAAGGTTCAATTATTGTGACTTATCAGAACTAGTAGTTTCCTCTGCTTAGAACGTCTATCAATCCTAGAGAAGGGTTAATAATCTAAGATGATGCATGAAGTACAAAAGGAATTTAACGACATCACACTACCCCTAGAGAATGATTAATAATCTAGGTTGTCATGGGTTTAGAATACAAATATACGTAAAGCCATATACCGTTGATGCCAAACAATCACAAGTAGATGAATGGTCTAAGAAGTAATAATTCATCAATAGAGTATGCAAACAAATTAGTCAGATTCATAAACATAAACTAAGCTCATGACGCACAGTAATCTACACCATATTCAACATTCAACATAATGTAAACCAAGGGCCAAAACTGCATTGAGGAACTACAAGGTTAGGGCTTCAAGCAGCCCTAATTCTAATGGAAACTACTCACACATGGTATTGAATAAAGTTAAAGAAATTCATTATTACATAGTAAAAGTAAAGAGAAGAAGACAAAACACTGAGATCAATGGTGAGTCAAGGACACGCCCAAGCACTCTCCTTCACACTCTGCGTTCAGCTTCCTTCCACAAGACGAGAAAAAAATTAAAACTGTAAAAATCTATGCGTCTCAGGGGGGTGGAATCCTCTTTCAGCGTTAAAGCCCTGCTTAAATAGCCCTAAGGTTTTCCCTAAAAACTAGGAATTCAAACTCGCAACAAAAGCATAAAATACCTTTAATGACACGTTGAAACAACCTTCCTAACTCAGCAGGGACAAAGTCCTAAAATCTAGGACGTTTCTTGGACTACAAGTAATCTATTAAGGCGGCAAGTAATCTCCACGCAGTCCAGGGAATTCTGATCTGCCAAGAACTATTCTGGAACCCTCTGAGTTGTTCTTGGACAACATAGCATGGCTGGAACCTTTCTTGGATCTTTTTGAAACGGCTGGCACAATCTTGGCTCCTAGGACCTCATTATTGGACATGTTAAGAACTCAGCAGGACATTGAGCAATGCAGCTGGGACAAACCATTGATTTCACTTTCATATGATGTATCTAGCATGGTTTTGGGCTTTGTCCCACTCAAAAGCTCGTAGAAAACTCAGTAGCCCAATTTGGCTCAAATAAGGGTCCCTGGAGGTCTTTTAGGGCGCAACATGTCATCGGCAGTTCTAGGCGTGCCACTTGATTTCATTAACTTAGATAAGTGTTTAGAAGTGTGTTGCTGGGTGGTGTCTCACTTGGTTCCATCGAGTTTCAAGTCATGTCCCATTTTGACTCAATCAGTATGTCACCGTCCTAAAGAGGGCGCAACCGAGGGTACGGCCTGAGTTCATTGTTGGGCCTGGTTTCTAGCACTTTTGAGGAGCACGCCTGGAACCTGGGACTTGAGGCGTGTCAGGGGACACGATTGGGACTTGGCTGAGAGGTCTGAAGATGCGTCATGGCTCGTCTGGGCTAGTTCTTGGACTCGGATTAGGGCGTATATGAAGTATCCTTGAGACATGTCAGGGACACATCTTGGCATGAACCTTGGCTGATCAAGGGCTTGATCTGCTAGTCTTCAAACATGGATTTAGGACCCGCATGACTTGATTTGAGGTTCTTGGTCCTGGCCCAAAATAGGGCGGCGCAAGGATGCGCAAGGATGCGCCAGGGCCTAGCTTAGGACTCGATAATGAACTGAGGATAACTTCTTCATCCTAACTCCAAATTGAGCCCTTCTTTTTGCATTCTCTCAGAACGTCCCTGACTTTCCAATTCTGCACAAGTCTCACAAGAAGCATCACTTTCTACTATGGTTGGCCCACAATCATTCAAAAGAAATGTAAAAAGGCACTAAATGACATCAAAATGATGTATAAATAATCACTGCACAAATACCCCCAAACCTATCTTTTGCTAGTACCTGAGCAAAACCAGGAAAACAGAACTAAACAAAATGAAAAGACTCGATCTTAGTTACGGAAAAGTCATTTAAACCCCTAGGTGTCCCTAGTAGGAGGAGTTTTGTCTCCTGAGGGTTTACCAGTTATGCTACCTACAAACACTTTACTTAGATAACCTAGTTGCTAGAAACAGTGCTTAGAACAGGCTAATAAGAATCAAAGTAAATGAACACACCTTGTAAAACTAAAAGATCATGCCACAACAGTACGAGTCATATGTAAGGTGGGAATGCCAAAATCTTAAACAACCATACTAAAAAACAACTTCATTTAAGTGCTCCAGAAAGATTTCGCCTCGACTCTAATCCTCGCTAGATATCTCTCAATTCACTCTAGAATCCTAGGTGTACACTCATATTAAGCATATGTGATGAAGTTATGTAATGGGAATCAAGATATAATCACATATGAGTATTCAATGAAAATTGCACCTCTTGAAATTACGATCTCATGTATGGAATTGAATCTTAAGAACATAGACACTTACCTCAGTCCTTAGCATGGCTGGCCATATGATCGATTAGGTCTTCACATTTGGTTGCAATGGGGCTAGGCTGATTGGCTTAGAGATAGAAGGGATTGGAATTCAAAGAACTCAAATGGAGACAAGGCATGGAATAACATGACTTGAAATGTGACCTTCTTCTTGATCTTTTGAGAAACCCCACTGTCGTATTAGTACTTCATGACCTCACATTGGACTAGGCTTCTTGACTTGATGTTGTCCCCTAAATTTGAATCCCATTGGCTCACTTGGCTTAGTTCATCACTTTTCTTCTTTTTTTTTTCTTTTCTTCTTTTCTTCTTTCTTAGTTTCTTTTTTTTTCTTTGAACTAGCCAAGATCATGTAATGGTGTAGTGGTGGCCTCTCTGGCCATGACACAGAAGGGCACAAATTTGGGTGTAGATCAGAAACTGGTGGCACTATTAGGCGCATGCACAGGGCCGTGGGCCTGCTCAGGAATGCGTCCTAAGACTTGTTATGTGGCTTAATTTATGGCATGTATTTCAGCGGCAACTGACTTGGGTCATAAGCAACGCAGGTTCCCTTTCTTCATTCTCATCATGAACTCAATTTGGCAACTGCCTTGTCACCACCTAAGCTATAGGGTATGGCCACTTTAATTGGGTATATGTTGGGTAGATGATGCTTAGGGTGATGAAAGAAGGGCTAGTGTTTGGCTTCAAAATGGCTTAGGGAGCACACATTAGGGGTATGAAAGGGCTTTTAGGGGTCAAGCACACATAGCCTACCTCATTTCTTATAGAAAACCATACTTCAAACCAAGAGCATCTATATAATGTTAGTTCTTTAAAATCCAATGCAAGGGAGACGTAATGAGATCAACATTTATGAACAAAGTGAAGAGTGTTTAAAGAGTAGAAACAATGTGAATTATTTAGAAAGCATTGCATTAAGGTTCAAGTTCTCATAAGGTAGTCTCCACTAATTTTCTAGAGTGTCATTATGCTAAGCTAATATAAGATATCGTACTGTGGAGTGTATGGCATGCTACAAACTACATATGGCACGACTCATAGCAAAACATGGGTAGTAAACTTGAGATGTACACTCTTATTAACACGTTAAAGTACTAGTTACTAACAACTAAATAAACTAATAGCATGAACTAAATAAATAATTTAAAAAAAACAGAAGCTAAAACTGAACAAAATCTTGCCGTGAGTACCCCCAAACCTAAGCTAAACATTGCCCTCAATGTTTGAGAATTAGTAAGAGAAAACAAAATGGAAGTTTAGTGAGGTGATATGTGCATAAACAAGAGAATGAGAGAGAGGTACAAACTAGGGCTAGGTTGCCTCCTAGGAGTGCTTTATTTAACGTTTGGGCGAGACGAGGCTGTGCTTATGCACTGGATGGTTCCTGTTGGTAAAAATAGAGAACAATGAACTCTATCTTTATCAGTTAAAACCTTGCAAGCGTACAAATCAGAAGAGAATATAGCACAGAGCAAGGGTCGATCCCACAGAGACTATGTATCAACATTATGTCCAATTACTCTTTAGACTCAAATAACTCAGTTAGATAAGCAAACACACTAAAGAAACAAGTAAATAACTAAACGAAGACTCAACACTAGTTAGATATGCAAGACACCTAGACACAACTTAATACACTAAATTGTGACGCAAGAAAGCACAAAAGACTCTACCAAAACACACAAACAAGACACACGGCAAGGGGTGGGGGTTTGATGTTTTTGGATTCCAAAATTAAAGATAAATAATAGAAACGCAAGAGATAACAAAAACAGAATTAAAGATGATGATTGAATGAATTAACTAAGTTGAAAAAAGGCCAACTATCGACCCTAACCAATTAAGTCATTAACATGATTTCCAAGGTTCCATTATTCTAAATTAACTGAATCTGATGCCCATGCAAAGCTCCACTTAAGGCTCACTCCACACAATTTACTCTCTTCTTAGTTCCTATGTTGCAGGTTTTTTGGACTCACTACAACAACTATCCAAGAGGATGCATTAAGCAAGAAAGGGAGTTTAATGACATCACACTACCCCTAAAGAATGTTGAGTAATGGTTTTCATGAATTGGATTACAAGTAAGATGTAAAGCCACTACCGTTGATGCTAATAACCACAAGAAGATGATCAGTCAAACAAGCAATTATCCATCGATAGTTCATGCATAAAAGGTGACATCACACTCATCAACACAAATTAAGATCAATAGGCACATTAATCACAATTATATCCAGTATTCAAAACATGTAAACCAAGGGCCAAAATCACATTACTAAACTACATGACTAGGGCTTCAAGTAACCCTAATTCTATGAAGAACTACTCGCACATTGTATTAATGAAAGCAATAAAATAAGTCATGATTACAAAAGTAAAAGTTACAAGAAGAGAATGAAACACTGAGACAATGGCAAGCCAAGAACACGTCCAGGCCCCTCCACAACTCTCTCCACAACTCTTTGCGCTAAGCTCTCCTCCCAAGCGTACGAACAAAAGCAAAAACTAAAAACTAAAAAAGGTCTATGCGGCAAAGAAGGTTGGAACCCCAGTTTCACGTTAAAAACTAGTTTAAATACTCCTAGGGCTTACCCTAAAAACTAGGAATTGAAAACAGAAAATAAAGGACCAAAAACCCTTAATGAAATGCTAAAACAGATTTCCTAGTTTGGCAGGGACACGGGCTAGGCCGCGGGCTGGGCCGCGGGCTTGTGATGCAAGAAAGGATCTTTCTTGTGTGGAAAGGCTGATTCTGGAAGGTTATGAGGCTGTCTTCGACAGCAAGGACTGCTGGCACCTTTCTCGGATCCTCTTGATACGGCTAGCCCAATCTCAACCCCTATGATCTCATTATTGGACCAGTTAAGAACTCAGCAGGACATTGACAAATGCAGCTAGGCCAAACCATGCGCTTCAGTTCCATAGGATGTATCTAGCATGGTTCTGGGCTTTTCCTGCTCAAAAGCCCGTAGAAAGCTCAGCGGCCCAATTTGGCTCAAATCAGGGCTCACAGGAGGTTTTTTATGGCAAAGCATGTCATTGGCAGTTTTGGGCGAAACACTCGATTGTGTTGGCTTAGATATGTGTTTAGAAATATACATCTTGGTGGTGTCTTGGTTGGTTCCATCGAGTGTTCCAAGTCATTTCCTATTTTGGCCTAAATTCGCTTGTATCGGGACTATCACAGACCTGTCTTCTGAAGGGATTGGCGCACCGCTGGGCTTGGTCTCTAGCACTTATGAGGAAGACTCCAGGGATCCTAGAACTTGAGGTGTTTTAGGGGACACGAGTGGGACTTGGCTGAGAGCTCTAAAGACGCCCCATGGCTCGTCTGGGCTAGTCTTGGATTAGGGCGCAAATGGAGAACCTTTGAGACATGTTATGGAAATGTCTTGGCATTCGGCCTGGCTCACTTTGAACTTGATCTGCTGGTCCTCATACACTGTTTTAGGATCCGGATGGCTTGATTCGAAGCTCTTGATCCTGTCCCTATTAGGGCGCAAGGATGCGCCAGGGCCTGACTTAAGACTCGAACTTCAACTTTAGACATCTCCTTCATTACAGCTCCAATTTGAGCCAATCTTTTTGTATTGTTCTCATAATGAACGTATCTTTCCAAATATGCACATTGCTAACAAGATTGATCATTTTCTCCTATTGATGACATGAAATCACTCAAAAAACAAGTAGAAGGCATTGAATGACATCTAAAAGATGCATAAGAAAAGACTTAATAGTTGCAGCAATGCTTGGATGGCCAAAGTTCCCTCAACAAAGGCTTCATAGTAGAGCTTCAGATGGTGGCCATTCACCTTGAACGTTTCCCTCCTCCCAAGTTGCTGAATTTCCACTGCACCATGTGGGAAGATCTTAGTCACAACATAGGGCCCAATCCACCTAGAACAGAGATTTCCTGGAAAAAGCCTTAATCGTGAATTGAATAGGAGAACTTTTTCCCCAATTTGAAATTGCTTCCTTGAATTTGTTTGTCATGGAACACCTCGGTCTTCTCCTTGTATATGCGTGAGCTTTCATAGGCATTGTTCCTAAGCTCCTCAAATTCACTAAGTTTAAGCTTCCTGTGATTTCCAGCTGCATCCACGTCCATATTGGCCCCTCTTTATTGTCCAATATGCCTTATGCTCTAGCTCAACTGGTAAATGGCATCCTTTTCCATAGACCAACTGAAAGGGTGACATTCCAATAGGGGTTTTATAGGCTATCCTGTAAGCCCACAAAGCCTCGCTCTAGCGTTGAGACCAATCCTTCCTCGTAGGGCTCACGGTTTCCTCCAAGATTGCCTTCACTTCCCTATTTGAAATTTTAGCATGTCCACTTATTTGAGGATGGTACGATGTGGCTACTCGATGAGTGACACCATACTTTCTCATTTGGGCCTCAAAGGAACGTTGGCATAAGTGACCGCCCCCGTCAATGACGATGGCTCTAGGTGCTCCAAAGCGTGCTAAGATATGGTTGAATAAACTCACAACTACTTTGGAATCATTAGTATGAGTGGGGATGGCTTCCGTCCACTTTGATACATAGTCAACGGAAAGTAATATGTAAAGAAAACCATGAGAGTTTGGGAATGGGCCCATGAAATCAATGCCCCACACGTCAAATATCTCGACAACTAGAATGGGGTGTAACGACATTTGATTCTTAGGGCCTATATTACCTTGCTTTTGGCATTTATCACAGGTGAGGACAAAGTCATGAACATCTTTAAATCATGTAGGCCAATAGAATCCAAATTGTTTTACCTTAAGCGCAGTCTTCTTGGCACCAAATTGCCCTTCACATGCCAAACCGTGGCAGAAATTTAGAACAGACCTCATCTGATCTTCAGGAATACATCTTCGAATAATATGGTCTGAGCAATGTTTCCAGAGGTATGATTCTTCCCAAACGTAGTATTTAGCTTGTTTGTCAAGCTTATGTCAGGACCCGTCCTGAATTTCCCCTCGAAACCAGGGAAGAACCCTGATCCCGTCTGACAACCTAAGGAAAGGTTCCCAAATACCCTTCAATCCTTAGAAATTATAATAATAATAAATACTTTCACTTGTCAGACAAGGGATTTAAGCACTTAAAATTCCCGTAAGTAAATACCAACCAAATACAACATAATATCAGAGCGTCTAAGTAGGATCAAGATACAAATTAGATATCCTACTCAAGTACAACTACACAGCGCAGCCGAGAGTGCTAATGCCTCTGCCTCGAGATAATGTCCGCGTCAACTCTACTCCCTGAAGGGAGTTTAAACACAAAAGTTGTGAGTGGACAAAAATAATTGTTTATAAATCATTTTCCAAGGAATATTACCTTTTTCCCCTCCATTTATAAAACTATGCATGCATCACATAAACAGTTCATGTTATAAAAACATCATCTTTAAATCACCGGCATTTCCCTTTCTCTTTAAAACCACTCAGTAGGACTCACACAAAATCCATATAAGGAAAACACATTGTGATCCACAATCTGGTTTGAAAATCATCCTCAAAGGAATTCAAAATCATTTAATTCAACCTAGACACATAATATCTCAAATCCACTGTTCCCGACACATCCACTAGCCACCAGGGTATCCCTTAGGGTGTGCTAGTCCTGTATCACAACTCCCTGTACTATGCATAGACAGTCTCGTGACCCGACGAAGTCAAAACTCTACAATGCCAGAGTCGGAGCACTCAACAAACTAACGGAGCAAAACTCTCGACGCTAGTCGAAGAATCAATCACCTATTATATTGGAGGTTCACCGGGTTCACCGCTAATAACGGATCCTCGTCCCGAGTCCTGGCCTCCCTCAAATTAGAGTTTATCTTGGAGGTTCACCGGGTTCACCGCTAATAACGGATCCTCGTTTCGAGTCCTGGCCTCCCTCAAATCAGTGTTTATCTTGGAGGTTCACCGGGTTCACCGCTAACAACAGATCCTCATCCTGGGTCCTGGCCTCCCTCACATATAACCAAATCCGATAAACTCATACAACAGGGTCAAAACCCAAATCATTGACTCAATAATTTCCTCGTCAAAACGATATCAAAAATGAGTCCAAAAACCATGATATTTCTCAAATCACACTTTAATCGAAGTAGTGGAAAACATGTGTCTAGTAATCATTTCTAAAATCCAGAAATTCAATGCCACAATACATAACAGTATTTACACAAAGATATTTTGATGCATGCATTTCAGTTTATAAAACCA
Source organism: Oemleria cerasiformis (assembly GCA_037349345.1). Taxonomy (NCBI): domain Eukaryota; kingdom Viridiplantae; phylum Streptophyta; class Magnoliopsida; order Rosales; family Rosaceae; genus Oemleria; species Oemleria cerasiformis. The sequence goes on from JAZGTL010000033.1 coordinate 3,752,711, forward strand.
AAGTCCACTCACAAACCTGTTCAAGCTAGCTCAATCCCGTCTCGCTCGTTCCTCTGAGGTTCCCGGAACAATATCGCCTGTCAAAAACAACAATCGGGATTACCGGCTAGTAATAAGACTCTTATATAACAACTTCCTAACCTCGGGAAGTCTACCCATGCTGTTTCTAGAAAACACAGCAGCTTCGAACACTCAAAACGACCTCTAAACGATGTCCGATCAACCTGAAACCTATACCAACAGATTCAGAACGTCGAAAACTAGTTACCACGCATCGCCGTTACGTCAAACTCGGCCCCACGCGCCGCCGGAAGGTCGGCACACGCGCCCACGCGCCCTCACGCGCAGGCCACGTGCCTGCTACAGTGTTCACGTGCCTGGACCGGTCCAACCCGATCCGGCTCAACCTGACCTGGTCCAACTCGACCCGACCGGTTCACTCAACCCGACCGGTTCAACTCGACCCGACCGGTTCAACTCGACCCGACCGGTCACCGGTTACTCGCCGAAGAAGACGACCGGACTGCCGTCGTCGTCGCCGGAAGCTGGTCGGAGAAGATGACCGGATCACCATCTCCGCCGCCGTCTGGTTCGCTTGAATCCCCCATTTCCGACCGAAACTCCAAGCTTTACAACTTCCTCAAAACTCAACCGTTTTACACAAATTTTACATCTAAATCTATCTACTCGAACCCAGGAATCCAAATATAACCTCAAAACATCAAACACGTACATGTGTAAGCCGGAAAATCGATCGAAAGATCCGAAACTTCCTTTACTCGGTTCGGCTTCCACCGTGATCCTCTCCTTCGATGGTTGGTACGGTTGTGATCGTGGGAAGGAGTAGAATACGATTAGTTGATCAAAACTGGAAGTTGAAGCCTTGAAATCAAAGTTGACTTTTGGTTTCTCTTCGGGTATTTTCGCACGGGTTGGTGGTTTCGGGTGTGTTTATGTTTGTCCCAGAGAGAAAATGAGAGATAATGATATGAAGAGGAAAATGAAATGAAGATAAAAATGATTGGGTTAAAATATCTTCTCCCAAAACCAAATTACCAAAATGCCCTTGCACATCTAGACCCATAACTTCCGTCCACGAACTCCGTTTCCTGCATGCCGCCTGTCTATGAACTCGTGAGTTCGAGATCTACGCAACGTTATCCAAAACACCACCAAAAGTGTCTCGAAACAAAACTTGATTTCCAATCCCTTTACCGACCAAGGGTAAAATCGTCATTTTACAAAAATAATTACGTAAACCCAATACTTAAAATTCTGGGTTGTTACAGCTTGTCCTTTTGAAATCTGTTCAAGGAAGAAGGCACAGGTTTAGTAACAAGATAGTTAATGATGTCAGCATACCAACGCAAAGAGCTGTTCATCAGAGAATGTCTCATAGAGTGGCAATTGATCAGCCACCTTAGTAGACTTGTGGATCAGCCTACTCAAATGATCTGCCACAACATTTTCACTCCCCTTCTTGTCTTGATTTCCATGTCAAATTCCTGTAGGAACAGCATCCACCACAATAGCCTAGGCTTGGCATCCTTCTTGGTGAGCAGATACATCAAGGCTGCATGATCAGTGTAAACAATCGCTTGAGTTTGAATTAAATAAGATCTAAACTTTTCTAAAAAAAAATAACAACTAAGAGCTCCTTCTCTGTTGTGGAGTAATTCAATTGAGCATAATTGAGGGTCCTGCTTGCATAGTAGATGACATGAGGCATCTTGTTCACCCTTTGGCCTTGGAAAGCTCCAACTGCGTAATCGGATGCATCACACATGTGCTTGAATGGCATGTCCTAATTGGTAGGCATGATAATGGGTGAGGTCGTGAGCTTAGCCTTGAGGAAATTGAATGCCTCACCGCATTCCCTGTCGAACTCAAACACAGCGTCCTTGGTTAGGAAGTTACATAGTGGTCTGGTGATTTTTGAAAACTCCTTGATGAACCTCCTGTAAAATCCAGCATGTCCCAAGAAAGATCTCACCTCTTTTACTGATGTAGGGCATGGCAACCAGTCTACAATGTCAAGCTTAGCTTTGTCCACTTCAATGCCACGTGATGAAATCACATGACCCAATATGATCCCATGTTGTGCCATAAAATGGCACTTTTCCCAGTTTAGCACTAGGTTACTCTCCTTGCATCTTTCTAACACTCGAGATAAGTTAGATACAAAAAGCTTAAATGAATGTCCAAACACAGATAAATCCATCCATAAAAACTTCAATAATATCGTCAACCATATATGAGAATATACTCATCATGCAACGTTGGAAGGTGGCAGATGCGTTGCATAGTCCGAAGGGCATCCTCCTATAGGAAAAAGTGCCATAGGGGCATTCGAACGTGGTCTTCTCCTGGTCCTCCGGGGCTATTGCAATTTGATTGTACCCAGAATAGGCATCTAGAAAGCAGTAATGAGAATGTCCTGCAAGACACTCAAGCATTTGATCAAGAAAGGATAAAGGAAAATGATATTTTCTAGTTGTGGAATTTAACTTCTTATAGTCTATACATACTATCCACCATGTTTGGACTCTATGTGGTACTAACTCATCATGTTCATTTTTAACCACTGTGATTCCACTTTTCTTTGGAACCACCTGAACTAGGCTTACCCACTTTGAATCAGAGATTGGGTAGATGACTCCAACATCCAAAATCTTGAGTACCTCTTTCTTCACCACCTCCTTCATTGGCGGGTTGGGCCTTCTTTGGCCTTCTCGGGATGGCTTGGCCACCTCTTCAAGTAGAATCCTATGCATACATTTGGAGGGGCTAATGCCTTTTGTGTCTACAATTGTCCAACCAATTGCAGTTTGTTTGGCCTTCAGAACCTGCACCAACTTATTCTCTTCCATAGAACTAAGGTTAGAAGAAATAATAATTGGAAGAGTCTGGTTCATACCTAGGTATGCATATTTCAGGTGCTCATGCAGGTGCTTCAATTGAAGCTCTGGGGCTTGAAGGATGGACGACAACATCTGCTTGGCCATGAGGGCCAGCTCCTCAAATGGTTGTTTGTGCAGTGGATTGGGGGTCACGACATTGAGGAATCTCACTTCCTCTGCCACGTGCTCATCAAGAATCCTAGAATCTGGAATAGGGCAACTAAATTCTTGCTCAAGTGGATATGCATTACATGAATTAGCCATTGTTTTCTGAAGCAAATTATCCATCATATTTAAAGGGAAATCAACTATACGTTCAAAAGGATATTGAATTACATCATGAATAGAGAAAGTTCGCAGTTTATCCAAAACTTTAATTAAAACTTGACCCTTTTTCATATCGATCAAACACCCAGCCGTGGCTAAGAGGGTCCTGCCAAAGATAAGTGGTGGCTCCTCACTTTGATCAATCCAATCCTTCTTGAGGATATAGAAATCCACTGGAATACAGGTATCACCTATCTGAACAACTACATCCCCAAGTACACCCATTATATTAGTGTTCAGTTATTATTTATGCATCATTTTGATGTCTTTATATGCCTCTCTTACATGTCTTTTGAATGATTTCGTGCCATCAATAGTAGAAAATGATCAATCTTGTGAGACTTGTGCAGATTTTGAGACACAGGTAAATTATGAGAAGAACGCAAAAATAATGACTAAAATCGGAGTTCAGATGAAGAAGATGTCCTCATTTCAATATCAGGTCCTGAATTGGGTCCTATGTGCACCAATGAGCCCTATTTTGGGTCCTTGGCCAAGTACCTCAGATCAGGCCATCCGTGTCCCCAACCTGTGTCTAACAACATCAAGTTCATGTCTTAGAAGTGCCAAGGATCTCAACCGAGAGCCAGGTATCGAGTCTTTGCGCCTAGGTGCTCCCTATAGACACGTTTGTGCCCTAATTAGGGCGCAGTTTTGCGATCTCCAGGTTTTGCCAGCTTCTGAGTGAGCCAAAGTCCATAATTCTTCAAGTTACATCATATTCCACCCTAAGACGTGGTTTGGATCAGTCATATTGGTCCAGGACATGACAAGTTCTCAATAAGTCCTTAAGAGGCTCAAAAGTGTTAATTTAGGGCCTTGCTGTGTAAAACATGTCTAGGGGCGGCCCAACCTAGTTCTTGATGTCCAAGTAACATCTAGAAGATTTCAGAAGTTGCCATGGCATGAAAGAAAGCTCAGAAGACTTATTGTACAACGTTTCCGCAAATCCTAGTCCAAGTCCAAGAAGGATTTCTCTTTTAAGTCCTTTTCAATTCAAACTAGAATAGGAGTTTTGAGTCAGTTTCTGATTAGGAGTTTATCCAAAACTATCTCCTACATTGTAAAGGTTTAGAGGCCTATATAAAGGACCTTAGGATTCGTGGGTGAAGATATCTAGACCTTAGCCGCAATTTACATTGTAATTCTGCTTTTAAATTTAAACAGTTTTTAGTTTCTTCTTGTGAGAGAGTTGGACGTGAGCATTGGAGGACAAGCCTTGGCGTGGTCTTCTGCTGTGTCTTGTCTTCAATAATCTCCTTTGTATCATTACTTTTATTGCTTTTACTTCAATGAATTCAATTATGTTTGTTTCAATTTCAGTTATGTGTGAGTAGTTCCTTTTAGAATTAGGGCTGCTTGAAGCCCTAGCCATGTTAGCTCGTTAAGTGAATTTTTATTCTTGATCTTGATTGCTATACATGCTGGATAATTCTTATTACTGTTTTAACTACCATTATTTTATGTTTATTAGACTTGCTACCTTGTTTGCATAAATTATTGATGGAATTGCTTGAGTCATCGTCATATCATCCTGTGATTCATTAGCATCAAGAGGTTGACGTTAAGAAACGATCTTGTAATCGGAATTCTCTTCGTACTTCCTGCATCATCTTAACTGGTAGGTGATACACGTTCTAGGCATATGCCGTGTCTAAAACAAGCTAAGTAAGAGAGAATAACATATGTTTATTGTACCAACGCCAGGACCTAGGCATGGGTACCTGATTCAAAATTTGCATAGTAATTAGGTCAAGATAATCTGGTTAAGAGCTATAATTGGTTAGAGTGGATAGTAGGCCCTGATTCACCTTAGTTAAATCAATCAACTTTCCCTTCATTTTAATTTACTGTTTTACTTTCTAGCGTGATAATCCAAAAGCATCAAAGCACCCCCTTTGTGTGTGTGTGTGTGTTTTTCTTTAAGTTAACAAATCTGAACTTAATTGGATTAAATGTTGATACAAGTCCTCGAGGGATCGACCTTTGCTTGCCAATATATTATCATAACCGATTTTGTATACTTGCAAAGATATAACCGTTAAAGATAGAGTACATATTCTTGTCCTTTATTTTTACGAACAATTAGTAACATAAGCATTTGCTAATCGAACACATAAATGAGTTGGTTTCAATTCTCCTAGATTGAGAGATTTATAGATGTGAAAAGGCGTTATACTCATAGAAGCTCCTGTGTCACATAAACAACATTCAAACCTTCTAGATTGAATAACAGAAGGAAGTGTGGGAGGTCTAGGATCATTAGCTTGATAGGCTTGCGCAATAGGGCAGCAGAGCAAGCCTTGGGGATGTCTATGATGTCATTTGATCTAAAACCCCATTTCCCAGCTACCAAGTATTTGATAAGCTTGGCAAATATGGGCATGTGCTTGACCAACTTGTGGAATGGCAAAGTGATTTGCAATTTCTGCAGCATGCTAATGATGGCTTCTTCAAATTCCTCATTCTTTTTGTTTTTATTTTGAAACCTGCGAGGAAAAGGTATGAGATCATCATCATTTGAGTAAAAATAAACTTTCTTAGTTGAATTAGGAGCTAAAGAGTTAGAAAGGTTAGGCTGGTCTAAATCCAGCCCTTGTCCTTAGACAAGGGCTGGGACACGGTCTGAGTCAGTTGGTGTCCTGTCGTGTCTGAATTATGAGAATTGGGCCTTATTGGGTGCCCCAACCTGTCTAGCTGTGGCATGGCTGGGACATGTCCCAAGATATGTCTAGGGAAGTGTCATGCGCTTTGGCGCAGCGTGTCCTGCGATTGGGATCCTAGGGCCTGCTGTGATTCTGCCGAGTCTGAAGTCTGCAATTCAGACGCAACCGGGACTTGTTCCAGTGGTTGTCCTGGCGTTTTTTGGTGCACATGTCCAACAATTGCACTGACCGTGTCCTGCAGTGAAGCCATAGGCCAGTTTTGCAGCGTGTCCCGTGGAATGCCTAGGCGCTATCCTGGCGGTAAGATGTTGGACAAGGTCTGCGGCAAGACCAAGGGTGCATTCTGCGCCCAATTTTGCGCCTATGGTAGGGTCTTGGTGTGCGCCATGGCAGGGTTGTCCTGTGGTGACTTTTTGAACCTTCCTTGCGGCAGACACTCAACAGAGGCGTCTTCATCGTATAACACGTCACGCGTAACTGGATAAGGGACAGCTTGCGGGCTGATAATGTCATATTTATATGTATTTAATGCCCTTCTTAACTAGGTTTTATGTTACGTTTTCTTGTGAAATTGGTTTTGTTAAGAGTTTAATTTGTGTTTTATAGATAATTAATCCTAATGATGGCTTTGGAGTTAATTTGATGATATGGAAGCTAAAAGAACTGATGAAGCTGAAATTACTGTGCAAAACATCCATACTCTTTTGGCCACCAGAAATTCCTCGGGATGAACTGGGTGATGTTCCTTATATGCTTGGAAAGCTATGGAAGTCTAGTTTTGGAAGAATTTATGGTACATGATTATGATGTTTTTAGAAGATGTTATCTCAGTTTTCGTACCGGAGGGTCAGCCAGAAATTTCTGCGCATTTTTTGACAATGTGGCGTCACAACTTACTAGTCTTGGAAGGTAACCTTTTTGGACGGTTCATGGGCATTTTGGGGCATTTAAACCTTCTTTTAATTCAGTTATAATCAGCTCTAATTGCTTGGGGTGACAATTGAAAGCCTAAGGAAAGTAACACCCTAAAGTAATTAAGGACTCTTCAATGTGATGGAATTTGATAGGGTGGAAATGAATTGATTTTGGATGGTTATAAAAGAAAAAAAAGGCAGAAGAAAAAAGAGGAGGTTAAAAAGGAAAGAAAAAAAAGATATATCCTAGCACCCATATCTTGATCCAAAGGTTCTCATAGCCTCCATTTCCATTGAAGATCAACCGAAGGAGCAAACCCGACACCAAAGGGAATATCTAAGGGTTTGTCCTATCTCTTGTTCAAACTTTGTAATTATGATTTTCATAACTATGATGTTTGTTAGTATGGTGATCTATGTTTATGTTATGGACTGGCCATCTATAATATGAATTTATTGATTTTATGAGACAAGGTTACAGTAGACACCATATGCTTAGCCTTGAGATAGCTTTATTGAATGAAAGAATTGTTATTGATGCATACACCATGCTAAGACACTTTTTGATTTTGTATGTTCCTTTTGAACTTAATGGATTTTTTATTTTTGACTTAGACTAGACACCATGGTTAAGTTGATGATTCAGAATACTTGGTTACATCCGGACACCTAACGGATATTCATAATACGATAGAACGAATCCTAGAAATTAAATTGAATATTTTTCACTAAGTTAATTAGAGGCATAGGATTGGATTGTTATGGTGAAATCAAATACCTAGTATTTTCATTCATTGTTTAACAAATCAATCATAAGAAGTTCTCTTTCATTTATTTGCAATTTAAATTACTTGTTTACAAAAACCAAAATTCTTTGTTGATCTTTTACTTTTTCCATTTTAGCAACTTTGTTTTATTTTTAGTTTTCTTTAGGGAATTGCATAATTGGATTTATTTAATAAACTTTACAAGTCCCTGTGGGTACGACACTTGTATTTGCTTGTTATACTATCAAATTGATTCGTACACTTGCGAGAAATATAATTTTGTTCATCACGGGCCTAGAAGCTTAGTGCCACTTCTTAGTGTAATGTAATTGGTAGTTGGATTCTGGAATCCCTTGGTGTTTACCAACACTTGGCTTGGCTATGTACCTTGCTCACGTTGACTTAACTGGGTTGCAAGTTGGCCCATCTGACTATCCAGATTGAAGATAGCTTTATCTGTCTTCGGTTGGTGTGAAAAGGTGTTTTTAGTCAGGGCTTGAAGCATAGCATCAGCTCAGGGTTCACTCCCTTGAGTGTGAGGAGCCTGAGGCTGCGGTGGTGCCTGATTTGGAGCTGTAGGTTCCATGGCCTGATTGTGGAATCCAGGTGGTGGATTCTAAATGCTATGATTGTTCTCCACCTGAAGTTAGGATGGTTCTTCCACCCAGGGTTATATGTATTGGAATAGGGATCGTCCCTAGGCCGTGAGTTACCATTGAAGCCTCCCACCATGTTGGCTTCTTCAACCATTAGGCACTCTTGCGAGCTGTGCCCCTGAACGGAACAAACATCACACATGTAAACACCCTTAGATTTCTCATTACACAATTTCTTCACCATTGTCGTGAATTGGCAATGTTGTCATCTTTTACCTTGCTCACTCCTCCCAGAGTTTTGGGCTGATGTCCCATGTAACTGAATTGATTCTCCCTTTGAGCAATACTCTCAAAAGCCTCCCAAGCCTCCTTGGTTGTGCTCTCTAGAACTCCTTTAGATTGGGAGTTCACCGTCAATCTATCACTGTTCTGCAGTCCCCTATTGAAGTACAACTGAGGTGGCAATCATCGATGTTATGGTGCGGACATGACTGAATGAGTTGGTTAAACCTCTCCTAGAATTCATAAAAGAACTCATCATCTTCTTGTTGTGGGTCCATAATCTCACTTTTCAGTTTGTTGATCTTGGCCACAAGATAGTACTGGGTGAGAAACTTGGATGACCAGTCTCTCCATGATGAGATAGATGCAGGGGCCAAGGAGTGAAACCAAGCCTTGGCACTATCCTTGAGACCGAACTGAAATAGTCTCAATCAAATTTCTACCTCTGTCATACCATTTATCGTCAATGTAGAGCACACCTCTATGAATTCCTTGATATGTAGATGAGGATCCTCTCCGAAAAGTCCATGGAATTTGGGAAGCATATGGATGGTCCCTGACTTCATCTCAAAGTTTTCCACCGTGGATGGTGGAAAAACAATCGGAAATTGGTCCTCTGAGACATGTGGAGTAGCAAACTCCTTCAGAAGCTGTGGGGCTGGAGGTGGAGGTGGTAGTATAATGTCAAGGCCTTGTTCCATCCTAGGTGATGGTGGTGGGCTTGGATGTGGAGACCTGTGGACTGAGCTATGAGCAAATGAAGCTAATGAGGAGTCGTGTACAGATCCTTGTACAGAGGCTCGGGATGACATAAACAAAAAGTACCTAATAGATAGAAAAAAAAAACTGATTTAAAACAATCTAAACTACTTGGACACCGCTGAGGGACAAGTCCACGGAAATGGCGCAAAAAACTTGTTGGTAAAAATAAAGAACAAGAAATATGAACTCTATTTCTAATAGTTATAAAATCCTTGCAAGTGCACAAATTGATATAGATAGTATAGCAGCAAAACAAGAGTCGATCCCTCAAGGACTTGTATCAACTTATAGAGCCAATTATAGTTTAGAGTTAAGAAACTCAGTTTAAGACTCAAGAAACAACAAAATAAAACAAGTAAAGTACCTAGACCTAGACTCAACACTATGAAGATAAACAAATACACAAGAACGCAAACAGGACTCTAGGTGACAAACACAATGACTTGAAACACAAGAAAACACAAAGGACTCAACTAAGGACTCACTTAAAAGCCTATGCGAATACAATGCTGATGCAAAGGTCCGGTTAAAGTTCACTCCACACAATTCATTATCTTATTACTTAGCATGTCCTAGTTGTTTCCTCTGCTTAGAACGTCTATCAATCCCAAAGAAGGTTAATAATCTAAGATGATGCATGAAGTACAAAAGGAATTTAATGACATCACAGTACCCCTAGAGAATGATTAATAATCTAGGTTGTCATGGGTTTAGATTACAAATATATGTAAAGCCATATACCATTGATGCCAAACAATTACAAGAAGATGACTAGTCTAACAAGCAATTATTCATGAATAGACAATGCAAAAAAATTAGTTAGATTCATTAACATAAACTAAGCTCATGATGCACAGTAATCTAAACCATATTCAACATTCAACATAATGTAAACCAAGAGCCAAAACTACATTGAGGAACTACATGGTTAGGGCTTCAAGCAGCCCTGATTCTAATGGAGACGACTCACACATGGTATTGAATAAAACGTTAAAGAAATTCATTATTACAAAGTAAAAGGAAAGGGAAGAAGAGAAAACATTGAGATTAATGGTGAGCCAAGGACACGCCCAAGCACTCTCCTTCGCAAAGAAAAAACTTAAAAACTAAAAACTGTAAAAATCTATGCGGCTCAAGGGGGGTGGAACCCACTTTCAACGTTAAGACCCTGAAGCCCTAGGGTTTTCCTTAAAAACTAGGAATTGAAGCTAACAACAAAAGCCTAAAAAACCCTTAAGGACACGCTGAAACAACCTTCCTATCTCAGCAGGGACAAATTCCAAAAATCTAGGACGTTTCTTGGACTAGAAGTAATCTATTAAGGCGGCAAGTAATCTCCACGCAGTCCAGGGAATTTTGATGCGTCAAGAACTATTCTAGAACCATCTGAGATGTTCTTAGAGAACAAAGCATGGTGGAACCTTTCTTGGATCTTCTTGACTTGGCTGGCACAATCTTGGCTCCTAGGACCTCATTATTGGAACTGTTAAGAACTCAACAGAACATTGACCAATGCAGCTAGGACAAACCACTAATTTCACTTTCATATGATGTATCTAGCATGGTTTTGGGCTTTGTCTAGCTCGAAAGCTCGTAGAAAACTCGGTGGCCCAATTTGGCTCAAATCAAGGCCCCCGGGAGGTCTTTTTGGGAGCAACATGTCATCGGCAGTTCTGGACGTACCACTTGATTTCATTAGCTCAGATAAGTGTTTAGAAGTGTACTGCTGGGTGGTGTCTCACTTTCTTCCATCAAGTTCCAAGTCATGTCCCATTTTGACTCAATCAGCATGTCACAACCTTAAAGAGGGAGCAACCGAGGCCACGGCCTGAGTTCATCACTGGGCTTGATCTCCGGCACTTCTGAGGAACACGGTTGGAACCTGGGACTTGAGGCATGTCAGGGGCAATGATTTGGACTTGGCTGAGAGCTCTGAAGACGCGCCATGGCTTGTTTGGGCTAGTTCTAGGACTCGGAATAAGGCGCATATGAAGTATCCTGGAGACATGTCAGGGACGCGTCTTCGCATGAACCATGGCTTATCATGGGCTTGATCTGCTAGTCCTCAAACATGGATTATGGACTCGCATGGCTTGATTTGAGGTTCTTAGTCCTTTCCCAAAATAGGGGGCAAGGACGCGCCAGGGCCTGGCTTAGGACTTGATAGTGAACTGAGGATAACTTCTTCATCTTAGCTCCAAATTGAGCCCTTCTTTTTGCATTCTCCTCAGAATATCCCTGAATTTCCAATTCTGCACATGTCTCATAAGAAGCATCACTTTCTACTATGGTTGGCCCACAATCATTCTAGAGACATGTAAAACTGCACTAAATGACATCAAATTGATTTATAAATATTGACTGAACAGCAAGTCCCACCTTGGTGACATTATGATAGAGTCAGCTGTGAGCTTGTCCTTGAGGGCCTCAAAGGACTCACGACATTCTTTGTTGAAGTCAAAGGGTGAATCCTTGGCACACATATTGCACAAGGGCCTTGATGAAACTACTTGATGAAACTCCTATAGAACCCAACATGTCCTAAGAAGGATGTGACCTCCTTGACTGAAGTGGGGTAGGGTAGGCCACTTATGACATCAATCTTGGCCTTGTCCCCTTCAATGCCACGACTTGAGATGACGTGTCCAAGTACAATGCCTTGTTGTACCATGAAGTGACACTTTTCGCAATTCCAGATCAAACTGGATTCCTTGCATCTTTCAAGTACTCTAAACAAGTTTGTTACACATAAATCAAATAAGTTTCCAAAAAAAGAAAAATCATCCATAAATACCTCAATGATGTCTTCCACCATGTATGAAAGTATGCTCATCAAACATCTTTGAAAGGTGGCAGGGGCATTGTAAAGGCCAAAGAGCTTCCTTCTATTGGAAAAATGGCTATAGGGGCATGTAAAGGTTGTCTTCTCTTGATCCTCAGGTGCTATGGCAATTTGATTGTAACCTGAATAGACATCTAAGAAACAAAAGTGAGAATGTCCTGCAATTCTTTCAAGCATTTAATTAATAAAAGGTAATGGAAAGTGATCTTTGTAAGTAGTGTAATTAAGCTTCCTATAATCTATTCATACTCTTCAACCCGTTTGCATTCCTGATGGCTATGATACCACTCTTCTTAGGCACCACTTGGACTGGACTCACCCACTTGGAATCTGAGATGGGGTAGATGATTCCCACATCCAAAAGCTTGAGGACTTCCTTCTTGGCTACTTCCTTCATAGGAGGATTGAGACGTCTTTGTGCCTCCCTAGTTGGTTTGGCCTCTTCCTCAAGTATGATCCTATGCATGCACTTGGAAGGGCTTATCCCCTTGATGTCAGCTATGCTCCATCGTATGGCCTGCATGTTGTCTCTAAGAACCTACATTAATTGACATTTTTGTGCAGAGGTTAGATTAGAAGCAATAATGACAGGAAGAGTTTGTTCCTTACCTAGGAAAACATACTTTAAATGCTCAGGCATGGGCTAGAGCTCAAGCTTGGGAGCTTCAATGATGGAAGGAAGAGTCTTTTCTTCCTTCATGGGCAAGGACTCAAACATGAGTGGCCTGTTGTACGTGTGTTGAGGCACGACCTCAAACATATTCAGTTCCTCAATGACACGGCCACCTAGGCCATTGTCACTATGAGAAGGCAGAGTGAGGGCCTTCTCAAGAAGGTCCTTTATACAAGAATTCATAATAGTTTGATGCAACAAAGATTCCATAGTGTTTAAGAGGAAGACAATGATAGGCTCTTGGGGATATTGCATAGTATCATGAATAAAAAAAGTCCTAGTTTTGTCTAATACTTGGATAGATATTTGGCCAAGGTATTAATTGATTTCACAATTTACGGTGGCCAAGAGAGGTCTCCCAAAGATCAAGGGAGGGTCCTCAGTTTCATTAGCTTTTTCCATTTTCAAGATATAAAAATGAGCAAGTATGCATGTATCACCTATTTGAACTATCACATCTTCAATCATGCCCATAAGTTGTGTCACAGAAGACTTAGCAAGTCAACACAAAGCTGAGTAGGTTTTTATTCTCATAAAGTAAGTGAATAGTAAACATGAAAGGGCATAATACTTACTGAGGCTCCTGTGTCACAAAGACAATGCTCAAACCTCTTGGACTGAACGAAACATGGAAGGGCAGGAGGCCCAAGATCATTGGCCTTACGTGGCATGCCTTGAAATTCATTGAGGGTGGCTGCACTAATGTCTAGGACATTGTTAGGGTCAAAGCCACGTTTTCCAGCCACTAGCTCCTTAAGTAGCTTGTCAAAGATGGGCATAGTCCTCACAAGCTTTGAAAATGGCAAAGTGATTTGAAGCTTGTGATGCATGGTTGCGAGCTCTTGCTCAAATTGAGCATGCTTATCCTTCTTTTGGAACCTACGAGGAAAGGATAAGTCAACATCATTAGTAACAAGTGGAATACTAAAAGTAACTTTTGACTTTGAATTTAAAGGCAAAGAAAGGTTAGAAAGCTCATTATGTGATGTGTCTTGGCCATTCAGGGCTAGCCGAAAAGGTGGCTCCTGAGCAGCCTCTCGGGTAGGTCCAGCGCCTAAACTGCACCCTAAATCTGGCTCTCTAGTGCACCCTAAACTGCGACAAAAAACAGGACCTCGAATAGGCTCTGCGATGTGCCCTAATACTGGTCCTGCGCCTAAAACAGGACATGCAGCAGGTTGTATTAGGTCTTTGACGTGCCCTTGGCCTTGCAGCGGCTGTTCCAGCTCCTTTCTAGTCATGAGTTGAATAGCATTGGCAGTGGCCTTACGGAAGGTGTTTTTGGGGTTGATTTGGACTTGACTAGGGATTTGGGGTCTAGTGTCCAATTTGTTGAGCTGGCTTTCTGTATGCCCTAATTGGTTTTCAAGGGCAGTGATGGCAAGATCAATTTGAACCAAATGGTTCCTAGTATCCTATTGAAAGGCAGTAGTTCTTTGGATTAGGGTTTGCATCAGGTCCTCAAGTGACTTGCCTGCCAAGGTATGGTTTGCTGGAGGTGGAAGGTGAGGGGCCTAATTATGAAGTTAAGGGGCCACGACATGCCCTTGGAATCCAGAGGGTGCAGTAGGGTTTGTCACATTCTGATTGTTACTCCAGTTGAAGTTTGGATGCTTCACCATGGCCGTGAGTTGTGCTATGGTGTCATCCATGTCCTACTCATGGCACTAAGTGTTCTAGACTACTGACCTCTATGACTAAACTGCTTTTCCCTTTGAGCAATGTTCTCAAAGGCTTCCCTGGCTTCCTTAGTTCTACTATCCAAGACTCCCTTGGATTGATAGTTCACCATTACTCTGTCACTGGTTTTCAACCCACCATAGAAGTACAACATCAAGTGACAATCATCAATGTTGTGATGGTAGAATGCCTGAATCATTTGATTGAACCTTTCCCAAAACTCATAGAAAGATTGATCCTCAGCTTGCTGGGGTGTCATGATCTCAGTCTTGAGCTTGTTGGTCTTGGCCACGAGGTACTATTGGGTGAGAAACTTGGAGGACAATTCCCTCTATGATGTAGTGGATGCAGGTGCAAGTGAGTGGAACCATGCATTGGCTTTGTCCTTAAGGTTGAAATGGAATAGTCTCAATCTGATTTCAGCTTCAGTCATTCCATTGATTCCTAAAGTGGAACATACTTCCACAAACTCCTTCATGTGCAAATGGGGGTCCTCACCTGAGAGGCCATGGAACTTAGGGAGCATGTGGATTGTTCCTGATTTAAGCTCAAAATTTTCCACTGTGGAAGGTGGAAAGACTATGGGAAACTAGTCTAGTCTTCACTGACATGAGGACTAGCATACTCCTTGAGCAGCCATGGTGGTAGGATAGCAAGGACACGTTCCTCAGCCATTCTTGCAGATGGTGGTGGACTTGGATGTGGGGAACCTTGGACAGATGATGAGGTAGATGGAACTGAAGAGCCGTGTACAGAGCCTTTGGTAAAATCGTGCGATGACATAAACCTAAGTACCTAAAGCAAAAAGAAACTAAGTTAAAACAATCTCAGTAATGGACATCGTTGAGGGACAAGTCCCCGACAACGGCGCCAAAAACTTGTTAAAAGAAAAGTACAACGATAAATGTAATACAAATCTTAACAATTAGAACCTATCAAGTGCACTAATCAAAAGGCATAATAGCAGTACAAGCAAGGGTCGAATCCCACAAGGACTTGACTCAACAATGTACAATCCCACAAGGACTTGACTCAACAATGTACTCAATGAAATAGATTGCTTAGCTCACAAGTTAGGTACTCAAAACAGAAAATAAAGACACTAAGTAGATATGCTTTGACACTAACAAGACTCTAAACAAAGACACTAAATACGACACGGATAAGGGGGGAGTGGGGTTTTGAGTTCAAAAGATGCTTAAAGTTAGGTAACAAGTAATGCAAGAAAACAGAAAATAAACAAAGGTTGTAAACAAATTAAAAGGCAAATTAAGACAGTCCCTATCCACACCTAACCACAATGGTTTCCAACTTGGTTTCCAAGGTTCAATTATCATGTTTGTTTCTTGGTCTAGTGCCCATGCAAGGGATCTCTTAAGCTCACCCTTACATATTTTATCTCTTCTTAATTTGTAAGTCATAGGCCTCACGGGCACCTAAGATATCTATCATATTAAGCTTAACTTAGTCACACGATTTCCAAATTAAGCACAAAGAGAAGTATTAAGTTCTAAAGGGATTTAAAGACACTACACTAACCCTAGGGATTGCATGGCAACCCTTGGAATGTCATGGATTTCTTCACAGCTTATGCTTGTTATAATCCTTGATGCAAATTGACAGGACCCTTCCCGAATTTCGTCTCCAAATCCGCGAAAGCCCTGCTCCCGTCTGACAGCTTTTAACCACAAAATTTAATACCTAGAATACCCTTAATCTTTGGAAACATCAAATAAACTTTATAGGGGTTCCAACAGAACCTCCTCTGTACCTGATTGACCTTCGCCTACCTATTAGATGAAGGATAGCCTAGTAGTCTACAAACTGCCTCGGAGGACCTCCTCCGCAATCAAACAAGGCAACTAACGTGTCATCCTCATGTGAAACGTCACCAACTCATCCATCTGGGTCAACGCCCACACCACCCACTAACCCTGATGACGAAGGTACCTGACTTGGTTAAATTGAGTCACACGGTCTTACCCCGAGTCGTAAGTCGATATCTTGGCTCATCTTGAGCACCCCGAGTTGTATCTTGATTTCCCGGCTCATCTTAAGCACCACGAGTCGTAACTCGATATCCCAGCTCATCCTGAGCACCCCGAGTCGTAACTCGATATCCCGGCTCATCCTGAACACCCCGAGTCGTAACTCAATATCCCAGCTCATCTTGAGTACCCCAAGTCGTAACTCGATATCCCGGCTTATGCCTAGCCATAGCTCAATATCCCCTCAAGCCTATGATGGAATCCTCCATGACATATCTCATATCATTCCGAGCGTATGATGGAATCCTCCCTAACATATCTCATATCAATCACCAGGGTCAAAACCCTAATCAACGATCTGACGGAGAAATACCCTCCAACGCCAGTCGAAGAAACCTCAACAATGTGGCAGAGAAATACCCTCCAACGCCAACATCGGAGAACCCCGTGGTATAACATAATACAAAGAAGTACTCATGTCACGCAATCCCGGAAACCCAGTCTGTTCACAGTGCATCCAAAATACCAACTCAAAGAAACCCTAGCCCCAAGTAACCCTTTGACATACCAATAACCCAGCTTCTCCTTGACCTCCTGAGCCAAAACCCGCTCTGTGGTCGTCCATTACTGCTGAGATTACTCAAACGGGGCTCTAAACGAAATCCAACAGCCTCAAAATTGCCAAAATCCGATCTGAAATGTTCCAAAACCCTAGACACCCGTCATTGGGGGCCGAGAAATAGCCCCACGTGCCGGTAGAAGGCCAGACCACTCGCCGCCATGCGTCGCCACGAGCGTCTGCACTGTCATAGTAGAATTTCATCACTATGACGGAATATTCTGTCAAACCTGATGGAATATCCTGACGGAATAGGACTCTTTAGTCCAAACTAACGACATTAGGGTTCCGTTAAAACACTGTGACCTTTTGACGGAATATGCTAACGCCGTCAACATATTCCGTCAAACCCTGATGGCGTCAGTTGACTGGACGCTGACTTTGTTGCCACGAGGCTCCACGTTGTTGCCAGGTGGCATGCCACATCAGCCACGACGACCAGACCACCGCTGCAGCCACCGTCGTCGGTGGTCAAAATATGGGTTTCCTCGCTGGAATCCGCCATTAATGGCCGAAAGCTCAAGCTTCCCAGATTCCTCAAAATTCCACCATTTTTTCCGATCCAAGTGTATAAGCTCATCAACTCTTTCCCAGGAGTCCGAATCGAAGCTTAGAATTTAGAAAACATACCTCATTCGCTAGGAATCTAGCCGAGAAGTTTCAGTCCACCTCTCTTATTCCATCCGCCGTCTACGGTGATGCTCCCACCTCGATAATGACTCCAAACTGCTCGTGGAGTTGAGGGGAAGACTTCCACGGCCTTGGATTTGGTCAACTCGACCCAAAAACGAGATGATGAAGATGATGGTGGTGTGGTGATCGCACAGAGAGAGAGAGAGTGGTCGAGGGAGGAGAAAGGGTGATTCTGGGCTGAGTCCGCGTAGAGTCTCTGAAAGAGAGAAAATATCCCCCCAATTTTGGAATTTTCTGAAATGACCAAACTGCCTCTGAAGCTTCTAGACCCACAACGCTCTCACTAGGTCTTCGTTTTTCGCCTGTCGCCTGTCTACGAATTCGTGAGTTCGAGACCTATGAAATGACCCAAGAAAAAATTCCAAAAGTACTGTCAGACAAAAAGTGACTCCCGAACCCTTCCGAAACTGAGGGTAAAATCATCTTTTCTTTCATTAAATTCTCAAATTAATTTAATTTTTGGTCCGGGTCATTACTTAAATTCACCTTTAAGTTGTGCAAGTAAAATGGCCAGTTTTAAGAACACAAAATAGTCTCAATAAAAATAGTAAATCAATCCACCAAAGCAAACAAAATAACCAAATCAAGGACCAAAACCAAGTTAAGAAGTTTCCATGGCTAGGGTTTCAAGATCAGCCCTAACTTAAAGGAAACTACTCACTACGCATAATGAAAAACAAGAGCATGAATTGTATTGAATAAAGAAGTGAAAGATTGAACCCAATAATAACCCTTGATTGAAGACTCAAGAACGGCTTTAAGATCCTCCTTCAAGAACACTTCTTGGACTTCGTGAATGTTCTGTCATTATTTATGCATCATTTTGATGTCACTTAGTACCATTTTAAATGTCTTTTGATTGAATTCGTGCCAACCAATGTAGAAAATGATCAATCTTGTCAAACTTATGCAGATTTGGAAAGATAGGTAAATTCTGATAACAACGCAAAAAGAATGGCTCAATTTGGAGTTATAACGAAGGAGATGTCTCAAGTTGAAGTTCATGCCCTAAAAAGGTCCAAAACCGCGTCCTATAACAAACTCGGGACATGCTAGAATCGAGCCCGAAGACATGTCCTTGACGTGCTAAAGAAGTCCTTGCCGTGTCCTTGATGATGCCAAGTTATGCGCTGAGTCCAAGTTCCAAGTCCATTTCCTAGGAAATGCCAAGACAAGCCAGGACGCACCCTAAATTGTGACATGTCCTGCGCCCTAAATGTGCACCCTAAACGGAGCCCTGAAGAGCCCCTGTTGAGCCGTAATTCATATCTGGTTAGGCCAAAGTGTATAAATACGTAGAACTCAATGGAACCAAATGAGACAAAGGATGAAATTGGGCTTTAAAACACTTACCGAAACTAATGGCATCAACTGGCGTGCTCAGAATTGCCAAAGACATGCCCTTAGCATCTTTTGCCGTAAAAGACATCTTGAGAACCCTGATTTGAGCAAAATTGGGCCATTGACATTTCTTCAAGATTTTGATCAGGATAGAGCCCAGAACCATTCTAGATATATAATAAGGAAGTTAAAGGAGTGGTTTGGCCCAACTGTTTTGGTCAATGACATGCTTAGTTTTCGACAAGTCTAAAAGGAGGCCCAAAGGTGTCAACGTCAAAGGTGTCCAGGGTTGGACAAGCCCAATCCTCGATGTCCATGAAGCCTCCAGAAGATCTCACAAGCTGCCTTGGTATGCAAGAAAGCCCAGGAGATGGATTCTAAAGAATTGCCGCATAGAAGCTCTCCTTATCCTACTAGGAATCCCTTTTTCGAGTCCTTTTGCCGGACAGACTAGGATAGAAATCTTTTAGTCATTATGTAATTAGGTTTTGCAAATAATATAATTTCCTATCTTGTAAAGCTCTTGGTCTCCTATAAATAGGAGCATAAGCCTCACGGTTCAAGGACCCTAACTTTTAGATCTAGCTGCAAATACCATTGTTTTTACAATTTTGAGTTTTAAACACTTTGAGTGTTGAGAGATAGTATGGAACATAGAGGAGGATCTTGGAGCACCCTTGGCGTGTCCTTCAAAGTCTTCCATTGTTTTCTTACCTTCGTGTATTCATTCATTATTTTGATTATGATTTTCATTATGTTGTGTTTTATAATTATGTGTGAGTAGTCTTTTTGGGATTAGGGCTGCTTGAAGCCCTAGCCATGTTAGTTCGTTAATTAGATTTTGGCCTCTTGATTTCAATTGCTTTGAGTGCTAAAGAAATTGGATTACTGAGCTTAATGAACTTAATTGATCTTTATGAGATTGGCCACCTTGTTTGCATATAATTATTAATGAAATTGCTTGAAGGACCACGATATCATCTTGTGATTTATTGCACAGGGTTGGTAGAGGGATACCTATATGTAATCTAAACTCATGACAACCTAGGACCGCACATCACTTTTCTAGGGGTAGTGTGTTGACATTAAATTCTCTTTGTACTTCATGCATCATCTTAACTGGTAGGTGATAGATGTTTTAGGTACTCATTCGGTTCAGAACATGCTAAGTTTGAGAGAATAATATTGTGGAGTGGGCCTTAGAAGGACCTTTGCATGGGCACCTAATTAAGAGAATTCATAGTAATTAAATTAAGAAAGTCTGGTTAAGAGCTTGAATTGGTTAGGTTGGATAGTAAGCCTTAATTCGCCTTAGTCAACAAATTGAATCAACCTATCATCTTTGCATTTAAATTTCTTGCTTCTTTTAATTGTTTATTTTAATCTTCAGAATTCCAAAAAGTATAAACCACCAACCACACCCCCACCCCCCACCACCCAACCCCCACCCCCCCACCCCCCCCCCCCCCCCCCCCCCCCCCCCCCCCCCCCACCCACCTTTCCCTTGCCTTGTATCCTTACCCGTGTCTTGTTGTGTCTTTAATTTGAGTCTTTTTCGCTTTCAGATTCCTTTTCATATCTAAGGTAACCTGGGTCTAGGCGTGTTCTTTGTTTTCTTGTACTGTTTTAGTGTCTTTTAATTGAGTTAATAAAATCCAAACTTAATTGGATAAATCGTTGAACAAGTCCTCGAGAGATCGACCCTTGCTTGCCATTATATTATCATGATCGATTTTGTGCACTTGCAAAGATATAACATTTAAGAATATAGTTCGTATTTATTGTGTTCTTTATTTTTACTATTAGTGAACAAACCTCACGAACAAAGTTCTTAGAAGTAAATAAAAAGTATCAAAAAGTGTCTTAAAATAGCGTCTCTAAACCAATGGACAAGGCTCCCATTTATAGATGACAGGGCCCTTCCCGAGTTTCCCCTTGAAACCCGGGAAAAACCCTGCTCCTGTCTGACAACTTAATAAAATTCCCAAAATACCCTTAAGCCCTTGCAAACCATTATGAGAATTCTGCCAAAAATCCGGCAGAATCTCCCCTTAAGGACTGGTTAACCGTCTTCCACCAGTCAGACGAAGGATCAGATAACACTCGAAATGCCAATAGCACAAGCATGCAATGATGTAAATGCAGAAATAAATATCCTATTGTAGGTAAACGTGTAGTTGAAATGTAATGCCTCCGCCTTTGGATATGCCCACGTCAATTCAACAGCCTAGAGGGGATTTAAAACACGAAAAAATGAGAGTGGACAAAAATAATCATTTAAAACCATTTCCAAGGAAAACATACATTTTCCCCTCCACGAATAAGACCATGCATGCATAACATAAAAGTCCTTTTCAACAAATCCATAAGGATAACCCGAAAACATACCGGAAAATCCATTGTTTTTGTTAAAACACCGGTGGGACCCACGAAAATCCGTATGATGAAAACATCCCGTGGTCCACAACCCTGCTTTGACAACCCTCCTCAAAGGAGTTTAAAAATCATGAAACGAAACCAACCTGGACACAAAATATATCAAAACATATCCCACTGTTCCTGAATAAAATCCCGAGACGTAGCTCAAAATCCTCCACACACCCGATATACCTTGAGTTGTGCAGAACCCTGTACTATGCATAGACAGCCTCAAAGACCCGGTGGAGAAAATACCCCTCAACACCAGCATCGGAGAACCCTCAACGATCTGACAGAGAAAAACCCCTCGATGCTAGTCGGAGAAAACCTTGATCCTCTGGGATAATAAATCAGTGAAAACCAAAATTCATGTTTTGAAATCCTTGTTTCCTGACCTAAGCCAAATTCATTGAAAAACCGGGTCTATGCCCAAATCCAAGGAAATCACACATCCGGGTTTACCCCCAAAACCATGGACTCAAAATCTATCAAGTCAAAACCATTTAATAACATAGTCCATAAAACTAGGCCACAGCCCAAAACATTGTTTTCATAGTAATATTGAAAACTCGTGCCCAGTCATCATTTAATAGCACAATTTCTAAATTCCATAAATGTACCAAAATAATATATAACAATATTTAATTCAAATATACCTTTATGCATGCATTATAATTTATAAACCAAATTCCACTCACTGATAGCTCAATCCCGAGTTGTACGCTCCAATGAAGTTCGCAGAGCAGCATCGCTTGTGTTGGCCGGAAAATCGATCAGAAGGTTTCAGTTTTCCTTTCCTTGGATTGGTGTCTCCCGCGACTGTTTCCTTCGACGATTAATATGGTTTTGATCGTAGGAAGGAGGGGAATCTGATGGATTGAACAAAATCGGCCAAAGTTGCCTTGAATTGGATTTCAAATTTTGAAGGTTTTTGGGTTCGGTGTGGGTTCGGTCGGTGTCGGTGTCACGGGTTTGATGTGCAGAGATAGAGATAAACTTCAAAAGTTCTCGTGAAGTCTGGATTAAATAGCTACCCAGGGAAAATTTCCAAAATGCCCCTAAACAAGCTATACCCGTAACTCGCTCGCACGGACTCCGTTTTCTGCGTACCACCTGGCTACGAACTCGTGAGTCCGAGACCTACGCAACGGTACTCGAAAAAATTGTCAAATGTGTCTCCACAAAAAAATTTACTTCCGAGCCGCTTATAAAACCAAGGGTAATTTTGCTCTTTCCCAAATTAATTTACGAAAATTTGCTACTTCAATTTCTGGGTTGTTACAATAGATAACCGCGAAACTGTTTCCTACAAGACTAGCGTGTTCTAAAACTTCTATTACACTTCTAAATGGATAAGTAATCCCCAGAATCTTGGATAACCAATATGAACACGGTTGGAAGGTGTGAACAAAAGCTGGTACTTGGGCAGCACAGTTGTCTCGATCAGGCCCCTGGGGAAGTCTTTGTAGCACCTTGGGTCATTTTTGGCTTCAATCGGGATCATAGGCCTTGAAAATGCCTGAAGGCATGATCAAATACCTGTAGGATGGAGGATGGCCTCAATGGTCTCAATCGAGTCATGTCCAGGGATATGCACTGGACCGAGTTGTCTTTCGATATATTGACACCGCTAAGGCACGCTAGGGACCTGTTTAAGGGCACAGTCGAGGCTCTAATTTGGGCACATCCGGAGCTCAGTTGGGGCTCCTCTTGGGTGTCTAGCAACGTGTCAAGGCCACGAGTTGGGGAACTCTTCTAGGCTTGACAAAGGCATGCCTTGGCTAGATCTGGGGCTCTCGAGGCCACGCCTTGGCCATATCTGGGCCGCTCGAGGCCACGCTTTGGTGTGGCCATAAGACTCGATTTGCATGTCTCTTGGACATGTCAAGGACACATCCTGGGCTAACTTCCCGACATGTTTAGGGCTCAGTTCTTTGCATGACACAAGCATGCTATGGGCTTGATCTTCGCGTGACATGGCCCTGGCGTGTCCTTGGTGTGCCTTGTGCAGGGTACGAGTGGAGTCTGGGATGCGTCCTACGACACGTCCTGGGACGAGTTTTGGGACGCGTTCTTGGACAGGATCATCGGCATACTTGAATTTGAACAACTCAAGATCTTCTTTCCAATCCTTGTCATGACCTCCATTCGGAATAGCCTTGTCAAAACCTAAGCAATAAGGTATGGACAAGATTGAGGGATCCACTATCTAGGGCTAGAATTTGATTTAGGTGAAAGCAAGGCTCGTGTTTGGCTTCAAACTGGGTTAAGGGAGCATGCAAAGGGTAGTCATGGCTTCAAGAGGGTTCAAACATGCATAGCCTACATCACTTCTTATGGTTTATCAAACTTAGCATCAAGAGCCTCTACAAAAGATGTATGTTCTTTGAAATTCAACGTAAATTGCTACTAATGAGATCAAGCAATGTAGAATGAATTGAACAGCGTTTAAGAGTAGAAACACAGTAGATCTCTCAAAAAAAAAGGCATTGGACTCAAAATGTCACATAGGGTAGTCTCCACTAATTTTCTAAGGTTCACTTAAACAAAGTCATTTTTTAGCTCAATTTCTTGAACTTAGGAATTAAGTTTAAGAATATGGTTCAAACTAAAGCATGGCATGGATTTAGTAAGGCATTAATGATTAATTCAGCATATGTACTCATTTATAAGCAAATAATTAAGTTCCTAGTTATTATTAAGCCATAATATCTACTCATATTTAATTTCATGTTTGACCCCTTTACTTGTCTTTTTTTTAAAATCATGTCAACCATATTACAAAGTGATGCTTTTGTGAGATAGGTGCAGGATTTAGAAAAATAACCTAATTCTAAGAATATTAGAAAAAGAATGGCTCAAATCGGAGTTCAAATGATGGAGTTGTCCTCAATTTACTATCATGTCCTAGACCTGTCTCAAGATGTACCAGTGCGCACTATTTAGGGTGCAGCTCAAGTACCTCGTGTCGAGCAATCCGGGTCCCAACACCATGTCCGAGGGCAAGCAAATGAAGCCCATGACATGCCCTTGTCATGAAAAGAATCGAGCCAGGACGTGTCCTCAAGACACCCCATAACCGAGGCCCAAATTGTGTCCCTGACACGTCCCAAAGTGCCTAAGTCATGCCTCAAGTAAGTCACTAATCGAGCCCTAGAAAAAGGCAAGTACACGTCCATCAAGTTCCTGCTCCGCCCTAATCAAGGCCGCGACTGCGCCTAAGTGTTGTCTATATATCGACAAGTCCCTGACAACGCCCAGAAGGGGCAAATGTGGCCATCCACCACCCTATGGCCATTCGATTGAGACATGAGGCTTTTCCAGAATCTATATACCATATTGAAGCCATTCCAGTGGTAAGGAGCGACAAGGTGCGACTATGACATCCTAAGGGCCAGGTTCCAATTTCTAGCGCTTGACTGAGGAACCTACCCAGATTCCAGCCTGGCTACTTAGTGATAAAATGTTTTCACACCTGCCAGCGTGCATTCACATTCCAGCCGTGTTCTGATTGGTTTTCCAAGATTCTAGGGACTTCTTATTCATTTGGAAGTGTAATAGCATTCTAGAACACTCTAGACAAGGGTTTCTAATTCTAATCCTTGTAGGAAAAGGTTTGTCCCTTGTCTATAAAAGGGAGCCTTTGTTCAGTGTTTTACAGACGCTTTCTTAGACACATTTAGATACTTTCTATTTACCAGTTTTAAGCTTTGCTTGTGAGGTTTGTTCACGAAGACCAAGTTGTATTCTTGGAGGATTGCTTGGAGCCGTGCTTGAACTTTGTCCTTGAGAGTATTTTTTTGGTTTAATCTTTTAATTCTTTATTTATTACAATTCATGTTTATCCTTTTCATTATTCGTAGCAAGTAGTTTTTTTTAAGTTAGGGCTGATCTTGAAGCCCTAACCATGGCAACTTCATAATTTGGTTTTGGCGCTTGGTTTGGTTATTGTGTTTGCCTTGGCAGATTGATTTACTATTTTTATTGAAACTATTTTGTGTTCTTAAAACTGGCCATTTTACTTGCATAACTTAAAGGTGAATTTGCATCAAGGATTATAAGAAACATAATTTGTAAAGAAACCAATGACATTCCTAGGGTTGCCATGCAATCTCTAGGGTTAGTGTAGTGTCATTAAATCCTTTTGGTAATTAATGCTATCTTTTGTGCTTTGGCAGCTTAAGAGAACTATTGGATAATTAATTAGAAGTTTAGTAGCTTAAGAGACCTAAACATACAAAGAGACCCCTAGCATGGGCACTTGACCAAGAAGTAAACGTGATAATTGAACCTTGCAAACAAAGTTAGAAAACGTTGTGGTTATGTGTGGATAGGGACTGCCTAAACTTTTCCCTTTAAATGATTACAACCTTTGCTTATTTATCTTGTTTCTTACATTACAAGTTATTTGATTTCATAGCATCTTTTGAACTAAAAATCCCCCTTTTGTTCGTGTCCTGTCTAGTTTCCTTGTTTAGAGTCTTGTTTGTATCAAAGGATATGTACTTAGTGTTTTTGTTTTCTATTTGGAGTACCTAACTTGTGATCTAAACAATCTATTACATTGGTTACATTGTTGAGTCAAGTCCTTTTGGGATTCGACCCTTCCTTGTACCACTATATTGTCTATTGATTAGTGCACTTGCTAGGATTTAATTGTTAAGGATTGTGTGCATTTACTTGTCATACTTTTCTTCCAACAAGTTTTTGGCGCCGTTGCCTAGGAATTGTCCCTCAACGGTGTCCATTGCGTAGATGGTTCGAATTTAGTTGTTTTTTTTTTAGGTACTTTTATGTCATCACAAGGTTCTGCTAGAGGCTCCATACACGGTTCTTCAGGTCCATCATTTGCATCATCATCAATTCAAGGTTCCCCACATCCAAGTCCACCACCATCCCCTAAGGCAGAGAGATGTGAGGAAGGTTTCCTTGCAATCCATCCCTACGGTTGCTCAAGGTGTATGCCACTCCTCATGTTAGTGAGGATCAATTCCCCCTTATCTTTCCACCTTCCATGGTGGAAAACTTTGAACTCAAATCAGGAACAATCCATATGCTTCCTAAGTTCCATGGCCTTTCGGGTGAGGACTCCCATTTGCAAATAAAGGAGTTTGTTCAAGTATGTTCCACTTTAAGAATCAATGGCATGACTATTGCTGAGATAAGATTAAGGTTGTTTCACTTTAGTCTTAAGGATAAGGCTAAGGCATGGCTTCACTCACTTGCACCCGCCTCCATTACATCTTGGAGGGACTTGTCCTCTAAGTTCTTCACTCAATACTACCATGTGTCCAAAACCAACAAATTGAAGAGTGAAAGCATGGATCCACGTCAAGCTGAGGATGAGCCTTTCTATGAGTTTTGGGAAAGGTTCAATCAAATGATTCAAGCATGCCCTCAAAACAACATTGATGAGTGCCGCTTAATGTTATATTTCTATGGTGGCTTGAAGCATAGTGATAGGGTGATGGTTAACTCTCAATCCAAGGGAGTTTGGGATAGTACTGCTGAGGAACTAGGGAGGCCTTTGATAACATTGCTCAAAGGGAAAAATAGTTTAGCTATAGGGGCTAACTATCTAGAACCCTGAGTAGTGTCAGTAGGGATAAGGATGATACCATAGCACAACTCACAACCATGGTTAAGCAATTATGTGACAACAAGGCCAAGCCAACTATGACTTGTGAAGTGTTCTCAATTCAGGGGCATGATTCTCAAACTTGTCCTATGGAAGAAGATGTTAACTACATTGACAAGTACAATGATGGTATGAGGCCATGTAATGACCCCTATTCTAACACTTCCAATCCTCGATGGAGGAACCACCCAAACTTCAAGTGGAGTAACAATCAAAATGTACAAAACCCTAGTGCACCCCCTCCCCAAGCGCATATCATGGCCCCTCAAGTCCAAAACTAGGCCCCTCAGTATGCACCACAAGCAAACAATGCCATGGGAGGCAAGTAAATTGAGGAAGTCCTACTTTCCACTCCGAATATGGTACAGTCTCTAGTTCAAAGCACTATTGCATTTCAACAAGAAACTAGGAACCACCTGGTTCAAAATGATCGAGCCATTACCGCCATTGAGACTCAAATAGGTCAGATGGCAGGTCAACTTAATAGGTTAGACCCTGAACCACAATTGCCTAGCCAAGTCCAAGTCAACCCCAAGAATGTGTATCCAAAGGCCACTGCAATGCCATTCAGCAGAAGAGTGATAGAGAGCTTCGAAGTCCACATCATGACCATAGTGCCTTGGAAGACCCTGATTTAGGGCACAGCCGAGGACCAGTCGTAGGGCCAGAATTAGGGACCAGTCATGCTGCAGTACCTACCCGAGAACCTGCTCAGGAACCACTTTCCAGGACAGCGTTAAATGGCCAAACCAATGAGCCTTCTAACCCTACTTTGCCTTTAAATGCAAAGTCTGAAGTTAGTTTTAGTAATCCACTTGTTACAAATAATGTTGACTTACCTTTCCTCATAGGTTCAAAAAGAAGGACAAAAAGGCTCAATTTGAGCAAGAGCTCACAAGCATTCTTCACAAGCTTCAAACCACATTGCCATTCTCTAAGCTTGTGAGGACCATGCCCAACTTTGCCAAGCTTCTCAAGCACCTAGTGGCTGGAAAACGTGGCTTTGACCCTAACAATATCCTAGGCATTAGTGCAGCCACCTTGATTAAGTTCCAAGGCTTTCCACCCAAGGCAAATGACCCAGGCCCTCCTGCTTTGCCGTGTGGTATTCAATCCAAAAGGTTTGAGCATTGTCTTTGTGGCACAGGATCCTCTGTAAGTATCATGCCCTTCCAACCTAACATCTTGCGGATAAGCCCTTCCAAGTGCATACATAGAATCATACTTGAGGAGGATGCCAAACCAACTGGGGTGGCACAAAGACGTCTCAATCCTCCTCCTATGAAGGAGGTAGTCAAGAAGGAAGTCCTTAAGCTTTTATATGTAGGAATCATCTACTCTATATCTGATTCCAAGTGGGTCAGTCCAGTTCAAGTAATGCCTAAAAAGAGTGGCATCACAGTTATAAAGAATGACCAAGAGGAGCTGGTCCCTCAAAGAGTCCAAACGGGTTGGAGAGTATGCATAGATTATAAGAAACTTAATTCTACTACTTGCAAATATCACTTTCCATTACCTTTTATTGACGAAATCCTTGAAAAACTTGCAGGGCACTCTCACTTTTGTTTCTTAGATGGCTATTCAAGATACAATCAAATTTCCATTGCCCCTGAAGAAAAAGAAAAGACAACCTTCACATGTCCCTATTGTACTTTTGCGTATAGGAGAATGCCCTTTGGCCTTTGCAATGCGCCTGCCACCTTTCAAAGATGCATGATGAGCATATTTTCAGACATGGTGGAGGTCATCATTGAGTTAATTATGGATGACTTCTCTGTTTTTGGAAATTCCTTTGATTTGTGTCTAACAAAATTGTCTAGAGTACTTGAAAGATGCAGGGAGTCTAATTTGATCCTAAACTGGGAAAAATGTCACTTCATGGTACAACAAGGCATTGTCCTTTTCCATGTCATATCAAGTCGTGGCATAGAGTTAGACAAGGCGAAGATTGATGTCAGTTAAGGAAGTGAGATCCTTCTTAGGGCATGCTGGATTCTATAGGAGATTCATAAAGGATTTCTCCAAGATCACAAGGCCCTTGTGCAATCTGCTTGCCAAGGATGCTGCATTTGACTTCAATAAGATTGCTGTGAATCATTTGAAGCCCTCTCAAGGTCAAGCTCACGGCTGCCTTTAATATCATGCCACCAAGATGGGACCTGCCCTTTTAGCATATGTGTGATGCCTCAGACTACGCTGTTGGAGCAGTCTTGGGCCAAAGAATAGATAAGTTGCCACAAGTTATTTTCTATGCAAGTAGAACTTTAAATGATGCTCAACTTAACTATTCTACAACTGAAAATGAACTATTAGTTGTGATATTTTCTTTAGAGAAGTTTAGGTCATACTTGCTTCAAACCAAAGTCATCATTTATACTGACCATGCAGCTCTTACGTACCTTCTTAACAAGAAGGATGCCAAGCCAAGGCTCATTTGGTGGATGCTATTGCGTCAAGAGTTTGACCTTGTGATCAAAGACAAGAAAGGAAGTGAGAATGTGGTAGCTGACCACTTGGGCCCAATTATCCACGCGTCCAATGAGGAAGTGGATCCACTTCCCCTCCAAGAAAGCTTCCCTGATGAGCAGCTCTTCCATCTCAAGGCATTTGGACCATGGTATGTTGACATTATCAATTATCTTGCTACTAACTTGATCCCTTCTCATTTTTCTAGGTTTCAAAAGGACAAGCTTGTCAAGCAAGCCAAATATTACATTTAGAATTAGCCCTATCTATGGAAACATTGCCATCTTCAACTCATTAGGAGGTGCATCCCTGAAAATGAAGTCAAGTCCATCTTGGACTTCTACCCTTAAAGTCCTTCAATGTGGATTCTATTGTCCAACTATCTTCAAAGATGCTCATGAGCATGTCAACACGTGTGACAAGTGCCAAAGACAAGGTAATATAGGCCCTAGAGATCTAATGCCCCTAAATCCTATTCTAGTGGTAGAGATCTTTGATGTTTGGGGCATTGATTTCATGGGACCCTTCCCTAGCTCATTTGGTTTTCTTTACATTCTACTTGCTATTGATTATGTTTCTAAATGGGTGGAAGCAATTCCAACCAAGACTAATGAGTCAAAAGTAGTGTGTAGCTTCATTCAATCTAACATATTGTCAAGATTTGGTACACCACGGGCCATCATTAGTTATGGTGACTCACACTTTTGCAATCGGTCCTTTCAGGCACTCATGAGGAAGTAGGGAGTGCCTCATCGAATTTCAACTCCATATCACCCTCAAATTGGTGGCCAAGCTGAGATATCAAACCGTGAAGTGAAGGCCATCCTTGAGAAAACCGTGGGACCATGAAGCAAGGATTGGTCCAATAGGCTCAATAATGCCCTTTGGGCATATAGGACTTCTTTCAAAACACCAATTGGCATGTCCCCATTTAGGCTAGTCTCTGGCAAAGGATGCCATTTACCCGTGGAGTTAGAGCACAAGGCCTTTTGGGCCATCAAACATGTCAACTTGGACATGGATGAGGCAGGACATCACCGCATGCTTCAACTTGAAGAGCTTGAGGAACTAAGGAATGATGGTTATGATAGCTCAAGGATCTACAGAGAAAAGTCAAAGGCTTGTCATGATAAGCACTTGGTACGCATGACCTTCCAAGTAGGACTGAAGGTCCTTTTATTCAATTCAAGATTGAGACTCTTCCCTAGAAAGCTCAAATCTCGTTGGACAGGGCCCTATCTAGTGCTCAAGGTCCTACCTCATGGTGCCGTGGACATCAAGCATGAGAAGTCAGGACTTGAATTGAAAATAAATGGCCACCATTTAAAGCCTTATTTTGATGCCTACCAAGAACTGCTAGCTCAAGTTCTGTTCTTGGCCGTGCCACCCCTTGCTTGACTTGCAAGGCACGTCTTGCCTAGACGTTAAATCCAGCGCTCCTAGGAGGGAACCTAGCACTGGTTGTGATCCCCTTCTTATCTTTATGATTTATGTTTTGCATGCCTCTTGTACCTCTTTACTTTTTGCAATTGTGCCCGGCCTCATCTAAATCCATGTGGACTCGTTTTATGGCCCAAAAGGGTTTGTGCTCTAATTCTATGGGTAGATTGCACCCATTGCCAAAAACAGGCCTGATTGGGGACATGCCTATTGGCGTCTTGTAAGTTGTCCTATAGGCCGAAAGTGCATCATTAAGCCTATTGGACCAATCCTTCCTCTTAGGTCCCACATTTTTCTCAAGGATGGCCTTGACTTCTCGGTTTGAGATCTCGGCTTGTCCATTTGTTGGGGGTGATATGGAGTTCAAATTCGATGAGTGACCCCATATTTCCTCATGAGAGCCTCAAAGGTCTTATTGTAAAAATGGGATCCTCCATCACTAATGATGGCCCTTGGTGCTCCAAACCTAGCTAGAATGTTAGATTGGATAAAACTAGACACACATTTAGAATCATTTGTTTTGGTTGGAATTGCTTCCACCCATTTTGAAACATAATCAACGGCAAGAAGTATGCAAAGAAAACCATAAAAGCTAGGGAAGGGTCCCATAAATTCAATGCCCCAAACATCAAAGATTTCAACAATTAAAATTGGATTTAAGGTCATTTGATCTCTAGGGCGAATGTCACCTTGTCTTTGACACTTGTCACAATTGACGACATGTTCATGGGCATCCTTGAAGATAGTAGGCCAATAGAAGCCGGATTGGAGGACCATTAGGGCTATCTTTTTGGCACCAAAGTGGCCTCCACAAGCCATATTGTGGCATAAGTTCAGGATGGACTTCACCTCAGTTTCCAGGATGCATCGCCTTATGAGTTGATCTGTGCAGTGCTTCCAAAGGTAGGGCTTATCCCATATGTAGTATTTGGCTTGCTTGACAAGTTTTTCCTTTTGAAACCTAGACAAATGAGAAGGAATTCTTTTAGTAGCCAAATAATTAATAAGGTCTGCATACCAGGGATCAAAGGCCTTGAGGCTAAAGAGCTGCTCATCGGGAAAGCTCTCTTGGAGAGGGAGTTGGTCCATCTCCTCATTGGACCCATGAATGAGTCTACTCAAATAGTCTGCCACCACATTCTCGCTACCCTTCTTATCCTTGATTTCAAGATCGAATTCTTGAAGAAAAAGCATCCATCTAATGAGCCAAGGCTTGGCATCCTTCTTATTGAGAAGGTACTCGAGAGCTGCATGGTTAATATATATTATAACCTTGGTTTGAAGCAAATAGGACCTTAATTTCTCTAAGGAAAATATCATAGCTAATAGTTCTTTTTCAGTAGTAGAATAATTAAGTTGAGCATCATTTAAAGTTCTACTAGCATAATAAATGACATGTGGCAATTTATCAACCCTTTGCCCCAAAACTGCCCCAATTGCATAATCTAAGGCATCGCACGTGAGTTCGAAGGGCAAGTCCCATCTTGGTGGCATGATGATAGGTGATTCCGTGAGTTTGGTCTTGAGGGACTCAAAGGACTCACGGTAGTCCTTATTGAATTCAAAAGGTGCGTCCTTGGCCAACAGGTTGCACAAGGGCCTCGTGATTTTGGAGAAGTCCTTGATGAACCTCCTGTAGAACCCGGTGTGTCCTAGGAAGGACATGATCTCCTTTACTGAAATGGGGTATGGCAGCCGGATTATGACATCAATCTTGGCCTTGTCAACCTCAATGCCATGGTGTGAGGTGACATGGCCAATTGCAATCCCTTGTTGGACCATAAAGTGACACTTTTCCCAATTAAGGATCAAATTGGATTCCCTGCATCTTTCAAGAACTTTGGACAAATTGGTTAAGAATAAATCAAAATAATTTCCAAAAACTGAAAAATCATCCATAAAACCCTCAATTTTGTCCTCCACCATGTCTGCAAATATTCTCATCAAGCATCTTTGAAAGGTGGCAGAGGCATTGTAAAGACCAAAGGGCCTTCTTCGATATGTAAAGGTTCCGTAAGGGCACGTGAATGTGGTTTTTCTTGGTCTTCAGGTGCTATGACAATAACCTGAATAACCATCTAAGAAACAAAAGTGAGGATGTTCTGCAAGTCTTTCAAGCATTTGATCAATAAAAGGTAATGGAACGTGATACTTGCAAGTAGTAGAATTTAGTTTCCTATAATCTATGCATAGTAGAATTTAGTTTCCTATAATCTATGTATACTCTCCAACCACTTTAAGTTCTTTGAGGGACAAGCTCATCTTGCTCATTCTTGTTCACGGTGATGCCACTCTTCTTAGGGACCACTTGAACCGAGCTAACCCACTTTGAATCTGAGATGGGATAGATGATGCCTACAACTAGGAGCATGAAGATCTCCTTCATTACCACGTCCTTCATTGGAAGATTTAGGCGCCTTTGGGCCTCCCTAGTGGGCTTGGCGCCTTCTTCAAGAAAGATTTGATGCATGCACTTGGAAGGACTAAGCCCTTTGATGTTAGCAATGTTCCATCCAATGGCTTGCTGATTTTCTTTAAGGACCTGCACTAATTGACATTCTTGCACTTGGATTAGATTAGAAGCAATTATGACAGGGAGGTTTGGTCCTTACCTAGGAATGCATACTAAGTGCGCATGGAGAGGCTTGAGTTCTAGCTTTGGGCCTGCAATGAGGGATGGCAATATTCTATCTTCTTGGACTGGTAGGCTCTCAAACATGAGTGGCTTTTCGAATTGGGGCACGACCTCAAGTATGTTAAGTTCCTCAATGACATGTCCTTCGAGGCCATTGTCATCTTGAGTAGCAATGTGAGGGCCTTCTCAAGAGGATCATGTATGCATGTTTTAATGATGGTTTGATGCAATAGAGTTTCCATGGTGTTTAAAGGGAAGTCTATGATAGGCACTTGGGGATATTGCATAGTATCATGAATTGAAAAAATCCTTGTTTTATTTAATACTTTTATACAGATCTTGCCAAGTTTTAATTGATTTCACAATGTATGGTGGCCAAAAGAGATCTCCCAAGGATTAAGGGTGGATCCTCACTTTCATTTGCTTTTTCCATTTTCAAGATATAAAAATTAGCAAGTATACATGTATCTCCTATTTGAACTACAACTTCGATCATGCCCATTAGTTGTGTGTCACAGAAGAATTAGTATATCTAATACATAGATGAGTAGGTTTTAATTTTCCTAATGCAAGTGATTTATAAACCTGAAAGGGCATAATACTTACAGAGACTCCAGTGTCACAAAGGCAGTGCTCAAACCTTTTGGATTGGATGACACAGGGCAATGCAGGAGGCCTGGGTCATCTGTCTTGCATGGCAAGCCTTGGAACTCATTAAGGGTGGCTACACTGATGTCTAGAACATTATTAAGGTCAAAGCCACATTTTCCAACCACTAGGTCTTTGAGAAATTTGGCAAAAATAGGCTTGGTCCTCACAAACTTCTAGAATGGCAAGGTGATTTGCAATTTTTGAAGCATACTGATGAGTTCTTGCTTGAACTGAGCATTCTTGTCCTTCTTGTTGAACCTAACAGGAAAAGGCACATCAGAATCATTAGTTACAATAGGATTTTTAAAACTCTAGGTTTTGTCATTAAGGACTACTGTCAAGTCCTTGACATTAAGAGTTGGCCAGGTTTGAGGGCTTCAATCAGGCCGGGTGCTGAGTCTGGGACTCGTCCCGCAGTGGGTTCCAAGACACGTCCTAGGACGTGTCCTGCAACTGGGTCTGGGACTCATCTTGGGGCGCGTCCTGCGGTAGGGGTTGGGACTGGTTACGGAACACGTGCTAGGATGTGTCTTGCTATAGGGATTTCTTAGTCCTCCTCATGACTTTGGGCAAGATTTTGCTTTTCTAACTCTCTTCCACTCCTTAATTAGATGGCATTGGCATTGGCCTTAGGATAGGTGTTTTTGGGAATGATTTGGACTTGGCTAGGGAGATGTGGTCCCGGGTCTAGTCTATTCAATTGGCTCGCCATTAGCCCGACTTGATTTTCCAAGGCTGAAATGGCACGATCAGTCTTTTGCTGGAATGCTGTATTGCTTTGAAGCATTATTTGCATCATGTTTTGAGTGGTAAACAACATGTCTTCCAAGGACTTTCCTCCCACGGCAGGATGGTTTGATGTTGTGGTGGGGCTTGATTTGGAACTTGAGGGGCCACGGCATGCCCTTGGAATCCTGGGGGTACAATAGGGTTTTGCACGTTTTGATTGTTGCTTCACTTGAAGTCTATTCAGTCATAATTCTTACGCACATTTCATGTCATTTTTGGCCCCTTTACTTGTGTTTTGATTGAATTCATGTCATCCACAGTAGAAATTGATGCTTTTGTGAGACATGTGCAAAAATTGGAAAGATAACTTAACTCTAAGAATAATGGAAAAAGAAAGGCTCCAGTTGGAGATAAATGAAGGAGTTGTCTCAAACCCCATATCAGGTCCTATTATGTCAAAACCGAGTCCCTGACGCGCCCAAGACTGGACCAAGACTACGCCTCAGTGTGTCGAGATTTCTCAACAGAGCCAGGAACGTGCCTTCCGGGTATTTCTGGATTGTGCCAAAATGAGACATAGACCATTCTAAACCCTTTCGTTCGAGACACGAAGTATTTTCAAGATTTATGTTCCATATTAAAGCCAAAACATGCTAGGGCTTGGCAAGGAGGCCAAGACGCATACAAGACCATGCCACCGACCTTCACGGCTTGAACAAGGTTCCTGCCCGAGACGACTAGTTGTCCAAGTGCCAGTTTGCATTCAGAAGTGATATAGCCAATGCATAAGAAGTGATGTAGGCAATGCATGCTCCCTTAGCCCACTTTGAAGCCAAACACTTTAGGCCTTTCTTTCATCACCTAAATAAAAGTCAATCCCTAGATAGTGAGCCCTATAACTTGACCATACCCTATAGTCTAGGTTGTGATAAGGCTGTGCCAGATGAAGTTCATGACAAGAAAGGAAAGAAGAGCCCTAAGTTGTTCAAATTCAAAGTCAAGTCGTGAGGTCCCTTAAGGACATGTCAGGCCATGTCGCAGCCAAAGGTGCCGAAGCCCACATTGGATGTCAAGGGGAATGTCTTAGACATCCCTAGTGACCAAAGTCCTAACTTGGATAGAAAACAATACAATGTATGTCATTGCATGATCTTGGCTTAGTTTGAAAAAAAAAAGTATTAAAAAAAAACTATGAATTAAGCCAAGTGAGCCAATGAGAATAAGAGTCACAAATCATCATCATACAAGGAAATTAAGCTTCAATTTATGAAGCCATTGAAGAAAGCACCAAGTCCTGCCAAGCGGTCCTAAGAAGTTCAAGAAGAAAAGAACAAGTTCCAAGTCATGCTCCTTCATGCCTTGTGTAACGACCCGGACATTTAATTATTGAATTTTCGTAAATTATTTTGTGAAAGAGGTTCCTGTTACCTTGTCTCAACTTAGGTTTTTGAATCCCATATCCATTTCTTCTAAACCCTTTAACCTAGCCCCATTACAACCTTTAAATGAAGACCTAACTGATCTTATGGGAAGTCTTACTTGGAGTTAAGGTATGTTTCAACGTTCTTAAAATTCAATTCCTTCATGATATCCATTTTCAGAAATTGCCTTTCTTTCATACTATTTCATATGTGATTATATTTGATTCCATTACATAAACTCATCACACATGCTTGCAAAGAGTGTAACCTTAGGATTCATGAAAGAAGTTGAGAGTTGCCTAGTGAGGTTTGAGTCGAGGCGAAATCTTTCTAGGGCATTTGAATATGGTTGTTTTTGAACTTGAGATCTTGATGCAAAGGTATTCACACTTGACCCATGGAACTTACTTGAAATTGGCATATCTTTAGTTTGGCATAACATGATCTATTTGCATTGTTTCTTATTAATCTGTTATGTATTCTGTTTAGTGTCTATAGTTGTTAAGTAAAAGGAGACAAAACTCCTCCTACTAGGTGAACCTAGGAGTTTAAATGTTTTATCCTTAATTAACATTGGGTCTTTTAGTTTTTAGTTAGATTTCCCTTTGTTTTGCTCGAGGACTAGCAAAAGCTAGGTTGGGGGTATTTTTTCAGTCATAATTCTTACACACATTTCATGTCATATTTGGCCCTTTTACTTGTCTTTTGATTGAATTCATGTCATCCATAGTAAAAATTGATGCTTTTGTGAGACATGTGCAAAACTTGGAAAGATAACTTAATTCTAAGAATAATGGAAAAAGAATGGCTCAAATTGGAGTTAAAATGAAGGAGATGTCTCAAAACTTATATCGGGTCCAATTATGTCAAAACCGAGTCCTTGACGTGCCCAAGCCAGGACCACGACTGCGCCTCAGCGTGTCGAGATTTCTCAACAGAGCTCAGGATGTGCCTTCTGGGTATGTACCGATTGTGCCAAAATGAGACAGAGACCATTCTAAAGCCTTTCGATCGATACACTAAGTGTTTTCAAGACTTATGTTCCATATTAAGGCCAAAAACATGCTAGGGTGTGGCAAGGCACTGACAAGACGCATCCAGGACCATGCCACCGATATTTAGGGCCTGACCAAGGATCCTGCCCGAGACAGCTGGCTGCCCAAGTGCCAGTTTGTATTCACACCTTCTAGCTCGTGTTTCCTTTGGTTTTCCTTCCTTTTAGGGTTTAATTTATCCTATCGTTAATGTAAAAGTAGTTCTAGAACTTGATAATTTTGGAATTCTAGTTCTATTCCTTGTAGGAAAAGTCTTGGCTTTGCGCTATTAATAGAGGGCCTTGTCCATTGTTTTAGACACAATTTTAGACGCAATTTTACATTACTTTAGAGAACTTTAAAAGAGAATTGAGAGCTTTCTCACGATTACTTGAAGTCAAAGAATTGTTCTTGAAGGAGGATGTTGACCCCGTGCTTGAGACTTCCATTAAGGGTTCTTTTTGGGTTTAAACTTTCAATTCTTTCTTTAATAAAACTCATAATTATTATTTCCATTATGCGTAGTGCGTTGTTTCTTTTAAGTTAGGGGTGATCTTGAAGCCCTAGCCATGACAAATTCTTAACTTGGTTTTGGCACTTGGTTTGAGTATTATGTTTTCCTTGGTGTGTTAAATTATTGTTTAAACTGATGTTCTTTTATGTACTTAAAATTTATCACTTTAATTACATGAATCATAGATGGCCTAGTATCAAAAGGTTATGTTAAGCACTAATCTATTAATTTAACTCATGACATTCCTAGGATTGCACATCACTTTCTTGGGTTAGTGTAGTGCTCAGATTTCTTTTGTACTTAATGCTTTCTTTTGTGTTATAGTTGCTTAAGAGAACTATATCATAATTGATTAGGAGTTTAGTGGCTTAAGAGAACTAAACATACAAAGTAATAAGAAAAACAATATGTGAGTGTGTGCTTAAGAAACCTCTTGCACGAGCACTAGGACAAGTAACAAACATAGTATTGAACCTTGGAAGCCAAGTTGGAGACTAATGTGGTTAGGTGTGGATAGTGACTGCCTTTACTTCCCCTTTAATATTTTAACAACCTTCATTTGTTTACTTTGTTTCTGCCAAGCGGTCCTAAGAAGTTCAAGAAGAAAAGAACAGGTTCCAAGTCATGCTCCTTCATGCCTTGTGTAACGACCCGGACATTTAATTATTGAATTTTCGTAAATTATTTTGTGAAAGAGGTTCATGTCACCTTGTCTCAACTTAGGTTTTTGAATCCCATATCCATTTCTTCTAAACCCTTTAAGCCTGGCCCCATTACAACCTTTCAATGAAGACCTAACTGATCTTATGGGAAGTCAGGATGATCTTAGGTCTTTGCCATACTTTTCTTCCAACAAATTCAGGATGATTCCTCCATCCCGGATTTTAGGTGTTGGAGTAGGGATCATTGCGTGGCATCATGCAATCATTGTACTTTCCAACAAAGTTAGCCTCCTCGACCATAGGACAAGTTTGTGAATCATGGCATTGGATGAAACAAACATCACATATCATGGTAGACTTGGTATTTTCATTAACTAGTTGCTTTACCATAGCCGTAAGTTGAGCTATGGCATCATCATCATGCCTTGCTTGTACCCCACAGATTGCCTTAGAGGAATTCTTTCTATAACTATACTGCTTCCCACATTGTGCTATAGTTTCTAAATCAATCCTTGCCTCCTCAGCTGTGCTATTCATGTTGCCCTTGGATTGAGAGTCAACCATGACCATATCTGTGGTTTTAAGTCCTCCATAGAAGTATAACATTAAGTGGGATTCATCAATGCTATGTTGAAGACGTGCTTGAATCATTTGGTTGAATCTGTCCCAATGCTCATAGAAGTGCTCATCTTCTTTTTTTTGGGGTGTCATGATCTCACTCCTCAATTTATTGGTTTTTTAGGCAAGATAGTTCTGAGTGAGGAACTTGGAGGACAAGTCTCTCCAAGATGCGATGGACACAGGGGCCAAAGAGTGAAACCAAGCCTTGGCCTTATCTTTGAGACTAAAGTGAAAAACTCTCAGTCTGATCTCAGCTTCTGTCATGCTGTTGATCCTTAGTGTGGAACAAACTTCCATGAATTCCTTGATGTGGAGGTGAGGGTCTTCACTTGAGAGGCCACCAAACTTTGGGACCATATGTTCGGTGCCTGATTTCAGCTCAAAGTTCTGTACTGTGGAGGTTGGGAATATTATGGGAAACTGATCCTCAAGTACATGAGGGGTTGCATACTCTTGGAGAAGCTTGGGTGCAGGGTTGCCTAGGGCACATTCTTCAGCCATTCTAAGGGACGTTGGTGGAGTGCCTTGGACAGATGCTTGTGATGACATGTAATGAATTTAAAATGTAGCTAGAAAGAGTAACAAACTTGAATTAGTAACCTAAAGCAACGTTGAGGGACAAGTACCCAGCAACGGCGCCAAAAACATGTTGGAAGATTCATACAACAATAGAATTCAACACATATCTTAACAATTATAACCTAGCAAGTGCACTAATCAAAAGATAGAATAGGAGTACAAACAAGGTCGAATCCCACAAGGACTTGACACAACGATTAAGTTCAATTGATTAGGTTTCTGAATTCTCAAGTTATCACAATTTCAAGTATTTAGACTCTTTAAAACATAAAATAAAGACACACACACTAAGTAGATATGCTTGACATTAACAAACAAAAGACACAAAACAAAACAACTAACAAATAAAACACTTACTTAAGACTCAGACAAAACTAAAACAAAACCTAGAAGCAAGACCTAGACACAGACAAGGGGGGATTTTGGATACTTTGAATTAAGAAACTTGAAGTGCAAGAAAAAAAGTAAACAAATAAGGGTTTTAACAATTTAAAAAACATGTTAACGCATTCATTATCCACACATAAATACAACGTTTTCTAACTTGGTTTCCAAGGTACAATTACTATGCTTGTTGCTTGGCCTAGTGCTCACTCTAACACATTTGATTTCCTTCTTACTTAGCATATCTTAGGCCTCACGGGCACCTAAGACGTCTATCAAATTATGTCTAACTTAGCCTCACGGGCACCAAATTAATCACAAAGAGAAGCATTAAGTTCTAAAGGAAATCTGAGTCACTACACAATCCCTAGAAAGTGGTATGCAATTCTGGGTGAGTCATGGATCTTTTTACATATTAC
Source organism: Oemleria cerasiformis (assembly GCA_037349345.1). Lineage (NCBI taxonomy): Eukaryota > Viridiplantae > Streptophyta > Magnoliopsida > Rosales > Rosaceae > Oemleria > Oemleria cerasiformis. The sequence continues at coordinate 3,793,372 of JAZGTL010000033.1, forward strand.
TTTTATTATAATCCTTAATGCTAATTCATCTTTAAATTATGCAAGTAAAATGGCCAGTTTTAAGAACATAAAATAGTGTTCAACCAAGCGGCCCAAACCCAAATTAAGAAGTTGGCATGGTTAGGCCTTCAAGATCAGCCCTAACTTGAAACGAACTACTTACTATGTAGAGTTGAAAGATTCAACCCAAGAAAAAAGCCTAAGGGAAGGCTCAAGCACAGCTAAAGTTCTTCCTTTACATTGCAAATCTTGGACTTCAAGTAATTGTGAAACAAGTCTCACACTATGGCTCTCAATTATCTCTCAAATCTCTCTAAGGTGGGGTCTATTTTCTAATGGACAAGGCCCTGTTTTATAGAGAACAGCCAAGTCTTGTCCTACAAGGAACCAAATTACATTTCCAAGTGGAACTTGGAATCCTATCTCTAAGTAAAGCCATAAGTGATTCCTTGGTTTCCAAGGATTAAAATACATTTAGAATAATTAATTAATTAAAACTAAACAGAAAAAAGGAAAATAAGTCTGAACACAAGCTGGCAGGTGTGAACACAAGTTGTCGCTGGGATGCCATGCTAGATTCCAAGCAGGTCCTTGGTCACATCCTAAAAGTTAGTGGCACATCTTGGAAGCATTCGGGCTAAGTCTAGTCAGACCAAGGGTTGTCTTTGACTTCAAAATAACGTCTAACACTCATTCATGCACTTTGGATTAATCGAAAGACCTCTTGTGGGGTGATGACACGCGTTGGCACAAATCTGCCATGTCCTGGACGCGAATTGGGATGCGTCTTCAGACATATCTGGGATGCGAACCTGGCTTACTTTTGACATAACTTGGGCGAGCCTTGGGACTCGATTTTGGTGACTTTGAGACGAATCAGGGACCCGATCTGGGGCTCGGATGGGATGTCTTTGGGACTCGTCCTGGGCTCAGTTTTAGGCACACTTGGGAATGTCAGGGACACGATCTGGCTATTTCCAAACATCTCAAGGACACGATCTGAACTCGGTTATGGCCTGCTTTGTGGTATTGGAACTTGGCCCTCAATGAAGCGCCTGGACACGTCCTTGGCTTTGCCAGGTCTCAGTTTTGACATGTGAGGACCCGAAATTGATTTTGAGGCCTCTCCTTCATTTTAACTCCAATTTGACCCTTTCTTTTTCCATTATTCTTAGAATTAAGCTGTCTTTCTAGTTATGCACAAGTCTCACAAAATATATCACTTTTTACTATGTATGAGATGAAATTCAATCAAAAGACAAGTAAGGGGGCCTAAAAAGACATCAAATAGATATAGAAAATATGACCTAACAACAACTAATTTTTCAAGGGCGGAAAAATTAAATGTAGCTCGACATGCCGCGTCAGCCCCAATACCTATGAAGGCTAACCCCGACCCACCAAGTGTAGCCACTCTAGGTCAGGAAAGAGGCCCCACAACTTTGGGTACAACCACGATGCTAAAAGAAAGAACAACAACAATCGACAACCCCGAAAAAGCTAGTACACCAGCTACGTGCCACTCACAACCTCAAGAGGTGGAGTCTATGTTGTGATCTCAGGTGAGTTAACACGCCCATCCAAGCTGAAGCACCCTTTCAAGGGACGTCATGATGAGTCAAAGCATTGCAAATACCACAATGAATACGACCACAACACGGACGACTGCTACTCTCTAAAGGAAGATATTGACACACTCATCAAGAGTAGCAAGCTTTAGTGGTTTGTCTTTGGCCCACCACTACGGCCCCTATGTAACATGAACCTGAGGGCAAGCTTCCCGACCCACCAGTAGGGAAATTGATTCCAACCAATTCATGGAGGTCGATGTTAGGGTGAGACTTAAACATGTCCTTGAAGATGAAGCCCAGCAAGGTTACTTATAGACTTACTAGATTGAAATTGCCTCTCGGCCCCAAAACCTACAACGTCGGACAAAGGCCAGCATAACCTTTAGCGAGGAGGAAGAATTTGTCTTAACCTACCCCCATCACGACCTTGTGATTATAAGTGTGGAGGTTGCCAATTGCAGAATGTCCAGAGTACTCGTGGACAAGCTGGGGGACCAGTAAGGCATTTCTCCCTCATCATGTCGCTGGGGGACCATGTTGGAAGAAAAGTATGACAAGTAAATGGATATAATCCTTAACAACTATAACCTATCAAGTGCACTAATCAATAGACAATATAGTGCTACAAGCAAGGGTCAAATCCCACAAGGACTTGACTCAACAATGTACTCAATGCAATAGATTGCTTAGTCCATATGTAAGGTACTCAAAACAGAAATAAAGACACCAATTACATATGCAATACCCTAAAGAAAACACTAAACAAAGACACGGACAAGGGGAGGGTTTTAGTTTTGAAAGACACTATGAAAGTAAGTAACTTGTAATGCAAGGAAACATCAAACAAACAAAGGTTGTAAATAAACTAAATGACAAAGTTAAGGTGTTGGAAGAAAAGTATAACAATAAATGTAACACAATCCTTTAAAATTATATCCTAGCAAGTGCACTAATCAATAGATAATATAGTGGTACAAGCAAGTGTCGAATCCCAAAAGGACTTGACTCAACAATGTAACCAAAGTAATAGATTGCTTAGCTCAGAAGTTAGGTACTCAAAAGAGAAATTAAAAACACTAATTAGATATGCTTGACACTAAAAAGACTCTAAATAAGAAGCGGACAAAAGGGGGGGTTATGCTTTGAAGGATGCTTTAAAGTAAATAACTTGAAATGCAAGAAACAAGTGAATAAGTAAAGGTTTAACAAATTAAAGGAACAAGTTAAGGCAATCCCTATTCACACCAAACCACAATGGTTTCTAACTTGGTTTGCAAGGTTCAATTATCATGTTTACTTCTTGGTTTAGTGCCCATGCAAGAGGTCTCTTAAGCCCATTCTCACACGCTTATCCCTACTTACTTTGTATGTTTAGTTGTCTTAAGCCACCAAACTTTCAAGTCAATCTTCCATAGCTCTCTTAAGCCACTACAACACAAAGGAAAGAATTAAGTACAAAAGGGATTTAATGACACTACACCAACCCTAGGGATTACACGGTAACCCTAGGACTGTCATGGATCTCTTCACAGATTATCTTTACAATAATCCTTGATGCAAAGTCATCTTTTAAGTCATGCAAATAAAATCGCCAGTTTAAAGAACACAACTTAAACGCAATAAAAAAAGTGAATCAATCTACCAAGGCAAAAACAATAATAAAACCAAATGCCAAAACCAAATTAAGAAGTTACCATGATTAGGGCTTCACCATCAACCCAAACTTAAGAGGAACTACTCAGTACGCATAATGAAAAGCAAAAACATGAATTAAATTGAATAAAGATTCAAAAGATTAAACCCAAATTATACTCTCAAAGTAAAAAACATCTAAGTGATCTAAGATGGATCCCTCAAACATTGGACAAGGCTCACTTTTTGTAGACAAAGTCAAACCTTGTCCTACAAGGATTAGAATTAAAAACCTAAAAGTTGGCACTCTGGAAGGTGTGCAATGCCAGTTGGCACTCTGGGCAGCAAGCTGTGTCGGTTAGGACGTAGGGAAGCTCTAAAAGTCAGTGGCTTGGCTCTGGGAATGTCATGGTCACGCCAAAGCACGCCTTGGCTTGTTTTTTACTTCAATATGGGCCAAGGGGTCCGAAAGTACTCAATGTCTCAATCTAATGACCTGGGCCTATCAAAATATCGACACTGCTTTGGCACCTGGGACCTGATTCAGGGCGCAGCCGCGACTCTGATTAGGGTGAAGCAGGAACTCTGCTGGATAGGAACTTGGAGTGAGTTTGGAACGACCTCAGACATGTCACATACATGTCTTTGGCGTGAACTTGACAAGGCTCTAGGGTTCGGTTCTAAGTGTCTTGGGAACGTGTCAGGGACACGTCCTCGGCCTACTTCTAGACCTGTCAGGGACATGTCTTGGATCCGTGATTGCCATGATGAAGGCATGCCTTGGACTTGATTTGGCTAGTCCTTGGACATAGTGTTGGGACCTGGATGGCTTGATTCGAGGCACTTCAATCTTGGCCCTAAATAGGGCGCAGTGACACGTCTTGGCCCATCTCGCATATAAAGGACCCGATATAAAATTTAGGACATCTCCTTCAATTGACCTCCGATTTGAGCATTCTTTTTCCATTCTTCTTACAATTAAGTCATCTTTCTAAATCCTGCACATGTCTCACAAAAACATCACTTTCTACTATGGATGACAAGGTTTCAAACGAAAGACAAGTAAATGGGCCAAATATGTAATGAATCATATGTAGGAATTAAGACGTAACGATTTATCCCCAAAACTAGCTTTTGCTAGTCCTCGAGCAAAATAAATAAACAAAAACTAAACAAAACCAAAAGACTCAATCTTAATTAAGGATAGAACATTTAAACCCCTAGGTTCACCTAGTGGGAGGAGTTTTGTCTCCTTTTACTTGACAACTAAAAATTAAACAAAATACTTAACAAGTTAATAAGGAACAAAGTTCCTAGATTAGGTTATGCCAAACCAAAGATATGCCAATTCAAGGAAGTGCCCTGTTAAGTGTCAATGCCTTTTACTTAAAGAATTCAAGCTTAAAACAACAGTGCTTAAATGCCTAAGAAAGATTTCGCCTCGACTATATCCTCACTAGTCAACTCTCAATTTCTCTCATGAATCCTAAGATTTCACTCTTATGAGCATATGTGATGAGTTTACCTACTGGAATCCAATATAATAACATATGAACTAGCCTGAAAGAAAGGCAATTTTTAAAAATAGATCTCATGAAGGAATTGAATTTAATCACATGTCTTTGGTGTGGCCCTGTGGGCCCGTGCGGGACCACGGGTTGTCTTCGAACTTGAACACTTTGGGCCCTTATTTCCTTTCTTGTCATGAACTTCATTTGATTCTTCCTTGTCACATCCTAGACAATATGGCATGGCAAAGTTTATGGGCTTCCCATCTAGGGCTTAGGTTATGATTTAGGTGCTAAAAGAAAGGCTTAAAGCGTTTGGCTTCAAAGTGGGTTAAGGGAGCATGCAAAGGGACATATATGGCTTTTAGAGGCTTAAGCATACATAGCCTGCATCACTTCTTATGGTTTGTCAGGTTTAGAATCAAAAGCCTCTACATAAGATGTTAGTTCTTTAAAATTCAATGCACAATGATAAAAATGAGATCAATCAATATAAAAAGAATTGAATAGTGTTTAAGAGTAGAACAAAGCAAATCTCTCACAAAGAAGGGCATTAGGATCAAAATCTCACATGGGGTAGTCTCCACTAATTTTCTAGGGCTCACTTAAACATTGTCATCTTTTAGCTCAATTAATTGAAGTTAGGCATTAAGTGAATAGATACAGCCCAAACTTCAGCATGGCATGGCTCTAGTAAGACACTAATGACTAATTCAACAATTTAACTTATTAACAAGTAAAATACTAAGTTCCTAGCCATGCACCCCTAAACCTGAATGTTGTAAAATCAAAATTTTGATCCACACCCCCAAACCTAAGCTAAACATTGTCCTCAATGTTAGCAAGTTATACACTAAGAGAAAAAAGTAAAGATCCAAAGGAGGCATGCAAAACAGAAAACATAAAGAAAAGGGAATAAAACACAAATCAGTGCTAGGTTGCCTCCTAGGAGCGCTGGATTTAACATCTAGGCAAGACGTTCCTTGCAACTCAAGCCATAGTGAAAACTTGGGATGGTAGTTCTTCATAGGTATCAAAGTATGACTTCAAACGGTGGCCATTGACCTTCAATTCAAGGCCTGATATTACATGCTTTCTTTCCACGGCTCCATGTGGTAGAACTGTAAGAACGATGTAAGGTCCTGACCAATGAGAATTTACTTTGCCAGGGAAGAGTCTCAATCTTGAGTTGAATAGTAGGACCTTCTGTCCCACTTGGAAAGTCTTGCGGACCAAGTGCTTGTCATGATAGGCCTTGGACTTTTCCTTGTAAATTTTTGAACGTTCATAAGTTTCATTCCTTAGCACTGAAGCTTTCTATGGTGCCCTGCCTCATTATGATCCATATCGACTCGTTTGATGCCCCAAAAGGCCTTGTGCCCGATCTCCAAGGGTAAATGGCATCCTTTGCCAAAGACAAGCCTAAATGGGGACATACCAATTGGTGTTTTGAAGGAAGTTCTATATGCCCAAAGGGCATCATTGAGACTATTGGACCAATCCTTCCTTGATGGTCCCACTGTTTTCTCAAGGATAGCCTTGACTTCTCTATTTGAGATCTCAGCTTGTCCATTTGTTTTAGGGTGATACGGAGTTGAAATTCGATGAGTGACTCTATACTTCCTCATGAGTTCCTCAAAGGACCTATTGCAAAAGTGTGAGCCACCATCACTAATGATGGCTCGTGGTGTGCCAAACCTTGACAAGATGTGAGATTGAATGAAGCTACACACTACTTTAGAATCATTAGTCTTGGTTGGAATTGCTTCCGCCCATTTAGAAACATAATCAACAGCAAGTAGAACGTAAAGAAAACCAAAGGAGTTAGGGAAGGGATGTTGGTAAAATTAAAGAGCAAGAAATATGCAATTCAATTCTAACAGTTATAAAATCCTTGCAAGTGCACAAATCGATAAGAATAGTATAGAGTCGATCCCTCGAGGATTTGTATCAACGTTATCACCACTTTAGTTCAGATTTATTAACTTAGAGAAAACACACACACACACACACACGCAGGAGGGGTTTATGATGTGAGAATTGAAATTTAAAGACAAGTAAAATAAAATGCAGAAAATAACAATGCAAGAATTAACGGTTGATTGATTATTAACTAAGGCGAATTAAGGCTTACTATCCACTCTAACCAATTATAGTTACTAATCAGATTTCCTTGACCTAATTACTATGCATTTTCTGAATTAGGTGCCCGTGCCTAGGACCTGGCGTTGGTTCACTAGACACATCTTATTCCCTCTTACTTAGCATGTTCTAAACAGGGCATATGCTTAGAACGTCTATCACCTACCTTTTAAGATGATGCATGAAGTTTAAAGAGAATTTAATGACACCACATTCGCCTAGCAAAGTGACATGCAATCCTAGGTGGTTATGAGTTAAGATTACAAGTAAGAATACTTTCAATGCTCCAAATCACAAGATGATATGACGGTCACTCAAGCAATTACATCAATAATTATATGCAAACAAGGTAGCTAATCTTATAGGTATAAATTAAGGTCATTAAGCAAAGTAATCCAACTTATTCAGCATGCATAGCAATCATAATCAAGAGCCAGAAATCCAATCAACAAGCTAACATGGCTAGGGCTTCAAGCAACCCTAATCCTAACGACCACTCACACATAACTGAAATTGAAACAAATATAATTGAATTCATAAGTAAATTGCAATAATGAAAATAAGGATACAGAAGATATTGTGAAGAACAGGTGCAGCAGAAGACACGGCAGAGCCTTCTTCTCCAAGCTCCACGTCCAGCACACTCAACTTCGGGAAGAACAAAGCTTTGGCGTAAAACTCTAAAAAATCAATTACTATCTGCGGCTCAGGTCTTTGTTTTTCCAGAAACAAAAATGGAACTCACTCTCTCTGATCCCTAAAACACTGAACAAAGGCTCCCTTTTATAGACAAAGGGAAAACCTTGTTCTATAAGGACTGATAAAACCTTGTTCTATAAGGATTGGTAAAACCTTATCCTAGAATGTTCTGGAATAGTTATTATACTTTTAATTAATTACAAAGTCCTTCAAATCTATTAGAACCAACCAAAACATAGTTGGGAGTGTGAATGCAAGCTGGCAAGTGGGAAAGCAAGCTGGCTAGTGGTCTGAACTTGGCTTTTGGGCTGTCTTCGTAATCAGGATCTAGGACTGCGCTTTTGAAGAACATCATGAGTATAGTAGAAGTGCATCTTCATTCAGGCTTGGCGCAAATGTTGTCAGGTTTAGCGCAGAGGGAGAACCTTTGATCCACCGCTGGCGCAACAGGGACCCCGGGCTTAGGCGCACATCTGGGCTCGGATGGGAGTTCTTGAGACATGTCCTCGGCCTGCCTTGGCGCGACCTTGGCACTTCTAGGACCTGACCTTGATGTCATGAAACACAGGTCTGAGACCCGGAGGGCCTGATATGAGGTACTTGGCCAGTGGCCCAAAATAGGTGCACTGGCGCACTCATGACTCCGTTTAAGACCTGATATTCAAATGAGGACATCTCCTTCATCTGGACTCCGATTTGAGTAATTCTTTTTGCGTTCTTTCTAGATTTTACCTATCTTTCTAACTCTACACAAGTCTCACAAGATTGATCATTTTCTACTATTGATGGCACAAAATCATTCAAAAGACATGTAAGAGAGGCATATAAAGACATCAAAATTATGCATAAATAACGGCTGATCAAATACCCCCAAACCTATATTTTGCTAGTCCCTGAGCAAAACAAACACTAACAAAATGAAAAGACTCGATTTTAGTTAAGATAGAACATTTAAACCCCTAGGTTCACCTAGTAGGAGGAGCTTTGTCTCCTGAGGGTTATAACAGCACGATACCCACAAACGTTTTACTTAAACAAAAATATGCTAGAGATAGTACTCTTAACAAGCTAATAAGAATCAAAGTAAGTAGACATGCTTTGCAAAACTAAAAGGAATGTCATAGCTGTGAGTGTCATGTGAAGGTGTACGTGTATAAATGCCAAAATATTCAGGTGATCAAGTTTGAAAACAACTTCATCTAAGTGCCCTAGAAAGATTTCGCCTCGACTCTAATCCTCACTAGGTAACTCTCAATTCGAATAAGAGTCCTAGGCTTACACTCTTTTCAAGCATATGTGATGAGTTTATGTTATGAAATTCAAATTTAATCACATATGAGTAACAATGAAGAATAGCACTCTATGGAAATAAAGATCTCATGAAAGGAATTGAACTTTAAGAACATAGATACGTACCTTAATCCTCAGCATGATTGTCCATAAGATCAGTTAGGTCTTCCTTTTTAGGTTGTAACGGGGCTAAGCTTAGGGGTTTAGCAAGGAAGGATGGGATTCAAAGAACCTGAGTTGTGCCAAGGCATGAGAAGTCATGACTTGAACTTGGAATTTCTGAACTGAATCCTTTCTTAAGGCCCACGGCATTGTGCTTTCTTGATGACTTGTTTTGAGGCTCTTGTGGCTTATTTTGAGGCTCTTGGCTCACTTGGCTCAATTCACTTTGTTTTTCACTTTTTCTCAATGTTTCTTTCTTTCTTTTGATTTGAACGTTTTTTTTTTCTGTTCTTTCTTTTGAATTGAATTGAACCAAGATCATGTAGTGATTTCCTCAAACTTTCGTGCAGCTTGCAACTTGTAAAGCTTTTCTTTACTTTTGAACTTTGAATTGACGCCAATGTCCTTTGAATTGGGCAGCATCTTCTTTCACCTCTCATTGTCACCATGAATCTCATTTACGGCAACCTTAGCACAAACTGAGGTTATAGGGTATGGCTGTGATGAATGGCTAAGTATTTTGGGTTAGGTTATATTTTGGGTGATGAAAGAAAAGGTTGAGTGTTTGCCTTCAAAATTGGCTTAGGGAGCATGCAATAGGGTTGGATCAAGCCTTTAGAGGTTAAAGCATACATAGCCTACATCACTTCTTATGGCAAACCACACATTAAATCAAGAGTATCTAAATGATGTGAGTTCTTTAAAATTCAATGCAAATATGATGTAATGAGATCAACAATTAAGAGCAAAAGTGATGAGTGTTTAAGAGTAGAAACAAGTATATCCCTCATAAAGAATGGCAATTAGGCTCAAAGATCTCACAGGGAAGTCTCCACTAATTTTCTGAGGTTCACTCACATCCAGTTATTTCGTTCACTTAATCACTTAAAACATGGCGTTGTGAAGTGCAAATTATGAACCACTTGGCCATGGCATGACTCTTAGTAAAGCAAAGATAGTTAACTTAGCATATACATTCCTATTAACAAGTTATCATACTAATCACAAGCAGAAATTTAAATGTCCTGGCCGTGTATCACCCCCAAACCTACTTGTTTCTATATGCAAAATTTTAATCCACACCCCTAAATCTAAACTGAACATTGTCCTTAATGTGATAAGCAGTAAGCATGACAACAGTAGAAAGGTTTGAGAGATATAACGAGCAGAAACAGAAAAGGAAGTGAGAAATACAAACCAGGGCTAGGCTGTCTCCTAGGAGCGCTTTATTTAACGTCTGGGCAAGACGAGGTTGGCATGCTAGGAGTTGGGCGTATGCGGAGTTGTAGGGTGACTGCGCTTGGATTAAAGAGGTCCTTGAAGTAGTGTTTGAGGCGATGGCCATTTACCTTGAACGGATCCTGCCGTTCCGGGTACTGGATTTCAACTGCACCATGAGGAAAAACGTTAGTAATAATAAATGGTCCAATCCATCTTGAATGCAACTTACCTAGCATTAGTCTGAGCCGGGAGTCAAAGAGGAGGACTTCCTGTCCGATGTGAAAGTCCTTGGGCTGAATTCGCTTGTCGTGGAAAGCTTTGGTCTTTTCCTTGTAGATACGAGCACTGTCGAAGGCCTCATTTCACAACTCCTCTAATTCACTTAGCTGAAGCTTCTTATGTATTCCAGCATCATCGATGTTCATGTTCATCTGCTTAATAGCCCAGAATGCTTTATGCTCCAATTCCACTGGTAGGTGGCAGCCTTTTCCAAAAACAAGCCGGAAGGGAGACATGCCAATCGGGGTCTTGTATGCAGTCTGATAGGCCCACAGCGCTTCATTCAATTTGCTGGACCAATCTTTGCGGTTAGGATTTACCGTTTTTTCCAATATGGCCTTTACTTCCCAATTGGACACTTCCGCTTGGCCACTCGTTTGAGGGTGATATGGTGTTGAGACCTTGTGGGTGATGCCATACTTCTTCATTAGGGCTGCAAACGAATGATTGCAGAAGTATGCCCCCCCCCCCCCCCCCCCCCCCCCCCCCCCCCCCCCCCATCACTGATGATTGCCCTAGGTGCGCCAAATCTGGCTAAGTTGCGACTCTGCAAAAAAACGCACCACTACTTTGGCATCATTAGTTTTGGTGGGAATTGCTTCCACCCATTTGGAGACATAATCAACTGCAAGCAGAATATAAAGATTTCCAAAGGAATTCGAAAAAGGCCCCATAAAATCAATGCCCCATACGTCGAAGATTTCGACCACAAGAATAGGGTGTAATGGCATTTGTTTCGAGGGCCGATGTTACCTAGGCGTTGGCAGCGGTCACAGGTGAGTACAAATTCATGTGCATCCTTGAAAAGTGTGGGCCAGTAGAGTCCACTTTGTAGTACCTTGAGGGCTGTCTTCTTAGCTCCAAAATGGCCCCCACATGCCAAGCTGTGGCAAAATGTCAAGACGGATTCCATCTCGTCTTCGGGGATGCAGCGCCGAATGATTTGGTCTGGACAATGCTTCCATAGGTACGGCTCATCCCATATGAAATACTTAGCTTGTTTAGCCAGCTTGTCCTTTTGGTACCTGTTTAAAGATGAAGAAATTTGCTTAGTGACAAGGTAATTAATGAGATCGACGTACCATGGATCAATAGCTTGGAGTGCGAAGAGCTGTTCGTTAGGAAAGGTCTCGAGGAGGGGCAACTGATCGGCCTCTTCATTGGAATTGTGAAGCAATCGGCTCATATGGTTAGCTACCACGTTTTCGTTGCCCTTCTTGTCTCTGATTTCAAGGTCGAATTCCTGGAGCAGTAGCATCCAACGTAGCAACCTTGGCTTGGTGTCCTTTTTAGTGAGCAAATACTTCAAAGCAGCATGATCCATGTATACTATGAACTTGGTTTGAATTAGATATGAGCGGAACTTCTCAAGGGCAAAGATAACAGCAAAGAGCTCATTCTCGGTGGTGGAGTAGTTCAGCTGGGCATCATTCAGGGTTCGACTTGCGTAGTAAATGACATGAGGGAGCTTGTCAACACGCTGTCCTAAAACAGCTCCTTTGGTGAAGTCCGAGGCATCACACATTAGTTCGAATGGGAAGTCCCAATTCAGTGACATGATGATGGGTGATGCCGTGAGCTTTGCCTTGAGTGAGTTGAATGCCTCACGGCATCCCTTAGTGAACTCAAATGTGGCGTCCTTGGCTAGAAGATCACACGAAGGTCTTGTGATTTTCGAGAAATCTTTGATGAATCTGCGGTAAAAGCCAGTATGCCCTAAGAACGATCGAACCTCTTTGACTATAGTGGGGTACGGCAGCCTCTCTACTATGTCTAACTTTGCTTTGTCCACTTCTACGCCTCGGCTAGAGATCACATGACCCAAGACAATTCCCTGTTGTACCATGAAATGACACTTTTCCCAGTTCAGCACTAAGTTACTTTCTCTGCACCGTTCCAGAACTCGGGTTAGGTTAACTAAGCACAGTTCGAATGAATGTCCAAACACCAAGAAGTCGTCCATGAATACTTCAATTATATCTTCCACCATATCGGAGAAGATGCTCATCATGCAACGCTGAAAGGTAGTTGGGGCAGTGCACAATCCAAACGGCATTCTTCTGTATGCAAAAGTGCCATATGGGCATGTGAATGTTGTGTTTTTCTTGATCTTCGGGTGCAATAGCAATCTGATTGTATCTTGAGTAGCCGTCCAAGAAGAAATAGTGGGAGTGTCCAACCAGGCGCTCGAGCATTTGATCAATGAGGGGAAAAGGAAAGTGGTCCTTGCATGTGATTATATTTAGCTTTCGATAGTCAATGCACACTCTCCATCCTGTTTGAATCCGTTGAGGTACAAGCTCATCATGCTAGTTTTTAACCACTGTGATCCCACTTTTCTTTAGCACGACCTGGACTGGGCTCACCCACTTGGAGTCACTAATTGGATAGATGATTCCAATGTCCAGAAGCTTTAGGACTTCTTTCTTCACAACCTCTTTCATAGGTGGATGCAATCGCCTCTGCGCCTCCCGTGATGGTTTGGAGTCTTCCTCCAGCAGTATCCGATGCATGCATTTTTTGGGACTTATGCCTTTGATGTCAGCTATTGTCCATCCAATTGCCGTTTGATTGACCTTAAGGACGTGAACCAATGCCTCTTTCTATTTCGTACTTAGGGTAGACGCAATGATGACTGGAAGGGTTTGATTGTCGCCCAAATATGCATACTTTAAGTGCTCGGGCAAGGGCTTCAGCTCGAGTTCAGGAGCCTTTATGATGGACGGCAGGGTTTTCTGACTTGTGAGTGGTAATGCTTCGAAGGGAGGCTTATGGAATGGGAGGGCTGGCAGGATGTCAAGGGCTCATACCTCTTGGATCACGCTATCTGCAAGTGAATCCACAGTGTGGGGGTTACTAGTAACGGCCTTCTCAAGGTCATCCGTCATGCAAGACTGAGCAATTGTCTTCCGCAGCAGTAAGTCCATTGTGTTTAACGGAAAATCTACAATAGGCTCGGCATGATACTAGATGGTGTCATGGATGGAGAATGTCCGAAGCTGGTCCAGGAGCTTGATGGAGACTTGGCCCTTTCTGACGTCGATGAGGCACTCGGCTGTGGCTAATAAAGGCCTTCCGAAGATGAGGGGAGGTTCCTCACTTTTGTCAATTCTGTCCATTCTTAGTACGTAGAAGTCTGCAGGGATGCATGTATCTTCGATTTGTACCAGTACGTCCTCGACAACCCCCATTAGGTTGGTTACAGAAGCCTTATCCAATCTGACACATAGGTGCGTGGGTTTGAGTGCGCCTAGGTTGAGTGACCTGTAAATGTGGAATGGCATGATGTTCAGTGATGCTCTCGTGTCGCAAAGGCAATGTTCGAATCTTTTTTACTGAATGACACATGGAAGGGATGGAGGCCCATGATCATTGGCCTTAAGGGGCATGCGCAAAAGGGCATCCGAGCAGGCCTTAGGGATGTCAATGGTGTCCGTGGAGCTGAAACCACGCTTTCCTGCAACTAAGTCCTTGATCAGCTTCGCAAAGATAGGCATGTGCTTGACAATTTTATGGAAAGGCAGTGTGATCTGAATCTTCTGCAACATGCTGATGATCTCTTCCTCAAAGTCCTCCCTTTGCTTATTCCTGTTTTGGAACCTGCGAGGAAAAGGATAATCAACATTATTAGCTAACTCAAAAGTGACTTTATTAGAATTGGAATTCTGAGGTTTAGAGTTAGAAGTATTCGAGTGCTACGACTTGGGCTTAGGAGCAGGTTGCATGCCAGCCGTGGCCGAAGTAGGCGGAGTTTCAGGTCCTCCTTGCGGTAGGGCACTTGGTGACTCATTGGGCCGGTTCTGCACCAGAGGTGTTGGTTGTGGCATGTTTTGCGGCGCGCCCTGGTCGGAGATCCTTGGTAAAGTAGGTTGAGGCTCAGTTTCAGGTCCTCCGAGGGTGGCATATGTGTGGTCTTGACGTGGTGTTTCCCTCTGCAGCGTGATGGCATTAGCCGTAGGATTGTGAAATCCTTTCGGATTTACCAGGACTTAACTCGGTAGCTTGCCCTGCTCTCGCTGATTTAGTTGGTTCACCACCTGTCCCATTTGACAATCCAAGTTTGCAATTGCATTTTTCATGTCTCCCGTCTGACTCTGGCTATCTTGCATGAATTTTATGAATTGAGCATGCTGTTTAGTCAGGATATGGAGGGAGTCCTCAAGAGACTTCCTTCCGCCATTCTGATTTGAGGAAGGACCGTGATAGTTCCCCTGAGGCCCTGCGGCTTGCTGCTCAAATCTAGGGGGTGGCAAGGGATTTGCGGCTGCTTGATTGTTGCTCCAACGGAAATTTGGATGATTTTTCCACCCCGGATTGTAAGTGTTGGAATATGGGTCATTCCGGGGTCGAGAATTGCTATTGAACCCTCCAGCAAAGTTGGCATCTTCCACAACCGGGCAGTCCTGAGATTTGTGGCCCTGAATTGAACATACCTCGCATATGTGAACTTCTTTGGCTTTCTCGCTACACAACTGTTTCACCATTGCCGTGAGCTGAGCAATGGCGTCATCTTTGTATTTGGCGGATGCATCACCCGTAGCTCTAGAGGAGGGACCCCTGTAGCTGAACTGTTTTTCCCTTTGAGCAATGTTCTCAATGGCGGTCCTTGCTTCCTCGGCTGTGCCTTCTAGAATTCCTTGGGATTGAGAGTCCACCATTGTCCGATCGCTAGTCTTCAAGCCTCCATAGAAGTATAGCATAAGATGATGGGCATCAATATGGTGGTGGGGGCACGCCCGTAGCATCTGATTGAACCGCTCCCAAAACTCATAGAAAGACTCCTCCATGTCTTGCCGTGGGTTCATGATCTTGGACTTTAACTCATTTGTCTTTTCCACGGGAAAGTACTGTGTTAAGAATTTGGACGTCAAGTCCCACCAAGAGTGAATGGAAGCCGGCGCCAGTGAATGAAACCATGTCTTGGCGCGATCCTTGAGTCTGAAGTGAAAGAGCCGCAGGCGGATTTCAGATTCTGTCATACCATTGATGCGCAGTGTTGAACAAACCTCAACAAATTCCTTGATATGAAAGTGCGGGTCCTCGCCAGCAAGGCCGTGGAATGTGGGCAGCATGTGAATTGTCCCCGACTTCAATTCGACGTTTGCCACTGTTGACTCGGGAAAAATAATTGGAAATTGATCCTCCTAGACATGGGGCATGGCAAAATCCTTAAGGCGCCGTGGGTCTTGCGGTACTAGGCCACGTTCCTGTCCCTGCTCTTCTCTGTGTTCTGCGATCCTCCTTGGGCTTGGTGGCGGGGAGCCGTGGACCGAAGATGCTTGCGATGATGGTCCACTTGATGACCCGTGCACAGAACCATGGAATGACATACACGGGTACCTAACAAAAAGAAAAACTAAGTTACAAATCTAAACTTGAATGGGCACCGTCGAGGGACAAGTCCCCGGCAACAGCGCCAAAAACTTGTTGGTAAAATTAAAGAGCAAGAAATATGCAATTCAATTCTAACAGCTATAAAATCCTTGCAAGTGCACAAATCGATAAGAATAGTATAGTAGCACAACAAGAGTCGATCCCTCGAGGACTTGTATCAACGTTATGACCACTTTAGTTCAGATTTATTAACTTAGTGAAAACACACACACACACACACACGCAGGGGGGGGGGGGGGGGGGGAGGGTTGGTTTATGATGTGAGAATTGAAATTTAAAGACATGTAAAATAAAATGCAGAAAATAACAATGCAAGAATTAACGGTTGATTGATTATTAACTAAGGCGAATTAAGGCTTACTATCCACTCTAACCAATTATAGTTACTAATCAGATTTCCTTGACCTAATTACTATGCATTTTCTGAATTAGGTGCCCGTGCCTAGGACCTGGCGTTGGTTCACTAGACACATCTTATTCCCTCTTACTTAGCATGTTCTAAACAGGGCATATGCCTAGAACATCTATCACCTACCTTTTAAGATGATGCATGAAGTTTAAAGAGAATTTAATGACACCACATTAGCCTAGCAAAGTGACATGCAATCCTAGGTCGTTATGAGTTAAGATTACAAGTAAGAATACTTTTGATGCTCCAAATCACAAGATGATATGTCGGTCACTCAAGCAATTACATCAATAATTATATGCAAACAAGGTAGCTAATCTTATAGGCATAAATTAAGGTCATTAAGCAAAGTAGTCCAACTTATTCAGCATGCATAGCAATCATAATCAAGAGCCAAAAATCCAATCAACAAGCTAACATGGCTAGGGCTTCAAGCAGCCCTAATCCTAACGACTACTCACACATAACTGAAATTGAAACAAATATAATTGAATTCATAAGTAAATTTCAAAAATGAAAATAAGGGTACAGAAGATATTGTGAAGAACTTGTGCAGCAGAAGACACGGCAGAGCCTTATTCTCCAAGCTCCACGTCTAGCACACTCAACTTCGGGAAGAACAAAGCTTTGGCGTAAAACTCTAAAAAATAAATTACTATCTGTGACTCAGGTCTCTGTTTTTCTAGAAACAAAAACGGAACTCTCTCTCTCTGATCCCTAAAACACTGAACAAAGGCTCCCTTTTATAGACAAAGAGAAAACCTTGTTCTATAAGGACTGGTAAAACCTTGTTCTATAAGGATTGGTAAAACCTTATCCTAGAATGTTCTGGAATAGTTATTGTACTTCTAATTAATTACAAAGTCCTTAAAATCTATTAGAACCAATCAGAACATAGTTGGGAGTGTGAATGCAAGCTGGCAAGTGGGAACGCAAGCTGGCCAGTGGTCCGAACTTGGCTTTTGGATTGTCTTCGTAATCAAGATCTGGGACTGTGCTTTTGAAGAACATCACGAGTATAGTAGAAGCGCATCTTCGTTCAGACTTGGTGCAAATGCTGTCAGGTTTTGCGCAGAAGGAGAACCTCTGATCCACCACTGGCGCAACAGGGACCTCGGGCTTAGGCGTACATCTGGGCTCGGATGGGAGTTCTTGGGACATGTCCTCAACCTGCCTTGGTGCGACCTTGGTACTTCTAGGACCTGACCTTGATGTCATGAAACACAGGTTTGAGACCCGGAGGGCCTGATTTGAGGTACTTGGCCAGTGGCCCAAAATAGGCGCACTGGCGCACTCAGGACTCCATTCAGGACCTGATATTGAAATGAGGACATCTCCTTCATCTGGACTCCGATTTGAGTCATTCTTTTTGCGTTCTTTACAGATTTTACCTATCTTTCTAACTCTGCACAAGTCTCACAAGATTGATCATTTTCTACTATTGATGGCACGAAATCATTCAAAAGACATGTAAGAGAGGCATATAAAGACATCAAAATGATGCATAAATAACGACTGATTGCTTCCGCCCATTTAGAAACATAATCAACAACAAGTAGAATGTAAAGAAAACCAAAGGAGTTAGGGAAGGGTCCCATAAAGTCAATGCCCCAAACATGAAAGATTTCAACTTCTAAATTAGGGTTTAGGGGCATTTGATCTCTAGGGCCAATGTTACCTTGTCTTTGGCACTTGTCACATGTGATGACATGCTCATGAGCATCTTTGAAGATAGTGGGCCAATAGAATCCACATTCAAGGACTTTAAGGGCTGCCTTCTTGGCATCACAGTGGCCTACACATGCTTTATTGTGGCAGAAGTCCAAGATGGACTTAACCTCGGTTTCAGGGATGCACCTTCTTATAATTTGATCAGTGCAATGTTTCCGTAGATAGGGCTCATCCCATATGTAACACTTAGCTTGCTTGACAAGCTTGTCCCTTTGAAACCTAGGCAAATGAGATGGAATTAAGTTAGTAGCAAGGTTATTAATAATGTCAGCATACCACGGTCAAAAGTTTTGAGTTGGAAGATCTGCTCATCAGGGAAGATCTCTTGTTGAGGTAGTTACTCCACCTCCTCGTTGGAGCCGGGTATGATTCTTCTCAAGTGGTCAGCTACCACATTCTCACTTCCTTTCTTGTGTTTGCTCACAAGATCAAACTCTTGAAGCAATAGCATCCACCTAATGAGCCTTGGCTTGGCATCCTTCTTGTTAAGGAGGTACTTGAGAACTGCATGGTCAGTGTATATAATAACTACGGTTTGAAGCAAATATGACCTAAACTTCTCTAAAGCAAATATTACAGCTAAAAGTTTCTTTTCAGTTGTAGAGTAGTTAAGTTGAGCATCATTTAAAGTTCTACTTGCATAGTACATAACATGTGGCAACTTATCTATTCTTTGGCCCAAGACTGCCCTAATGGCATAGTCTGAGGAAAAACACATAAGCTCAAAGGGCAGGCTCCATCTTGGTGGCATGATGATAGGGCAGCTGTGAACTTGTCCTTGAGGGCCTCAAAGGACTCACGTCATTCTTGGCAAGCAGGTTGCAGAAGGGCCTTGTGGTATTTAAGAAGTCCTTGATAAACCTCCTACAGAATCCCGCACGTCCCAAGAAATATCTGACTTCCTTTACCAAAGTGGGGTAGGGCAGGCCACTAATGACATCAATCTTGGCCTTGTCCAGTTCAATGCCACGACTTGAGATGACATGTCCTAATACAATGCCTTTTGTACCATGAAGTGACACTTTTCCCAATTTAATCTCAAATTGGAGTCCCTACATCTCTCAAGTACTCTAGACACGTTTCTTAGACACAAATCAAATGAGTTTCCAAAAATGGAGAAATCATCCATAAATACCTCAATGATGTCCTCCACCATGTCTGAAAATATGCTCATCATGCCTCTTTGAAAGGTGGCAGGGGCATTGCAAAGGCTAAAGGGCATTTGCCTATAGGCAAAAGTGCCATAAGGGCAGGTGAAGGTTGTCTTCTCTTGGTCCTCATGTGCTTTGGCAATTTGATTATAACCTGAATAGCCATCTAAGAAACAAAAATGTGAATGACCTGCAAGTCTTTCAAGCATTTGGTCCATAAAAGGCAATGGAAAGTGATCTTTGCAAGTAGTAGAATTAAGCTTCCTATAATCTATGCATACTCTCCAACCCGCTTGAACCCTTTGAGGAACAAGCTCATCTTGTTCATTCTTAAAGACTGTGATGCCACTTTTCTTTGGAACCACTTGAATTGGACTAACCCATTTTGAATCTGAGATGGGATAGATGATTCCTACATCCAAAAGCTTGAGGACTTCCTTCTTGACTACCTCCTTCATGGGGGATTGAAATGTCTTTGTGCCTCCCTAGTTTGTTTAGCATCTTGCTCAAGCAGGATCCTATGAATACACTTGGAAGGGTTTATCCCCTTGATGTCGGCAATGCTCCATCCAATGGCCTGCATATTATTGCTAAGAACCTGAACTAATTGACATTCTTGTGCATGGGTTAGACTAGAAGCAATAATAACAGGTAATGTGTTATTCTTACCTAGATATGCATACTTTAAATGCTCAGGCAAGGGATTGAGCTCTAGCTTGGGAGCTGCAATGATGGAAGGATGAGTCTTTTCGTCCTTCATTGACAAGGTTTCATACATGAATAGCTTTGTTGTTGTGAGTGGAGGCACGATTTTAAGCTTGTGTAGTTCCTCAATGACACGGCCATCTGGGCCATTGTCACCTTGAGTAGGCAAGGTGAGGGCTTTCTCAAAAGGGTCATTAATACAAGCATTCATGATAGTTTGATACAATAAAGATTCCATAGTGTTCAAGGGAAAATCTATTATAGGCTCTTGAGGATATTGCATAGTGTCATGAATGGAAAAGGTCCTAGTTCTATCTAAAACTTTGATAGATATTTGTCCTAGGTTTAGATTGATTTCACAGTTTATAGTGGTCAAGAGAGGTTTCCCAAAGATCAAGGGAGGGTCCTCACTTTCAATTGTCTTTTCCATTTTCAAAATGTAAAAATCAGCAAGTATGCATGTATCTCCTATTTGCACTATCACATCTTCTGTCATGCTCATAAGTTGTATCACAGAAGAATTAACAAGTCTAACACACAATTGAGTAGGTTTTAATTATCCTAGTGCAAGTGAATTGTAAACATGAAAAGGCATGAAACTTATAGAGGATCATGTGTCACAAAGACAATGCTCAAACCTTTTGGATTGATTGACACACGGCAAGGCAGGAGGGCCTGGGTCATTGGCCTTGGGTGGAAAGCCTTCAAATTTGTTCAAAGTGGCTGCCCTAATGTCTAGGACATTGTTGGGGTCAAATCCACATTTTCCAGCCACTAGGTCCTTGAGAAGCTTGGAAAAGATGGGCATGGTCCTCACAAGCTTGGAAAATGGCAAAGCGATTTGAAGCTTGTGAAGCATTTTTGTGAGCTTTTGCACAAATTGGGCATTCTTGTCTTTCTTTAGAAACCTACGAGGAAAATGTATATCAACATCATTAGTAACAAGAGGATTGTCAGGACCCGTCCCGAATTTCACCTCGAAACTTGGAAAGAACCCTGATCCCATCTGACAACTTAAGGAAAGGTTCCCAAAATACCCTTCAATCCTTACAAAATATAATATAATTTTACTTTCACCAGTCAGACAAGGGATTCAAAGCACTCAACAATTCCAACAATAACGTCCAACCAAATAACATATAATATCAGAGTGTCTAAGTAGGATAAATAGTACAATTTAGATATCCTACTCAATTTTAACTACACTTGCAGCCGAAATACTAATGCCTCCGCCTCGAGAGAAGTGTCCGCGTCAACTCAACTCAACAGCCTGGAGGGGATTTAAACACAAAAGTTGTGAGTGGACAAAAATAATCGTTTAGAAATCGTTTTCCGAGGAAATCTTACCTTTCCCCCCTCCACTTATAAAACTATGCATGCAACATAAAACAGTTCATGATATAAAAGCATCATCTGAAAATCACCACAATTTCCATTTCTCTTTAAAACCACTTAGTTGGACCCACACAAAATCCATATAAGGAAAACACATCATGGTCCACAGTTTGGTTTGCAAATCAACTTCAAAAGAGTTTAAAATCATTTAATTCAACCTGGACACATAATATCTCAAATCCACTGTTCCCGACACATCCACTAGCCACCAGGGTATCCCTTTGGGTGTGCTAGTCCTGTATCACAATTCTCTATACTATGCATAGACAGCCTCGCGACCCGGCGGAGCCAAAACTCCTCGATGCCAGAGTCGGAGCACTCAACGAACCAGTGGAACAAAACTCTCCACGCTAGTTCGAGAAACAATAACCAATTATATTGGTGGTTCACCGAGTTCATCGCCGACAGCGGATCCTGGCCCCAGATCCTGGTCCTCATCAAATTGGTGTTTATATTGGGGTTCACCGCCAACAGCGGATCCTAGTCCCGAGTCCTGGCCTCCCTCAAATATATTTATCTTGGAGGTTCATCGGGTTCACCGCCAACAGCGGATCCTGGTCCCGGGTCCTGGCCTCCCTCAAATCAATGTTTATCTTGGAGGTTCATCGGGTTCACCGCCAACAACGGATCCTAGTCCCGGGTCCTGGCCTCCCTCAAATATTGCCAAATCTGATAAACTCATACATATGGTTCAAAACCCAAATCATGGACTCAAACGATATCAAAACTGAGTCCAAAAACCACGACATTTCTCAAAACACACTTTAATTGAAATATTGGAAAACATGTGTCCATCAATCATTTCTAAAATCCGAAAATTCAATGCCACAATACATAATAGTATGTAAACAAAGATACATTGATGCATGCATTTCAATTTATAAATCAAAAGTCCACTCACAAACCTGTCCAAGCAAGCTCAATCCCATCTTGTTCGTTCCTCCGAGGTTCCCAGAACAATATCGCCTGTCAAAAACAACAATCGGGATTACCGGCTAGTAATAAGACTCTTATATAACAACTCCCTAAACCTCGGGAGGTCTACCCATGTTGTTCTAGAAAACACAACAACTTCGGACGACCAAAACGACCTCTAAACGACGTCCAATCAACCTAGATCTGGAACGTCGACAATTAGTCAACACGCGCCGCCATGACCTGAATCTCGGCCCCACACGCCACCACGAGCAGCCGGAAGGACAGAACATGCGCCCTCACGTGTCGGTCACGCGCCTGCTACAGTGTTCACGCGCCTGGACCGGTCTAACCGGGCCTGGCTCGACCTGACCCGATCCAACACGACCCGACTGGTTCACTCAACTTGACCGGTTCACTCGACCTGACCCGACCCGACCCGTCGTCGGAGAAAATGACCGACTACCGACTACCGGCGCCGTTGCCGGAGTCTGGCCGGAGAAGTTGACCGGCCGCCGCCGTCTGGTTTTGTCGGAATCCCCCATTTTCGGCCGAAACTTCAAGCTTTTATAACTTCCTCAAAACTCAACCATTTTTCACAAATTTTATGTCTAAATCTATCTACTCAAACCCAAGAATCCAAATATGACCTCAAAACAGCAAACACATACCTATGTAAGCTGAAAAATCGATCGGAAGATTCGAAACTTCCTATACTCGGTTCGGCTTCCCCCGTGGTCCTCTCCTTCGATGGTTGGTACGGCTGTGATCGTGGGAAGGAGTAGAATACGATTAGTGGATCAAAATTGGAAGTTAAAGCCTTGAATCAAAAGTTGACTTTGTGGGTTTTGGGGTGTTTTCTTACGGGTTCGATGGTGTTTGTTTCACAGAGAGAGAGGATAATGAGATGAAGATGAAAGTGAAGTGAAGATGTAAAATGATTGGGGTTAAAAAAATATCTACTCCCCAAGTCAAAATTACCAAAATTCCCTTGAACATCTAGACCCAAAACTTTCGTACACAAACTCCATTTTTCGCGTGCCGCCTTTCTACGAACTCGTGAGTTCGAGACCCACGCAACGGTACCCGAAACACCGCCTAAAATGTTCCGAAACAAAACTTGATTTCCATGCCCTTAACCTACCAAGGGTTAAATCGTCCTTTTACAAAATAATTTACAAAAATGATAAATAAAATTGTCCGGGTTGTTACAATCCACCCCCCTTAAGAAATTTTGTCCTCAAAATTCATTCCTACCCATGGAACAAATGAGGATATTGCGCCCGCATTAGTTCCTTGGTTTCCCACGTGGCCTCCTCCACGTTATGATTCCTCCACAACACTTTAACTAGAGGAATAGTCTTTCTGCGAAGTACCTTTTCCTTCCAATCCAGAATTTGCACTGGTTCCTCCTCAAAGGTTAAATCATCCTTCAACTCAAGTGGTTACTCTTCCAATACGTGAGACTCATCAAATAAATATTTCCGGAGCAAAGATACATGAAAGACATCATGAACTCTGGATAATTCCGAGGGTAAAGAAATACGATATGCCACTGGTCCTATCCTCTCCAAAATCTCATACGGGCCAATGTAGCGCGACTCAGTTTTCCTCGTTTACCAAAACGTACGACTCCCTTCTAGGGAGATCGTTTCAGGAACACCCAGTCACCTACCTCAAACTCAAGGTCTTTGGTTCGACGGTCTGCATAGCCCTTCTGGCAATCCGGGGCTATCTTCAACCTTTCTCTGATGATTCTAATATTTTCCTCATTCAAATCCACCAACTCGGGTGTTAACAGTCTCCTTTCACCTATTTCAGTCCAGCACAAAGGTGTCCTGCATTGCCTCCCATACAGTGCCTCGAAAGGAGACATCCCAATACTCGACTGGTAACTGTTATTATATGCAAATTCCATCAGAGACAATTGTGAATCCCAGTTTCCTTTAAACTGTAGTACATAAGCCCTCATCATATCCTCCAAAACTTGGATTGTCCTCTCAGACTGACCATCCGTCTGAGGATGAAAGGCTGTACTGAAATGCAATGTAGTGCCAAAAGTCTTCTGCAAACTCCGCCAAACCCTGGAAGTAAACCTAGGATCCCTGTCCGAAACAATAGACTCTAGAGTCCCATGTAGCCGTATGATCTCATCCACAAACAGTTTGGCATACCGACTCATTCGGTAATCTTCTCGCACTGGCAAGAAATGTGCCGACTTTGTAAGTCTATCCACAATTACCCATATCCCATCATATCACTTATGTCTCCTTGATACACAAAGTCCATTGTAATGTGATCCCACTTCCATTCTGCGATAGGTAATGGTTACAGTGTCCCATAGGGTTTCTGCCTCTCTGCCTTCACTTGCTGACATGTCAGGCATCTACTTACAAACTCAGCAATTTCTCTTTTCATCCCAGTCCACCAATAATGTTCTTTTAGGGTATGATACATCTTGGTACCTCCTGGATGCATAGGGTAAGCCGAACTATGAGCCTCATCAAGAATTTCCCTCTTTAGCTCCAACTCATTCGGTACGCACAACCGTCCATCCTTAACCAAGGCTCCATCATCCCTAATCGCATAGTCCTGCCTGTTTCCAGCCTCCAACTCCATCCTGATATTGCACAATGTAGGATCTTGGAGTTGAGCCTCAATAATCCGATCAATCAGAACAGGCCTCACATGGAAACTAGCCAACAAAGCCCCCTGGCTATCCATGTCCAGTACTATCCCTGCTCTTCGGAACTCTACCAGCAACGGTATGTAGACCGTATGCAAATGGGCCAAAGAACCCATAGACTTCCTGCTCAAGGCATCTGCCACAACATTGGCTTTTCCTGGGTGGTACTCAATAATACAATCGTAATCCTTTATCAGCTCAAGCCACCTTCTCTGCCTCAAATTCAGGTCCATCTAGTTGAACAAGTACTTTAAACTCTGATGGTCGATGAAGATCCGACACGTCTCCCCGTACAAATAATGTCTCCAGATTTTCAGTGCATGCACCACTGCAGCTAACTTCAAATCATGTGTCGAGTATTCATCTCATGGGGTTTAAGTTGCCTGGAAGCATACGGTATCACCTTTCCATGCGGCATCAGCACACAGCCTATACCCCGCAATGATGCATCATTATATACCTCGAATCCCTCGTTACCATCAAGAAGGGTTAATACTGGAGGAGAAGTCAACTTCCTTTTTAGCTCCTCAAAGCTATGCTCACAATCAGCATCCCAATCAAACATGACTCCTTTCCTAGTCAACCGAGTCAATGGGCCCGCTATCGTAGAAAATCCTTCTACGAACCGCTGATAATATCCTGCCAAACCCAGAAAGCTCCTCACTTCGGTCACTGTCCTCGGTTGCTCCTAGTTTGCCACTGCCTAAACTTTTTGGGAATCCACGCTGATTCCTTCAGCTGAAATCACATGACCCAAGAATTCTACCTCGGTCAACCAAAACTGGCATTTACTGAACTTGGCAAACAATTACTTTTCCTAAGCATATTCAGCACCAACCTTAAGTGCTTCTTATGTGCCTTGGCACTCCTTGAATACACCAAGATATCGTCGATGAACACAATTACGAATCGATCCAAATACTTTTGGTACACCCTGTTCATCAAATCCATAAACGCTGTCGGGGCATTAGTCAACCCAAAGGGCATCACCATGAACTCATAATGACCATAACGAGTCCTAAAACCTGTTTTCTAAACATCCCCTTCACTGATCCTCAACTGATGGTACCCGAATCGAAGGTCAATTTTTGAGAAATATTTTGCCCCCTTCAGTTGATCAAATAAATCGTCAATCCTTGGCAGGGGATACTTATTCCGCACCGTCACTCTATTTAACTGCCGGTAGTCGATACACAATCTCAGACCACCATCCTTTTTTCTCACAAATAATACCGGCGCACCCCATGGTGAAACACTTGGGCGAATAAATCCCAAATTCACCAAGTCCTGTAACTGAGTCTTCAACTCTCGCAATTCTGCCGGTGCCATTCTGTACGGTGCCTGTGAGATAGGTTGAAAACCTGGTAGAAGCTCTATGGCGAACTCAATCTCCCGGTGAGGAGGAAATCCTGGAAGTTCCTCTAGAAACACATCAGAGAACTCACTCACCACAGGAATGTCCTCTACTCTCATCAGAGTATCCCGAGTATCAAACACTTGAGCCAAGTACCCCTCACAACCTTTTCTCATCAATTTCTCAGCGGTCAATGCCGATATCACTCCAAAGGGTAGTACCCTACGATCACCCCGAAATGTAAGTTCTGGTAATCCTGGACTCCGGAAAACCATTGTCTTGTCATAATAGTCTATGGAGGCATGGTGCATAGACAACCAATCCATCCCCAGAATCACATCAAACTCAAAAATATCTAAGGGGATTAAATCTGCCTCCAACCCATGGCCTTCAACCATCACCGGACAACTGCGAATCACGAGATTCGCCACTAACATATCCCTGGCAGGAGTACTAATACCCATGTCCCAACCAATCGAGGACAATTCTCTACATCCTCTGGGCTAGACTCGCCCATAAATATCGTCTCCCCCAATCTCTGGGCTCTCTCAATATCAGAAACCTCATTAGAAGCCCTATCCTGGAGTACAGAAGCAAAATTCTGACCCAGCTGTTCCAGTGTCTGCCTCAAATCAGGCTCCACTGCAGGTTCATGGGCATCTCCGCCATTCCTAGACCTTTGATGGAACTCACGTCTCAGAGGCATTATAAGCTGAAAAGAAGTTGTAACTTATTAATACCAAAATTTCACTTGTACACTAGGTGTACGGTCTACAGGAATTTAACTTAGTGCTCTGATACCAATTGTCAGGACCCGTCCCGAATTTCCCCTCGAAACCCGGAAAGAACCCTGATCCCATCTGACAACCTAAGAAAATGTTCCCAAAATACCCTTCAATCCTTACAAAATATAATATAATTTTACTTTCACCTGTCAGACAAGGGATTCAAAGCACTCAACAATTCCAACAATAACGTCCAACCAAATAACATATAATATTAGAGTGTCTAAGTAGGATAAATAGTACAATTTAGATATCCTACTCAATTTTAACTACACATGCAGCCGGAATACTAATGCCTCCGCCTCGAGAGAAGTGTCCGCGTCAACTTAACTCAACAGCCTGGAGAGGATTTAAACACAAAAGTTGTGAGTGGACAAAAATAATCGTTTTCCAAGGAAATCTTACCTTTTCCCCCTCCACTTATAAAACCATGCATGCATCACATAAAACAGTTCATGATATAAAAGCATCATCTGAAAATCACCGCAATTTCCATTTCTCGTTAAAACCACTTAGTTGGACCCACACAAAATCCATATAAGGAAAACACATCGTGGTCCACAGTTTGGTTTGCAAATCCACTTCAAAAGAGTTTAAAATCATTTAATTCAACCTAGACACATAATATCTCAAATCCACTGTTCCCGACACATCCACTAGCCACCAGGGTATCCCTTGGGGTGTGCTAGTCCTGTATCACAACTCTCTGTACTATGCATAGATAGCCTCGCGACCCGGCGGAGCCAAAGCTCCTCGATACCGGAGTCGGGGCACTCAACGAACCAGCGGACCGAAACTCTCCACGCTAGTCGAAGAAACAGTAACCAATTATATTGGAGGTTCATCGGGTTCACCGCCGACAGCGGATCCTGGCCACAGATCCTAGTCCTCCTCAAATTGGTGTTTATACTGGGGTTCACCAGGTTCACTGCCAACAGCGGATCCTAGTTCCGGGTCCTGGCCTCCCTCAAATATATTTATCATGGAGGTTCACCGGGTTCACCGCCAACAGCGGATCCTGGTCCCGAGTCCTGGCCTCCCTCAAATATAGCCAAATCCGATAAACTCATACATACGGGTCAAAAACCAAATCATGGACTCAACAATTACCACGTCAAAACGATATCAAAACCGAGTCCAAAAACCATAACATTTCTCAAAACACACTTTAATTCAAATATTGGAAAACATGTGTCCAGCAATCATTTCTAAAATCCGGAAATTCAATGCCACAATACATAACAGTATGTAAACAAAGATACATTCATGCATGCATTTAAATTTATAAATCAAAAGTCCACTCACAAACCTATCCAAGCAACCTCAATCCCTTCTTGTTTATTCCTCCGAGGTTCCCGGAACAATATCGCCTGTCAAAAACAACAATCAGGATTACCGGCTAGTAATAAGACTCTTATATAATAACTCCCTAAACCTCGGGAGGTCTACCTATGCTATTCTAGAAAACACAGCAACTTCGGACGCCCAAAACGACCTCTAAACGACTTCCGATCAACCCGAAACCTGTACCAGCAGATCCAGAACGTCGAAATCTATCTACTCAAACCCAAGAATCCAAATATGACCTCAAAACAACAAACACGTACCTGTGTAAGTCGAAAAATCGATCGGAAGATCCGAAACTTCCTATACTCGGTTCGGCTTCCCCCGTGGTACTCTCCTTCGATGTTTGGTACGGTTGTGATCGTGGAAATGAGTAGAATATGATTAGTGGATCAAAAATGGAAGTTAAAGCCTTGAAACAAAAGTTGACTTTGTGGGTTTTGGGGTGTTTTCTCACGGGTTCGATGGTGTTTGTTTCATAGAGAGAGATGATAATGAGATGAAGATGAAAATGAAGTGAAGATGTAAATGAAGATGTAAAATGATTGGGGTTAAAAAAATATCTACTCCCCAAGTCAAAATTACCAAAATGCCCTTGACCATCTAGACCCATAACTTTTGTACTTGAACTCCATTTTTCACGTGCCGCCTGTCTACGAACTCGTGAGTTTGATACCCACGCAACGGTACCCAAAACACCGCTTAAAATGTTTCGAAAAAAACTTGATTTCCATGCCCTTAACCGACCAAGGGTAAAATCGTTCTTTTACAAAATAATTTACAAAAATGATAAATAAAATTGTCCCGGTTGTTACAAGGATTACTAAAAGTAACTTTAGACTTTGAATTGAAAGGTAAAGAAGAGTTAGAAGGCTCAATGTTTTGGCCAATTAAGGCTGTCCTGGAATGGAGCTCCTGAGCAGTCTCTCGGGTTGGCCCTGCGCTTAGACTATGGCCTATTTAAGGCTCTGTATCACGCCCTATTTCAGGCACTTGGACTGATTCTGCAGTAGGTTCTCAGGTGTGCCCTAATTCAGGCTATGGGCCCAGAACAGGGCGTGCAACATGTCCTATAGGGTCTTGGACATGCCCTTGGCCTTGCATGGGTTGATTCAACTCCCTTCCACTCCTAAGCTGAATAGCATTGGAAGTGGCCTTATGGAAAGTATTTTTGTGGTTGATTTGGACTTGGCTAGGGAGTTGTGGCACATGATCTAATCTATTAAGTTGGCTTGCCATCATGCCTACTTGAGTTTCCAAATCTGTATGGCACGGTCTGTCTTCTGCTGGAATGTTATGGTATGTTGAAGTAGATTCTACTGGAATGTGTTATTGCTCTGAATCTGATCAGCCATCATGTCTTCCAAAGATCTTTTTGGCACTGTAGGAATTTCTTAGGGTGGATGTTGAAGGACTTGATTGGGAACTTGAGGGGCCACGGCATGCCCTTGGAATCCAGGGGGTGCACTAGGGTTTTGCACATCCAGATTGTTGCTCCACTTGAAGTTTGGATGGTTTCTTCATCCATGATTGTAAGTGTTGGAGTAAGGGTCATTACGTGGCCTCATTCCATCAATGTACCTCCCAATGTAATTGGCATCCTCTAAAAATTAGTGGGTGGGGAGTGGGGGGAGGGTTGTGGGGTTTGGATAGTGGGTGGGGATTGTTATTCTTTTGGAATTCTAAAAATTAAAACAACAATTAAAATCAAGAGGCCAATATGATATAGGTTGTCATGAGTTTAGATTACAGATAGGTGTCCCTCCACCTACCCACGATCCAACAAATAACACAATGATATAGGGGTCCGTCAAGCAATTAGATCAATAATTATATGCAAATAAGGAGGCCGATCTCCTAAACGTAAATTAAGTTCATTAAGCTTAGTAATCAAACTCATTCAGCATTCATAGCAATATAAATCAAGAGGCCAAAATATAATTATCAAACTAACATGGCTAGGGCTTCAAGCAGCCCTAATTCTATAAAGAACTACTCACGCATAATTATAAAAGAAAAAAAAATGTAAATCATAATTAAAAGAACAATAATAAAGTAACAAAACGATGAGGGACTTTGAAGGCACGCCAAGGCAGCTCCAAGATCTTCTGCGCTGAGCTCACCTTCAAATTCCAACTGAACTATACAACTAAACTATGAAAACTGAATACAAAAGGGTGTATGCGGTTAGGTCTAAAATTTGGTTACTTGGCCCGTGAGGCTTATGCTCCTATTTATAGGAGAGCATGACCTCTTCCAGATAGGAGAGTACCTGGAAAACCTAATTACATAATGACTAAAATATTGCTATCCTAGTTTGGTATGAAAAAGGAGTCAAAAGGGATTCCTTAATGGACAAGGAATGCTTCTATGCAGCAAGTCTTTTCTGAATTGTCTTCTGGGATTTCTTTTGCGGCAAAGCTGCTTCTGAGAACCTTCTAGGGTTTGTTGGACATCAAGGACTGGAATGGGCCTAGCCTAGACACCTTTGGCACAGTAGGACCTCAATTTGACACCTTTTGGGCCTCCTTTTGGATTTGTTAAGAAGTAAGCATGGCATTGGTTCCACATGATGTATCTAGCAAAGTTCTGGGAAAAACCACTATGCATGTATCTAGCATGTCATTGGTTCCATTTGACACCTTTTGGGCCTCATGTTGGATCTCAATGCAGGTGGAACAAACCACTTATTTCACTTCCATATGATGTATCTATCCTGGTTCTGGGCTTTGTTATGCTCAAAAGCTCGTGTAAAACTCAATGGCCCAATTTGGCTCAAATCAGGGCTCCGAAAACGTCTTTTAGAGCAAAACATGCCAAGGACAAGTCATTGGCATTTCTGAGTGCACCTTAAGGCTCCATTAGCTTTCTAACAGTATTTGAAGTCCAATTCTAGTTGGTGTGTCACTTGGTTCCATCGAGTTCTAGGAATTGACACACTTTGGCCTAACCAGACATGAATTAGGGGGTAGTAGGGGCTCTTTAGGGACTCCGTTTAGGGAGCACATTTAGGGCGTAGGACATGTCTATGATGCACGATTTAGAGTGCGACTAGCAGGAACTAGGACTCAAATTTAGGGCGCGACTGGCAAGAACTTGGCTCGGATAAGCGCATGACTTGGAATTTCACAAGGCTGTGGCAAGGACACCTTTGGGGCATGTCAAGGATATGTACTTGGGCTCGGTAGAGTGTCTCTAGGGCGTGTCAAAGGGACACGTCCTGGGCTAGTTTCTGGCACGCCCTGACCTTGTTTAAGGACTAGGTTTTGTACCTTTTTAGGGCCTGAACTTCAACTTAGAACATTTCCTTCATTATAACTCCGATTTGAGCCCTTATTTTTGCGTTCATCTCAAAATTCACCTACCTTTCCAAAACTGCACAAGTCTCACAAAATTGATCATTTTCTACTCTGGTTGGCACAAAATCATTCAAAACACATGTAAATGGGTACTAAGTGACACCAATTTGATGCATAAATAATGACTAAACAGTCCCCGGCAACGGCGCCAAAAACTTGTGGGAAGAAAAGTATAACAATAAATGTAACACAA
The DNA here is from genome assembly GCA_037349345.1 of Oemleria cerasiformis. Lineage (NCBI taxonomy): Eukaryota > Viridiplantae > Streptophyta > Magnoliopsida > Rosales > Rosaceae > Oemleria > Oemleria cerasiformis. Next base: position 3,825,297 of record JAZGTL010000033.1, read on the forward strand.
TCCTTAACAATTATATCCTAGTAAGTGCACTAATCAATAGATAATATAGTGGTACAAGCAAGGATCGAATCCCACAAGGACTTGACTCAACAATGTAACCAAAGTAATAGATTACTTAGCTCACAAGTTAGGTACTCAAAAGAGAAATTAAAAACACTAATTAGATATGCTTGACACAAAAAAAAAAACTCTAAACAATCACATTAAATAAGACAGGGGGGGTTTGATTTGAAAGATGCTTTAAAGTAAATAACATGGAATGCAAGAAACAAGTGAATAAGTAAAGGTTTAACAAACTAAAGGAATTAAGGCAGTCCCCTTATCCACACCAAACCACAACGGTTTCCAACTTGGTTTGCAAGGTTCAATTATCATGTTTACTTCTTGATTTAGTGCCCGTGCAAGAGGTGTCTTAAGCTCACTCTCACACACCTATCCCTACTTACTTTGTATGTTTAGTTCTCTTAAGCCACCAAACTTTCAAGTCAATCATGCCATAGTTCTCTTAAGCCACTACAACACAAAGGAAAACATTAAGTACAAAAGGGATTTAATGACACTAACTAACCCTAGGGATTACACGGTAACCCTAGGACTATCATGGATTTCTTCACAGATTATTTGTACCATAATCCTTGATGCAAAGTCATCTTTTAAGTCATGCAAATAAAATGGCCAGTTTCAAGAACACAACATAAACGCAATAAAAACAGTGAATCACTCAACCAAGGCAAACACAATAATCAAACCAAGCGCCAAAACCAAATTAAGAAGTTGCCAAGATTAAGACTTCAAGATCAGCCCAAACTTAAGATGAACTACTCACTACACATAATGAAAAGCAAAAACATGAATTAAATTGAATAAAGATTCGAAAAATTAAACCCAAATTATACTCACAATGGCAAACTTCAAGCACGACTTCAAGCACTCTTCCAAAAAAACAACTTGGTGTTCGTGAACAGTCCTCACTAGCATAACAAAGTACAAACAATGTAAAAATTGTCTAAGTGATGTAAGATGGATCCCTCAAACATTGGCAAGGCTGACTATTTATAGACAAAGCCAAATCTTATCCGACAAGGATTAGAATAAGAAACCTAAACTTTACTATTCTAGAATATCAATTACACTTTTAAATGACAAAGAAGTCCCTAGAATCCTGGAAAACACTTAGGCACACGGTTGGTAGGTGTGAAATTCCAGTTGGCACTCTGGGCAGCAAGCTGTCTCGGTTAGGACCTAGGGCAACCCTAAAAGTCGGTGGCTTGGCCTTGGGAATGTCATTGTTGCGCCAAAGCGCGCCTTGGCTTAGTTTTTACTTCAATATGGACCAAGGGGTCTGAAACTACTCCATATCTTGATCGAATGGCTATAGCATGGCAGATGACCTCATTGGAACAAATCGGGTCATGTCAGGGACATGACATGGCCTATGGAAATATCAACACTGCTTTAGTACCTAGGACATTATGTAGGGCGCAGCTGAGGATTTGATTAGGGCGCAACAAGAACTCAGCTGGACAGGAACTTGGCGCGATTCTGGCACGACCTCAGACATGTCACAGACATGTCTTTGGCGTGAACTTAGTGAGGCTATGGGACTCGGTTCTGAGTGTCTTATGAACGTGTCAGGGACACGTCCTCAGCCTACTTCTAGACATGCCAGGGACATGTCTTGGATCCATTATTGCATGATGAAGGCATGCCTTAGACTCGATATGGCTAGTCTTAAGCCACTAAACTTTTCTAGTCAATTATGCAATAGTTCTCTTAAGCCACTATAACACAAAGAAAGCATTAAGTACAAAAGGAATTTAATGACACTACACTAACCCTAGGGATTGCACGGCAACCCTAGGAATGTCATCAGTTAAATTATAAGGTTATTGCTTAGCATAACCTTTTGATGCAAGTCATCAATGAATCATGTTATTAAAGTGATCAATTCTAACAACACAACAAAATATCAATTTAATTAGTAAAGTAACAAAGCAAGATAAACATAATAACCAAACCAAGCGCCAAAACCAAATTAAGAAGTTGCCATGGCTAGGGCTTCAAGATCTGCCCTAACTTAAAAGAAACTAGCCACTACGCATAATGGAAAGTAGAAACATGAATTATATTGAATAAAGAGTTGAAAGATTAAACCGAAATAAGAACCCTTAATGGAAGACTTAAGAACGGCTTCAAGACCTCCTTCAAGAACTCTCCTTGGACTTCAAATAATCGTGAACAAGCCTCACGAATAATAGCTCTAAACAATTGGTAAAAAGTATCTAAAAGTGTCTAAAATTGGCACCTTCTAAAACACTGGACAAGGCTCACTATTTATAGATAAAGCCAAACCTTGTCCTACAAGGATTAGAATTAGAAGCCTAGTCTAGTGTGTTCTAGAATAATTATTACACTTATAAATGGATAAGTAATCCCTAGAAGCTTGGAAAACCAATCAGAGCATTGCTGGAAGTGTGAATGCAAGCTGGCATGTGTGAACATACTTTGCCACTAGGCAGCCAGGTTGGAATTTGGGCAGGTTTCCCAGTCAAGCACTGCAAGTTGGAACCTGGCCCTTGGGATGTCATTGTAATGCCTTGGTGCTTTGATGGCCTTATTATGGAACATAAACTCTTGAAATGCATGTAGGCACAGTCGAAAGTTTGAACGATGGAGGATGGCCTCATTTGGCCCTATCGGGTCATGTCAGAGACATGACCTTGGTCTGTCGATATATTGACACTGATGTGACACGGCTGGAGCCTGATTTATGGCGCAATCGCGTCCTATCTTTGGTGTCTGGGAACTTGTTTTGAAAACGTGTCAGGGATACGATTTTGGACCTCATCAAGCCATGGCAAAGGCACGCCTTGACTGGAACCCTGACCAGGGAGTTGGCATCATGAAGGCACACCTTGGCGTGGCCCTGGGACTGAGTTCTTAGTGTTTTAGGGACATGTCAGATACACGTCCTGGGCCAACTTCTAGACTAGTCAAGGGCTCAATTATTGGCATGACAAGGACATGTCTTGGGCTTCATCTGATGGTCCTTAAACACGGTTCTTAGACCTGGATGACATGATCTGCGATACTAGACCTACGCCCTAAATAGGGCGCACTGACACATCCTTAGAAATGTCAGGACCCGATATTGAATTGAGGATAACTCCTTCATTTGAGGTCCAATTTAGGCCATTCTTTTTCCTATATGCTCATAGTCACATTGACTTTCTAATTCTGCACAAGTTTAAAAAAATGCATCACTTTCTACTATGGCTGACATGATTTTAAACAAAAGACAAGTAAAAGGGCCATGTATGACATGAATTATGTGTAAGAATTATGACTTAACAAATACCACCAAATCTAGCTTTTGCTAGTCCTCGAGCAAAACAAAGAATAAAACTAAACAAAAACTAAAGACTCAACCTAATTAAGGATAGAACATTTAAACCTCTAGGTTCACCAAGTAGGAGGAGTTTTGTCTCCTTTTACTTAACAACTAAACAAAATACTAACAAGTTAATCAGGAACAATGCAAATATATCATGCTATGCCAAACTAAAGATATGCCAATTTCAAGTAAGCACCATGTGTCAAGTGTGAATGCCCTTTCACTTCAAGATTTCAAGTTCCAAAACAACAAAGTTCAAATCCCTTAGAAAGATTTCACCTCGACTCTTACCTCACTAGGAAACTCTCAATTTCTCTCATGAACCCTAGGGTTACACTCTTGCAAGCATATGTGATGAGTTTATGTAATTGGATCAAATATAAGCACATATGAAATAGTGTGAAAGAAAGGCAATTTCTGAAAATATATCTCATGAAGGAATTGAACTTTAAGAACATAGAGACATACATTAACTCCAAGCAAGACTTCCCATAAGATCAATTAGGTCTTCATTCAAAGGTTGTAATGGGGCTAGGGTTAACGGGTTTAGAAGAAGGGGGATTGGATTTCAAAAGCCTAAGCTATGACAAGGCATGAAATAGGATGACTTGGAACTTGAAATTCTTCTTGAACTTCTCCTTGGCCCACGAGCGGACTTGGTGCTTTCAATGGCTTCCTGTATTGATGCTCGATTTCTTTGAATGATGATTATTTGTGACTTTTGTTCTCATTGGCTCACTTGGCTTAATTCATAGTTTTTTTTCTTCTTCAAACTAAGCCAAGATCATGCAATGACTTACAACATTGTGTTTTTTGTCGAAGGTAGGACTTTGGTCAGTTGGGATGTCTAAGACATTCCCCTTTACATCGAATGTGTGCTTTAGCACCTTTGGCTGTGACATGGCCTTGACATGTCCTTGAGGAGCTTCACAGCTTGTCTTTGAACTTGAAACTAAGCCAAGATCATGCAATGACTTACAACATTGTGTTTTCTGTCCAAGGTAGGACTTTGGTCACTTGGGATGTCTAAGACATTCCCCTTGACATCGAATGTGTGCTTTAGCAACTTTGGCTGTGACATGGCCTTGGCATGTCCTTGAGGAGCTTCATAGCTTGTCTTTGAACTTGAACACTTTAGGCTCTTCTTTCCTTCCTTGTCATGAACTTAATTTGGCACAGCCTTGTCAAAACCTAAGCTATAGGGAAAGGCCAAGATTGAAGGCTTCACTATCTAGGGCTCGGTTTTGATTTAAGTGATGAAAGAAAGGCTTAAAGTGTTTGGCTTCAAAGTGGGTTAAGGGTGCATGCAGAGGGACAAATATGGCTTTTAGAGGGCTCAAACATACCTAGTCTACATCACTTCTTATGGTTCATCAAGGTTAGAATCAAGAGCCTCTACATAAAATGTTAGTTCTTTAAAATTCAATGCATGGTGATAATAATGAGATCAATCAATGTAGAATGAATTGAATAGTGTTTAAGAGTAGAACAAAGTAAATCTCTCATAAAGAAAGGCATTAGGCTCAAAATCTCACATAGGGTAGTCTCCACTAATTTTCTAAAGTTCACTAAAACAAAGTCATCTTTTAGCTCAATTTCTTGAATTTAGGCATTAAGTTGAAAGATAAGGCACAACCTTAAGCATGGCATGACTTTAGTAAGACACTAATAATTAATTCAACATATGCAACTTATTAAAAAGTAAAGCACTAAGTTCCTAGCCGTGTACTCCCAAACCTAAATGTTGCAAAATTGTAAATTTTAATCCACACCCCCAAACCTAAACTAAACATTGTCCTCAATGTTAACAAGTTAAAACACTAGGATCAAAAGTAAAGAGGCATAAGAGCCATGCAAAACTGAAAAGGAAGGAAACCAAAACCAGGGCTAGGCTGCCTCCTAGGAGTGCTAGGCAAGACGTTCCTAGCAAGTCAAGCAAGGGGTGGCACGGTCAAAGTGAAAACTTGGGATGGCAGCTCCTCATAAGCATCAAAATAAGGCTTCAAACGGTGGCCATTGACTTTCAATTCAAGGCATGATTTCACGTGCTTGATCTCCATGGTACCATGGGGTAGGAATTTGAGCACTAGATAAGGCCCTGTCTACCGAGATCTGAGTTTCCCAAGGAAGAGTCTCAATCTAGAGTTGAAAAGGATGACCTTTTGTCCTTCTTGGAAAGTTTTTTGGACCAAGTGCATGTCATGATAACCTTGGACTCTTCCTTGTAGATCCATGAGCTTTCATAGGCTTCATTCCTCAATTCCTCAAGTTCTTGCAATTGAAGCTTACGGTGGTGCCCTGCGTCATCATGGTCCATATTGACACGTTTGATTGCCCAAAAGGCCTTGTGCTCTAGTTCCACGAGTAGGTGGGAGCCTTTGCCAAAGACAAGCCTAAATGGGGACATACCAATTGGTGTTTTGAAGGCTGTCCTTTATGCCCAAAAGGCATCATTGAGCCTATTGGACCAATCCTTCCTTGATTGGCGCACGATTTTCTCAAGGATGGCCCTAACTTCACAATTTGAGATTTCAGCTTGACCACTAGTTTGAGGATGGTATGGAGTGGAACTTCTATGAGTGACTCCAAACTTCGTCATGAGTGCATCAAAGGACCTATTGCTAATGATGGCCCGTGGTGTGCCAAACCTTGGTAAGATGTGAGATTGAATGAAACTACAAACCACTCTAGAATCATTCGTCTTGGTTGGAATTGCTTCCACCCATTTAGAAACATAATCAACATCAAGTAGAATGTACATAAAACCAAATGATGTAGGGAAGAAACCAAATGATTTAGGGAAGGGTCCCATGAAGTTAATACCCCAAACATCAAAGATTTCAACAACTAGAATATGGTTTAGGGACATCTAATCTCTAGGGCCTATGTTACCTTTTCTTTGGAACTTTTCACATGTGATGACATGCTCATGGTCATCCTTGAAGATAGTGGGCCAATAGAATCCACATTGAAGGACCTTAAGGGCTGTCTTCTTGACACCAAAGTGGCCTCCACATGCCTTGTTGTGGCAGAAGTCCAAGATGGACTTGACCTCATTTTCTGGGATGCATCTCCTTATGAGTTGGTATGTACAATGCTTCCACATATAGGGCTTATCCCAAATGTAACGCTTGGCTAGCTTAACAAGCTTGTCCCTTTGAAACATAGACAGATGAGAAGGAATCAAGTTAGTAGCAAGATAATTGATAATGTCAGCATACCATGGGTCAAAAACCTTGAGATAGAAGAGCTGCTCATTAGGGAAGCTCTCTAGGAGAGGTAGTTGGTCCACTTCTTCATTGGACCCGTGTATGGATCCTGCTCAAATATTCAACCACTGCATTCTCTCTGCCTTTCTTGTCTTTGATCACAAGATCAAACTCTTGAAGCAATAGCATCCACCTAATGAGCCTTGGCTTGGCATCCTTCTTGTTAAGAATGTACTTAAGAGCTGCATGGTCAATATAGATAATAACTTTTGTTTGACGCAAATAAGACCTAAACTTCTCTAAAGAAAATATCACAGCTAATAGTTCCTTTTCAATTGTAGAATAGTTAAGTTGAGCATCATTTAAAGTTCTACTTGCGTAATAAATAACATGAGGCAACTTATCTATTCTTTGGCCCAAGACTGCCCCAATGGCATAGTCTTAGGCATCACACATAAGTTCAAAGGGCAGGTCCTACCTTGGTGGCATGATGATACGGCCAGCAGTGAGCTTGTCCTTGAGGGCTTTAAAGGATTCACTGCAATCCTTATTGAAGTCAAATGCAGGATCCTTGGCAAGCAGATTGCACAAAGATCTTGTGATTTTGGAGAAATCCTTGATGAATCTCCTATAGAATCCAGCATCCCATAAGAAACATCTCACTTCCATGACTGAAGTGGAGTATGGCAAGCCACTAATGACATCAATCTTGGCCTTGTCCACCTCTATGCCATGGCTTGAGATGACAAGGTGTCCAGTCATTATTTATACATCATTTTGATGTCATTTAGTACCCTTTTTCATCTCTTTCGCTTAATTTTGTGCCAACCATAGTAGAAAGTGATGCTCTTGTGAGACATGTGTAGGCTTTAGAAAGATAGCTTAATTATGAGAATATAAGAAAAAGGATGGTTCAAATCGGAGTTCAAATGAAGGAGATGTCCTAAATTCAATGTCGGGTCCTGAGAAAGGCCCTGTCACACCCTTGCGCCCTATTTAGGGTGCACCCTTGTGCCCAATTTAGGCTGCACCCTTGCGTCCTATTTATGGCGCAGGACCAAGAACCTTGAATCAAGCCATGAGGGTCCTAAATGCATGTCTGAGGACCAGCAGATCAAGCCCCTAATGAACTAAGGTGCACGCCAAGACGTGTCCCTGACATGTCTCAAGGAGACTCCATCTGCGCCCTAATCCAAGACAAGGCTAGACAAGCCATGGCCCGTCTTCAGAGCTCTCGGCCAAGTCCCACTCGTGTCCCCTAACACGCCTCAAGTTCCAGGTTCCTGGCGTGATCCTTAGAAGTGCCCGAGACCAAGCCCAGCAGTAGAACATGGTCCGCTAGAAGACAAGTCCTTGGCTATGGCTGGGAAGGCCAAAATGGGACATAACTTGGAACTCGATGGAACCAAGTGAGACACCACCCAGAAGTACACTTCCAGACACCCAGCTAAGCTAATGCAATCAAGTATCTCATCTAGAACTACCAATGGCATGGTGCACCTTAGAAGACCTCGGTTGTACCTTAAATTGAGCCAAATTGGGCCACTAAGCTATGTATATGCTTTTGAGTAGGACAATGCCCAGAAATGTACTAGAAATATCATATGGAAGTGAAGCGCATGGTTGGTCCCAGCTGCATTAGTCAAAGACAAGTTGTGTCCCTAATAAGTCCAAGAATGAGGTCCTAGGAGCCAAGGTTGTGCCAGCTGTATCAAGAAGATCCAAGAAAGGTGCCAGCCAGGCTTTCCTATCCAAGAACGTCTCAGAATGTTCCAGAACAAGTCTTGGCACATCAAAGTTCCCTGGGCTTCCTAGGAGATTACTTGTCGTTCAAGAAAGGTCCTAAATTCTAGGAATGAGTCCCTACCGAGATAGGAGAGTTGATTCAAAGTTTAACTAAGGGTCATTTGGTCCTTCATTTTCTATTTTAATTCCTAGTTTTTAGGTGAAGCCCTAAGAGTATTTAAACTAAGTTTTAATGCAAGCTTAGTGTATTTCCCTTTGCCGCATACACTTTTTAGTTTTAACGTAGTTTTCAGTTTTGAGTCTTTTTGTTCGTATTTTGGAAGAGTGGAACACAGAGACTTCTTGAAGATTGCTGGGACATGTGCCTTGGAGCATCACCATTCTCAGTATTTTCTCTTCTACTCTTTAATCAATTGTGTAATCATGAATTCTTATAAGTGTTATTTCAATAAGATGTGTGGGTTGTTTCTTTCAGAATTAGGGTTGCTTGAAGCCCTAGCCATGTAGTTTTTCAATACAATTTTGGCCCTTGATTTCCTTTATTATGAATCTTGAATATAGTTTGCATTGTTGTGCGTCATGAGCTTAGTTTGGGTTTATGAGTTTGGCTAACTTATTTGCATGATCTATCGATGAATAATTGCTCGTTAGACTAGCCATGTTCTTGTGATTATTTAGCATCAACGGTGTGGGGCTTTAACTATGCTTGTAATCTGAATTCATGACAACCTAGGATTGCACATCACTTTTCTAGGAATAGTGTGGTGTCATTAAATTCTCTTCGTATTCCATGCATCAACTTAGATTATTAACCCTTCTCTAGGATTGATAGACGTTCTAAGAAGAGGAAATGGCTAGGACATGCTAAGTAAGAGAGAATGACTTGTGTGGAGTGAACCTTAATCGGACCTTTGCATGGGCACCATATTCAGATATTTCATAATAAGGGGATCTTGGAAATTGTGTTACAAATTTAATTGGTTAGTGGTGGATAGTTGGCCTTGATTCGCTTTCTTTCATCAATCAATTTCATTATCTTTAATTACTTGTTTTCAGTGTTTCTTGCAATTTAATTCTTTTAATTTTGTTCTGTTCTCAAAGCATCACAAACCGCCCCCCACACCACCCCACCCCCCCCTTTTCCGTAATTGTTTAATTGAGTCTTTGAAGTTCTTGCGTCTTAAATTAGTGTACAGAGGCGTGTTGAGTCTTTCTTGCGTGTAGTGTGGTTTATGTCAATCTTGATTGTTTCTTTGTGAGTTTTGCGTTCTACTTAGTGTCACGCTTCTTTTTTGTTATACCTTGTTTTTGAGTCTTACTTAAGTTATTCAATCTAATCAAGTGGTTTAACGTTGAACAAGTCCACGTGGGAGCCTGAATGATAGAAGGAAGGGTCTTTTCTTCCTTTATTGGCAATGACTCAAAAGGGGGCTGTCTGGTGAAACCATGACTTGGTACGGCCTCAAGAAGGTTAAGTACCCCAATGCCATGGCCCTCAAGGCCATTGTCACTTAGAGAAGGCAAGGTAAGGGCCTTCTCAAGAGGGTCATCTACACAAGCACTCATAATGGTTTGATACAACAAGGATTCCATAGTATTCAAGGGAAAGTCAATAATAGGCTCTTGTGGATATTGCATAGTGTCATGTATGGAAAAGGTCCTAGTCTTATCTAACACTTTGATATTTGGCCTAGGTTTACATTGATTTCACAGTTTATAGTGGCTAAGAGAGGTCTCCCAAAAATCAAGGGAGGGTCCCCACTTTAAATGGTCTTTTCCATTTTCAAGATGTAAAATTCAGCAAGTATTGATGTATCTCCTATTTGAACTTTCACATCTTCAATCATTCCCATAAGTTGTGTCACGGAAGAATTAGAAAGTATAACACACAATTAAATAGGTTTGAAGTATCCTAAAGCAAGTGAATTGTAAACATGAAAGGGTATAATACTTACAGAGGCTCCTGTGTCACAAAGACAATGCTCAAACCTTTTTGATTGAATGACACACGGCAAGGCTAGAGGGCCTAGGTCATTTGCCTTGGGTGGCAAGCCTTGGAACTTGTTCAAGGTGGCTACACTAATGTTTAATACATTCTTAGGGTCAAAGCCACTAGATCCATAAGCAGCTTGGCAAAGATGGGAATTGGCAGAACCCTTCCCGAATTTCCCCTCGAAACCCGGGAAAAACCCTACTCCCGTCTGATAACATAAAGAAATTCCCAAAATACCCCTAAGTCCTTGCAATTAATTATGAGAATTCTGCCAAAAATCTGACATAATCTCCCCTTAAGGGCTGGTTAACTGTCTTCCACCTGTCAGACAAAGGATCAGATAACACTCCAAATTCCAACAACACCAACCATCCAACGATGTAACCACAATTTTACAATCAGTCCAAAAGACTTATCAGAGCATCTAGGTAGGATAAGTAAAATACATAAATCAATATCCTACTCGATAGTCTAGGTAAACGCACAGCTGAAAATTTAATTCCTCCGCCTCTGGATATGCCTACGTCAACTCAATGGCCTGGAGGGAATTTAAAACACGAAAATTGTGAGTGGACAAAATAATCATTTCCGAGGAAAACATACATTAACCCCCCCTCCACGAGTAAAATCATGCATGTATAACATAAAATTCCTTTTTATACAAATATAATATATAGATAATCCGAAAAACCCGCCGGAAAATCCATTTTTTATTAAAACACTTGGTGGGACCCACGAAAACCCGAATAATGAAAACATTCCGTGGTCCACAACCCTGCTTTGAAAACCCTCCTCAAAGGAGTTTAAAATCATGTAAACCGACCTGGACATAAAATATATATCAAAACATATTCCACTGCTCCCCGAATAAAATCCCAAGCCGTAGCTCGATACCCTCCACACACCCGATATACCTCGAGTTGTGCAGAAACCTGTACTACGCGTAGACAGCCTCAATGGCCAGGTGGAGAAAATACCCCTCGACACCAGCGTCAGAGAACCCTCAATGATCTGGCAGAGAAAGACCCTCGACGCCAGTCAGAGAAAACCTTGACCCTCGGGGACAATAATTCAGTGAAAACCAAAATCCATGTTTTGATATTCTTGTTTCTTGGCTTAGGCCAAATTCATTGAAAAACCGCATTTAAATTAAAATTTGTGGACTCGACCAAAATCCAAAATCAATCAAGTCAAACCACATAAAACCCGAAACCATAAAGCCAGGCCATAGCCCAAAACGAAATTTCCAAATAATTATTGAAAGCCCGTGTCCAGTAATAATTTAATAATATCTAGAATTTTTGCCAAAAAATACGTAATAAGCAGTTATATCAATATACCTTTATGCATGCATTATACTTTATAAAACCAAAGTCCACTCACCACACGTCCAAATAGTTCAATCCCAAGTCGTACGCTCCTCTGAAGTTCCCGGAGCAGTATCGCCTGTCAAAAGTAACAATCGGGATTACCAACTATAATTCAAACCCTACATTTAGATTCCCTATACCCCAGGAGGTCTTCTTGCGTCACACTAAAAATGCAGCCACTTCGGACGCCCACAACTACCTCGAAACGACGTCCGATCAACTCGAAACCTGCGCCAACAAGTTTGAAATGTTGAAACTTTGTCGACACGCATCACTGTGACGCAAAGACCGGTCCCGCACGTCGCCACTCGCCGATGGAAGGCCAGACCAATCGCCACATGCCGGCCACGAGTAGCCACGCACCTGCTAAAGTTCCTCACGTGCCTGCTATAGTGTTTCTCGCGCCGCTACAATGTTTCACGCGCCTGACTTGGTGCTGACTCGACGCCGACTCAGTGGCCAGGTGGCACCAGGTGGCTGCCAGGTGGCTTGCCACGTCACCATCCCTCTGACCGAACCAGTTGCCCAAGTGTCACCGGAGAAGACAACTACTCCGTCGTGTGCCACCATCGTCCGAAATCTCCATTACCGACCAACCTTGAATTTTTCCTAACTTCCTCAAATCCTAACCGTTTTTCACAAATTTTTAGTCTAAATCCATCTTGTCGATCCCAGGAACTCAAAAATGAAGTCTAAACACGAGACTCATACCTGTGTTGGCCGAAAAATCGATCGAAATTTCCCATTTTTACTTTCCTCAATTCGATGTCTCACGCGGCTGCTTTCTGCGACGGTTGGCACGTTCTTGATCACAGGAAATAGGAGAGTCCGATGAGTAGAACCAAAACGGACGATCTTGCCTCGATTTGGAGTTCAAATTTGTGGATTTCTGGGTTCGTTCGCACAGGTTCGAGTGAGTCGCGAAGAGAGAGAGTGAAATGAAGGAGGATCTGATCTGCTTGGGGTTAAAATATCTACTCAGGCCAAATTACCAAAATGCCCCTGAACATTCTAGACCCACAACTCTCTCACACGAACTCTGTTTTTCGCGTGCCGCCTGTCTACAAAGTTGTGAGTTTGAGACCTACACAACGGTCCTCGAAACATAACCAAAAGTGTCTCGAAACAAAATTTGACTTTCAAGCCCCTTAAACAACCAAGGGTAATTTCGTCCTTTTGCAAATTAATTTAAGAAAATTCACTAATAAAATTTTCGGGTCGTTACAATTTACCCCCTTCAAGAAATTTCATCCTCGAAATTCATACCTGTCACTAGAACAAATGTGGATGATGCGCCCGTATCAATGCCTCGGTTTCCCACGTGGCCTCCTCCACATTATGATTCCTCCATAGAACTTTAACCAGAGGAATAGTCTTTCTGCGCAGTACTTTTTCCTTCCAATCTAGAAGTTGCACTGGTTGCTCCTCAAAAGTCAAATCATCCCTCAGCTCAATTGGTTGCGCCTCCAATACATGAGAATCATCAAATAGATACTTCCGGAGCATGGATACATGGAAAACATCGTGAACCCTTGACAGTTCTGGGGGTAAAGCAAGTCTGTAAGCCACTGGTCATATCCTCTCAATAATCTCATAAGGCCCAATGTAGCGAGGACTCAACTTTGCTCGTCTACCAAAACGTACAACTCCTTTCCAGGGGGATAATTTCAAGAAAACCCAGCCTCCGACCTCAAACTCAAGTTCTCTTATGCGTTGGTCCACATAGCTTTTCTGGCGGTCCTGAGCTGCCTTCAACCTTTCCCTGATGATTCTAATATTTTCCTCTGTCATTTCCAATATCTCTAGTGTCAACAGTCTTCTCTCACCTACCATAGTCCAGCATTTCTGTGTCCTGCACTGTCACCCATATAGTGCCCCGAAAGGAGACATCCCCAATACTAGACTGATAGCTGTTGTTGTATGCAAATTCCATCAAGGCCAGGTGTGAATCCCAGTTTCCTTTAAACTGCAGTACACATGCTCTCATAATATCCTCTAGAATCTGAATTGTCCTCTCAGACTGATCGTCAGTCTGAGGATGAAAAGCTGTACCGAAATGCAATGTAGTTCCAAAGGCTTTCTGCAAACTCTGCCAAAACCTCGAGATAAACCTAAGATCCCTGGATGACACAATCGACTCTGGAGTCCCATGTAACCGTATGATATTATCCACAAACAATTTGGCTTACTGGCCCATCCGGTAATCTTCTTGTACTGGCAAGAAATGTGTTAACTTCGTGAGTCTATCAACAACCCATATTCCATCATGTCCTTTTTGAGTCCTAGGAAGTTTATAAACAAAATCCATAGTAATGTGATCCCCCTTCCATTCCGGAATAGGTAATGGTTGTAGTGCCCCGTATGGTTTCTACCTCTCTGCTTTTACTTGTTGACACGTCAGGCACCTACTCACAAACTCTGCTATTTCCCTTTTCAATCCAGTCCATCAATAGTGTTCCTTAAGAATATGATACATCTTGGTACCGCCTGGATGCATAACATAGGCAGAACTATGAGCTTCCTCAAGAATTTCTCTGTTCAACTCTAGATCATTAGGTACGCACAACCGGCCATCCTTAACCAAGGCCCCATCAGCCCTGATCACATAATCCTGCCTATTCCCAGCCTCCAATTCCATCATAATAACACACAAAGTAGGATCCTGGAGATGAGCTTCAATGATTCGATCAATCAAGACAGGTCTCACATGGAAACTAGCAAACAGAGCCCCCTGCCCATCCATGTCAAGTATAATTCCCGCTCTTCGGAATTCCACCAGCAACGGTAGGTAGATAGTATGCAAATGAGCCAAGGAACCCATGGACTTCCTGCTAAAGGCATCCGCCACTACATTGGCTTTTCCTGGGTGATATTCTATGGTACAGTCATAATCCTTTATCAGCTTAAGCCACCTTCTCTGTCTCAAGTTCATATCTTCCTGGGTAAAGAAGTATTTCAAATTCTGATAGTCAGTAAAGATCTAACACGTTTCCCTATACAAATAATGTCTCCAAATCTTCAGTGTGTGCACCACTGCAACTAACTCTAAATCATGTGTGGGATAATTCAACTCATGAGGTTTAAGTTGCCTGGAAGCATATGCTATCACCTTCCCATGCTGCATCAACACGCAGCCTATACCTCATTATGATGCATCATTGTACACCTCAAATCCTCCGTTACCATCTAGAAGGGTTAGCATTGAGGCATAAATCAACCTCCTCTTTAGCTCCTGAAAGCTCTGTTCACACCCATCATCCCAGTCAAACTTGACACCTTTCCTCGTCAACCGAGTTAACGGGGCAGCTATCTCAGAAAATCCTTCTACGAATCGCCGATAATATCCCGCTAAACCCAGAAAACTTCTCACCTCTAACATTATCTTCGGTTGTTCCCAATTTGCCACTGCCTCAACTTTTTGGGGATCCACGCTGATACCCTCAGCAGAAATAACATGACCTAAGAATCCCACACTGGTAAACCAAAACTGACATTTACTGAACTTGGCGAACAGTTGCCTATTCCACAGCATATTCAACACCAACCTCAAGTGCTTCTCATGTGCCTTAGCACTCTTCGAATATACTAGGATATCATTAATGAACACAATCACATACCGATCCAAATACTTTCGGAACACCCTGTTCATCAAATCCATAAATGCTACTGGTGTATTAATTAACCCGAAGGGCATCACCAGGAACTCATAATGCCCATAGCGTATCCTAAACGCTGTTTTGGGAACATCCCCTTCCTTGATCATTAACTGATGGTACCCGAATCGAAGGTCAATTTTAGAGAAATACCTTGCCCCTTTTAATTGGTCAAACAAATCATCAATTCGTTGCAAAGGATACTTATCCCGCACCGTAACCCTTTTTAACTGCAGGTAGTCGATACAAAACCTCAAACCACCATCTTTCTTCCTTACAAATAACACCGGTGCACCCCAAGGTGATACACTTGGTCGAATAAACCTCATATCCACCAAGTCCTGCAATTGAGTCTTCAATTCCCTCAATTCTACCGATGTGATTCTGTACGGTGCTTGTGATATAGGTTGGGTACTCGGAAGAAGCTCTATCCTCTAGAAATACACCGGGAAACTCATTCACCATAGGAATATCCTCTACTCTCACCGGAGTATCCTGAGAATCAATCACATGGGCTAAATAGACCTAACAACCTTTCCTCAATAATTTCCCAGCTGCTAAAGCCGATATCACTCCCAAGGGAAGTACCCTACGATCACCCCAAAACGTAAGTTTTGGTAAGCCTGGATTCCGGAAAACCACACTCTTGTCGAAACAATCTATGGAGGCATGGTGCATGGCTAACCAATCCATCCCCAGAATCACATCAAAATCATAAATGTCCAAGGGGATTAAATCTGCCTCTAACTCATGCCCTCCCACTACCACCAAACAACTACGTATCAAGAGGTTCGCCACTAACATATCTCCGGTAGGAGTGCTAATACCCATGTACCAACCAATTGAGGACAATTCTCTATCAGAAAAAAGTGTAAAATCCCGAGAAATAAAAGAATGTGTAGCCCCGGGATCTATCAAAATACGAGCATCATGATTAAAAATAGACAATGTACCAGAAACCACCTCTGGTGCTGCTCGAGCCTCATGCTGAGTCATAGAAGAAACTCGGGCCTGTGTACCAGAAGACCGACCACGACCCCCCTGTCTCCCTCTGGCCCTGCTAGCCCCACTAACCCTACTAGCCCCACTGGCCCCACTGGCCCTGCTGGCCCCACTAGACTAGGTATGGCTCTCTGTTGCAGTACCAGATGTCTGTGTTGCTCTCTGACTCGGTTCAGCAGCATCTCGGCCCAAGGAAATACTGCCCAGACGACGATGTGGATAGTTCCTCTTAAAATGACCCTTCTACCCACATATGTTGCAACCGGTGTCACCTACTTGTGCAGGTTTACCACTCTATCTCCTGGTCGACTCCACTGAAGCCCCACTAAATTGAGCGGATGATTGCTATCCCTGACCGATTCTGCCACCGCCTGATCCGGATCTTGCACCCCCAGAAGATCCAGAACTAAAATTGCATCTCTTAGATGGTCCTTGACTAGAGGCCCCGAAACTCTGGCTATCCCGGCGTCGCCTGGAACCACTAAACTGGTGTTGAGCTAGCAAACTCAACTCTACTCTGGTGGCAACGTTTGGCAAAGCCCTCAAAGAAGTATGAGCCACAGCAGTTACTGCTACTCGAACCTCATTTCTCAGTCCATACTTAAATTGTCGGCACTTATCCATCTCAGTTGCCACCAGAGCTAGTACAAAGCGTGACAACTCAAGAAATTTCTGTTCATACTGGGCTACCATCATGTCCCCATGTTGTAGCTGCAAGAACTCAGCCTCTCTAGCATCACAGTATGAGCGAGGATAAAACTGCTAGAGAAAGTGCTCCCGGAAAGTTTCTCAAGTAAAAGAACGAACATCCCAGCCTATCAGCTGCAAGGCATGCCACCACCGGTACGCATAGCCACCCAAAAGAAATGTGGCTAGTTACACCCTATCATCTGGGCCTAACTCGCCCGAAAACATTGTCCCCCAAACCTCTGGGCACGCTCAATGTTCGAAACTTCAGACGTAGCCCTACCCTGAAGTACTGTAGTAAAAGCCCAACCCAATTGATCCAGGGTCTGCCTCAAATCAGGCTCTACAACGAGTTCATGTGTGTCCTCACCGTTTCTAGACCGCTAACGGGCTCGCGTCTTGGAGGCATTACGCTGAAAAGAACCATGAATCATCAATACCACAATCAGTTTTACACTAGGTGTACGGTCTACAGTAATTTCACCTAGTACTATGATACCAAGTTGGTAGGACCTTTCCCAAATTTCCCCTCGAAACCCAGGAAAAACCCTGTTCCTGTCTGAAAACTTAAAGAAATTCCCATAATACCCCTAAGTCCTTGCAATTAATTATGAGAATTCTGCCAAATATCCGGTAGAATCTCCCCTTAAGGACTAGTTAACCGTCTTCCACCTGTCAGATGAAGAATAAGATCCAAATTCTGACAACACCAACCATCCAATGATGTAACCACAATTTTATAATCAGTCCAAAAGACTTATCAGAGCATCTAGGTAGGATAAGTAAAATACAAAAATCAATATCCTACTCGATAGTCTAGGTAAATGTGCAGCTGAAAGTTTAATGCCTCCGCCTCTGGATATGCCCACGTCAACTCAACGGCCTGGAGGGGATTTCAAACACGAAAGTTATGAGTTGAAAAAATAATCATTTAAAATCATTTCGGAGGATAACATACTTTTTCCCCCATCCACGAGTAAAACCATGCATGCATAACATAAAATTCATTTTTATACAAATATAATATATAGATAATCTGAAAAATCCGTCGGAAAATCAATCTTTTGCTAAAAAACTTGGTGGGACCCACGAAAATCTGAATAATGAAAACATTCCGTGGTCCACAACCCTGCTTTGAAAACCCTCCTCGAAGGAGTTTAAAATCATGTAAACTGACCTGGACACAAAATATATATCAAAACATATCCCACTGCTCCCCGAATAAATCCTGAGTCGTAGCTCGATACCCTCCACACACCCAATATACCTCGAGTTGTGCATAAATGTGTACTATGCGTAGACAGCCTCAACGACCTAGTGGAGAAAATACCCCTCGACACCAACGTCGGAGAACCCTCAACGATCTGGTGGAGAAAGACCCTCGACGCCAGTCGGAGAAAACCTTGACCCTCAGGGACAATAATTCAGTGAAAACCAAAATCCATGTTTTGAAATTCTTGTTTCTTGGCTTAGGCCAAATTCATTCAAAAATCGAGTTTAAACTCAAAATCGTGGACTCGACTGAAATCCAAAATCAATCAAGTCAAACCACATAAAACCCGAAACCATAAAGTCAAACCATAGCCTAAAACGTCATTTCCAAATAATTATTGAAAGCACGTGTCCAGTAATAATTTAATAATATCCAGAATTTTTGCCAAAACAGTACGTAATAAGCAATTATATCAATATACCTTTATGCATGCATTATACTTTACAAAACCAAAGTCCACTCACCACACGTTCAAATAGTTCAATCCTGAGTCGTACCCTCTTCTAAAGTTCCCCGAGCAGTATCGTCTGTCAAAAGTAACAATCGGAATTACCAACTATATTTAAAACCCTACATTTAGACTCCCTAAACCCCGGGAGGTCCGCTTGCGTCACAGTAAAAATGCAGCCACTTCGGACGCCCAAAACTAATCCTAAATGACGTCCGATCAACCCGAAACCTGCGCCAACAGATCCAGAATGTTGAAACCTTGTCGGCACGCTCAGTCGTGACCCAAAGACCAGTCCCACGTGAAGCCACGCACCGACGGAAGGCCATACCACACTCCACGCGCCAGCACGCGCTTGCGACAGTGCCTTACGCGCCTGCTACATTGTTTCACGCACTGCTACAGTGTTTCATGCGCCTGACTCGGGGCTGACTCAACGCTGACTCAGCCGCCAGGTGGCATCCACGTTGCTGCCAGGTGGCATGCCACGTTAGCCCCCTCTGACCGAACCAGTCATCGGAGAAGACGACCGCTCCACTGTGCGCCGTTGCTGGAAAACTCTATTGTCTGCCTACCTTAAATTTTTCCTCACTTCCTCAAATCTTAACCGTTTTTCACAAATTTTTAGTCTAAATCCACCTGCTCGAACCCAGGAACTAAAAAATGAAGTCTAAACACGAAACCCATACCTGTGTTGGCTGAAAAATCGATCGAAAGTTCCAATTTTTCCTTTCCTCGATTCGATGTCTCCCGCAGCTGCTTCATGCGACGGTTGGTACATTCTTGATTTCGAGAAGGAGGAGAGTCCGATGAGTAGAATCAAAACGGACGATCTTGCCTCGAATTGGAGTTCGAATTTGTGGGTTTTTTGGTTCAGTTGCACTGGTTTGGCTGAGTCGTGAAGAGAGAGAGTGGAATGAAGGAGGATCTGATCTGCTTAGGGTTAAAATATCTACCCAGACCAAATTACCAAAATGCCCCTGAACATTCTAGACCCACAACTCTCTCACACGAACTCCGTTTCCAGCGTGCCGCCTGTCTATGAACTCGTGAGTTCGAGACCTACGCAACGGTCCCCAAAATACAGTCAAAAGTGTCTCGAAACAAAAATTGACTTTCAAGCCCCTTAAACAACCAAGGGTAATTTCGTTCATTTGGAAATTAATTTACGAAAATTCACTAATAAAATTTATAGGTCGTTAAAATGGTCCTCACAAGCTTGGAAAATGACAAGGTGATTTGAAGCTTGTGAAGCATGTTTGTGAGCTCTTGCTCACAGTCAACATTCTTGTCCTTCTTTTGGAACCTATGAGAAAAAGGTAAGTCAACATCATTAGTAACCAGTGGATTACTAAACTAACTTTAGATTTTGAATTTAAAGGCAACAAAAGGTTAGAAGGCTCATTGTTTTGGCCACTTTAGGATGTCCTGGAAAGTGCTCCTGAGCATGCTCTCGGGTAGGCCTTGCGCCTAGACTGCGCCGTAAATCAGGCTCGGTACTATGCGCCCTAAACTGTGCCATAAATCAGGCTCTATGGCAGGGGCCGTGACATGGTCTTTAGAATCTTCTAACGCACTATGATCATGATGTGGATTTTGAAGTTCTTTGCCACTCCTAAGCTGAATCGCATTGGCAGTGGCCTTTAGATACAGGTTCTTGGGATTGACTTGGACTTGACTAGGAAATTGGGGTCCAGGGTGCAGTCTGTTAAGTTGGTTTGCCATATGGCCTCCTCGAGTTTTTAAAGCTGTGATGGGACGGTCTGTCTTCTGCTGGAATGTTGAGGTATGTTGAAGGAGATTCTGTTGGAATGTAGTATTACTCTGAATCAGATCAGCCATCATTTCTTCCAGGGATCTCTTTCCCATGGTAGGATTTGCTTGGGGTGGATGTTGAAGGACTTGATTGGGAACTTAAGGGGCCACGACATGCCCTTGGAATCCAGGTGGTGCATTAGGGTTTTGCACATTTTGGTTGTTGCTCCACTTGAGGTTTGGATGGTTCCTCTATCCAGGATTGTAAGTGTTGGAGTAAGGGTCATTACGTGGCCTGATGTCATCATTGTACCTTCCAATGTAATTGGCTTCCTCTACCATAGGGCATGTCTGAGAATCATGGCCTTGAACTGAGCACACATCACAAGTCATAGTAAGCTTGGCCTTGGAATCACATAGTTATTTCGCCATGGCCGTGAGTTGGGCTATGGTGTCATCCTTTTCCCTACTCACACTACTAAGGGTTCTAGACTGCTGGCTTATATAGCTAAACTATTTTTCCCATTGAGCAATGTTCTCAAAGGCTTCCCTAGCCTTCTCAGCAGTACCATCCAAGACTCCCTTGGATTGAGAGTTAACCATCACTCTATCACTGTTTTTCATGCCACCATAGAAGTATAACATTAAGTGGCAATCATCAATGTTGTGATGAGGGCATGCCTGAATCATTTGATTGATCCTTTCCCAAAACTCATAGAAAGGCTCATCCTCAGCTTGACGTGGATCCATGATTTCACTCTTCAATTCGTTAGTCTTGGACACAAGATAGTATTGGGTGAGAAACTTGGATGAAAAGTCTTTCCAAGATGTAATGGAGCCAGGTGCAAGTGAGTGAAACCATGCCTTAGCCTTGTCCTTAAGACTAAAGTAAAATAGCCTTAGTCTTATTTCAGCCTCAGTCATCCCACTGATTCTTAAAGTGGAACACACTTCCACAAACTCCTTGATGTGCAAATGGGGGTCCTTACCCTAGAGGCCATGGAACTTGGGGGGAGCATGTGCATTATGCCTGATTTGAGCTCAAAGTTTTCCACTGTGGAAGGCGAAAAAACGATGGGAAATTGATCCTCATTGACATGTGGTGTGGCATACTCCTTGAGCATCCGTGGTGGTGGATTGGCAAGGACACGTTCATCCATCCTCGGTGGACTTGGTGGAGGAATTGGATATAGGGAACCTTGAATAGAGGATGATGCAGATGATGGAACAGAGGATGATGCAGATGATGGAACTAATGAATTAAATGACAATGTTAAGGCAGTCCCTATGGTTTGCAAGGTTCAATTATCATGTTCACTTCTTGGTCTAGTGCCCATGCAAGAATCTCTTAAGCCCACTCTCACACATTTATTCCTTCTCACTTGGTATGTTTAGTTCTCTTAAGCCACTAAACTTTCTAGTCAATTATACAATAGTTCTCTTAAGCCACTATAACACAAAAGAAAGTAATATGTACAAAAGGAATTTAATGACACTACACTAACCCTAGAGATTGCACGGCAACCCTAGGAATGTCATGAGTTAAATTACAAGGTTATTGCTTAACATAACCTTTTGATGCAAGTCATCTATGAATCATGTTATTAAAGTGATCAATTTTAACAACACAATAGAATATCAATTTAATTACACTAGGCCAAATTGGGGCTTTTATGGCATGATATTCATGGCGTTCATAATTTGCACACCGTAATTAAGACTTTATAAGGCGTGTTTTTTTTTTAGTGCTGTAAATTTCTTTTTATATCTTTTATGGCGTTCATTTTCTGCGTGCCGTGTTTATTGAAATTATAAGACGTTCTTTAGCACGCCTTGTATTTTTTTATTCACGGCATGTTTTGTATGCCGTAACTGTTATATGATTTATTTTTTCAATATTGCGCCAAATTTTTAGCTAAAAAAGGCTACTTTACCTTCATCCCTTCACGCCTTCTCACTGACTTAATTTTTAGCTACGCCTTAACGCCTTCTCATTCTGCAAAACACGCTTCGATGAGAAGATGAAGGCACAGACTCGATCTTGAATTCTCATTCTGCTAAACACAAAACACGCCTTCTCATTCTCATTCTGCAAAACACAAGACACGCCTTCTCATTCTCATTCTGATACAAAGTGCGCAGACTCGATCAGGTACAAACCCCTTTCGGCTCTCTTCCTCTCATTCTGATTTTTTTTCGCGGCTCTCTTCCTCTCGTTCTCTATTTGTGCTCAGACTCGATCAACGCCTTCGTCTTTCTCATTCTCTCTACATTCCGCCTTTGCCTTCGACTCAAAGTACACAGGTGATTTTTTTGCGTTAGGTTTTGCGTTTTCGTTTGGTTTGGGTTTGAGTTTCGTATAGAAATTTGAAATTGAAGTTTAAAATTGAGGACGCTGACAGTTTTCCACCATTTGAAATTGAAGTTCGATCTGGGCGTTTGATTTGAGGACGCTCCATTTCTCAGAGGACGTGCTGCAGCTCCATTTCTCTGAGGTAAACCGCTTTCCTAAACCCTGCTAATTTATCCACATTTTCTGAAAAACAGTTTTTGATGTGGATATGGAATGGGGGAAACCAAGTGGTGATGTTTGTAAACCCCTTTCCTTCTGTTTCTGCTTGTTTTGGGTTTTTATATCTTCTCACTATTGGAGATTGCGTTTTGTGATGAAGAGCATTTCCTGAAGTTGCTTTCACTCACAACTCTACAGGCTTTATATTTTAGTGGCTTTATCAATGATTCCATAACCGAACCTCTGTTTTGTTTCCTCAGAAAAGGATTAAAGCTTTTATTTACTTGATTATCTAGTATGCTGCTGTACCTAGCTAGGACCAATTCCATGAGTCATAACTTATCTTTAGGCAACTGATGTATTTGTTCCTTAGACATCACTTCCTGGATATATCAGGCACCTAGTTCTGGTTTCATTTCTAATGTTTTAGTTGAATTTTAAAAATTTCTTGAAAAATATGAAGCTCGCTTGTTTTCTTTATGCAGAAATTGGCAGATTTGTATGTGAAGAAGCTCGACGAAGTATTCAAACGACAAGAGAAGGTTAGTACTTCCATTTGATTGTTTACCACATTTCTGAATGTCTGTGTTGCCTGCAGCCTTGTAGTAGCTTATGCTGATTCTAAATTTTACCCGTCATTCTCGAAGTTTAACATATCCCAATTTATAATTCTGTTTCAGGAATTGCTCAAGGTTTAGTGCTTGTTCATGCACTGATGTAAATGGCTGAGCTTCTATCTCCTTTATAGGTCTCCTCCCTTTCTTTTTGTTTTCGGATAACTTGCCATGCTGTTTATACCCTACCTTGCAAACAACTTTCTGAGTTAACCAAACCTTTTGATAGGAGGTTTTGTAAAAAAAAATTGCCATTACTTGTCTTTATTACGAGCATTATTACTTAAAGCCGTTCAAATCAGTCTCTAAATTCTGACTAGATTGAAATCCGAAAGGGTAAATTGTCCTCTTGGTCCTCCAGTTTTATTTTTATCTGTGTTTTGAAATCAATTTTTTCTGATGTGGATATGGAATGGAGGAATCCAAGTGGTGATGTTTGTAAACCCCTTTCCTTCTGTTTCTGCTTGTTTTGGGTTTTTATTTTGAATTAGCATGATGGCTAGGTTTCCTATAACTTTTGACATAAAACAACAGCTAAATGGTGTTAATTCAATTAGGGAGAACTGCTTAATCAAGACACAGAGGGGACGTGAGATGAACTGTGAATTGCTCAGAAGACGTACTGCAGCTCCATTTTTCTCTGAGGTAATAGCTCTCACTCTCTCTGTTTATGTGTGGGTTATTAGACAAGTGATATTGTTGCATACTATCTGATAGTCTATTTTCAAGCATAATATTTCATTGAATACTGTATTGTTTGGATTTGTTTGCTTACTGTATTATTTCATTGTGTAATACTTCTCTCTATGTCTATGTTTGGATTTGACTTAAGATGAGATTTAGTACTGTATTGTTCTTTCATTGAATACTTTGTGGAGTCCATTGAATACTAGTGAGAAAGGACCAGGGAAAAACAAAGGCTAGCTATTATGGATAAAGAATGGGTTCACTTTGCAAGGTTATTTTCAAAGCCCTAACCTATAGATGCTAGGATATCTACCAACGTCGTTTCTTTGTTGGGAATAAGCTATTGTTTTCTTCTAGAATTTCTAAAGCTTATCGTCAAGGAGCAAAAACTTTTGTCGATACGGTTCAAGCAAGTAAAGGGAATCCAGAAAAGATCCAATGTCCTTGCAGATCTTGTATGAATTTAAATTACTTTAACGTTCAGATAGTATATGACCACTTGGTGATTGATGGGATGGATCCTACGTATACTAGATGGGTTCATGGGGAAAATCCAAGTGCATCAGTGCAATATGGGATGTAAGCTGAAATTTCAGACATATATAGAATGTATAGAGATGCTTTTCATGATGATGAACCTACGCATGAAAGAATGGAACTAGAATTGGACAATTTGGTACACGAAGCAGAACTTCCTTTATATGAAGGTTGCAGTCTCATAAAAATGGCTGCAACAGTAGTCTTATATAAGCATAAGGCTAGACATAGTTTAAGTGACATTGGTTTTGATGAACTTCTTAGGATTGTTCGTAGTTTTCTACCACATGATAACACACTTCCAGATTCTTTGCAATCAACAAAGAAATTGCTCAATGCTTTTGAATGGGGTATGAGAAAATACATGCTTGTATTAATGATTGCTGTCTATTTAGAAAAGATTTAGAGCATTTGCATACATGTCCAAAATGTGGTTCTTCGCGATGGAAAGTTAATGAGCGCACCAAAGAGATACAAGAAGGAACCCCTGCAAAGGTGTTGAGGTACTTTCCAATCATACCAAGATAATGTTTAAGTCAGCTGAAAAGGCAGAATTGCAAAGATGGCATGACACTCACAAAAGTTAAGATGGGCTGATACGTCATCCAGTCGATTCATTAGCATGGAAGAGAATTGATCATAAGTGGCCATCGTTTTCGTCCGATCCCTGTAACCTGAGACTTGGCCTTTCAGCTGTTGGATTTAATCCTTTTTCTGATCTTAGTTCAAAGCACAGTGTTTGGCCTGTAACTTTGGTTACATATAATCTTCCCCCATCTTTATGCATGTCTAAGGAAAGTATGTTATTTAACACTTCTCATCCCAGGGAAAAAACAGCCAGGAATGAATATAGATGTATATTTGGAACCACATGTAGAAGATTTAAAGGAGTTGTGGAGTAATGGTGCAACTCTCCATGATGCTTTTAGCATGTCCACATTCAATCTAAAAGCTGTCTTGATGTGGACAATAAATGACTTTCCAGCTTATGGGGGTTTATCTGGATATTCTACAAAAGGTGAAAAAGCAGGTTGAATATGTGGTATTGAAACATGTTCTAAGTGGCTGAATAATAGCAGGAAATTCACATATATAGGCCACAGAAAATATCTTGCACATGATTGTCCATTTCGGGCCAATAAAGTTTGGTTTGACGGGACCGAAGAACATCAAAAGCAGCCTAGAAGGTTAACTAGTTCAGAAGTTCTGAAAGTGGTCAACACTATTGAAAATTATCTGGGAAAGGGTCTAGCACAAACAAATAAGAAAAGAAAGAGAAGTAAAGATGAATATGGTGAATATGAAGATCCTTTGTGGCCATGGAAGAAGAAATCAAGTTTCTTTGAGTTGCCGTATTGGGAGGTATGTCATTGCACTTTATTTACATTCAATTAAAATAAAACTTAAGTACTACTATTCCTGAATTTAACTAGTAATTTTCTTCTAATGCAGGAATTACTTTTAAGGCACAATTTGGATGTCATGCACATTGAAAAGAATATTTGTGAGAACATTATTGGAACTCTCTTGAATATGAAGAAAAAAACAAAGGATGGATTGAATGCTCGAAAAGATTTGGAGGACATGGGCATTAGAAAAGCACTGCATCCGTAAGGGGAAAAATTTTAAAAGGCACCATATGTGCTATCTAAGAAGGAGAAGAAAACTTTTTGTGAAAGGCTATCGAATTTGAGATTCCCAGATGGTTATAGCTCCAACATTGTAAGTCGCGTCTCGTGACATGACTGCAAGAGTGATGAGGATATGACTTATGAGTCGGTAATTCTAAATTAACTGTTATTTATTAGTTTTCTATGTTTACATGTGTGTTATATTTGTTTGCTGTATTTTAACGGTTCTTTTTTGTAAACAGATTGATAAGGAAGATTGAACTTACCAAAATTGAAAGTCAGAACTTATCAAAGTATTCATGTCTGGCGGTGAGGTAAGTTCCAATTTTCTTACAACTCTACAAGCTGAATATTTTTTTTATGTGACTAGCTAGTTGCTTGCTTCTTATGTCTTTTTATGTTTTATTTTAGTCTTCAAAGCAAGGTGCCAAGAAAGCAAAAAAACAAAGAAAGGCTGCACGTGCTGCAGCCAGACAAGAAACAAATGAACACCCATTACGAATGTCAGAAAGAGCTTCTAGTCCAGAAATTCAAGATGAATCCAACCCAGAAATGCAAACAAAGAAGATAGTAAGGCAAAAATGCTTGAAATTACCAAAGGAAAAGGAAAAGGGCCTTCTCTTGCAGTCGAGTTCAATGAAAAAGGGCAACCAATTAGAGAAAATGCAGCAAAGTTTGCGTCTTTTCTGGGAATTACAGCAAGAAATCTAGTGCCAGTGACATTGGAGGAGTGGAGAAAGCTTTCGAAAGATTTCAGAAATCAAATATGGGATCACATTCTGGTATATATGAACTTCCCTCATATATATATATACCAAATAATCTGTTTTTATTTTTCTCTTAAGATATTTATACTTTTCTTTTGCAGCAAAAATTTAAGCTTAATGAGGGCAACAAGAAATATACTTTTCACAAGTTAAACAAGCATTGGCGAGACTACTGATAAAATATAATTAAAGAAGTGATGAAGAAGGTTTAAGTGTTAGGCCTGCCACAAGCTGAATCCCACCTCAAACCGGACAATGTAGGATCAATGGAAGAATGGATGGCTTTCATAAAAAAAGGAACTAATCCAACAAGTAGGGTTAAGTGTGCTTTACTTTCTGTGAAAAAATTTGGACTTTTGGATGTGGTTGGGTTCTAGATTTGGAATTTTGGATGTGGTTGGGTTCTGGATTTGGAATTCTAACTGATCAGTTTTTAGAGTAAGTGTGCTTTACTTTCTTAGAGTTGCTTAGTGTTGGAGGATCGTTTTTATTTTCTAACATATCAATTTTTATTTTCTCAAAATGAAGAATAGGAAATTTTTGAATGATTCAAAGCAATGCGTGCGAGACAAACTTTGGTGCATAGAACGAGTCGTAAAGGCTTAGACCGCGTAGAGGATGAATTAGTAAGAATATTTTTGAACTTCATATCAATATTCTAATGTGGGTAATTCTGTAAATGATGTTGGAATTATATTTGTACTTTGTAGCGGCAACGAAGTGAGAGACCAAATGAAATATCAAGGTCTGATGTTTGGATTCATGCATATGAAGCAAGGAAGAGAAATAAAGATGGTCATGATGAAGAAGTTGAGGATCCTGATATAGTGGTAAAAAATAACCATTTAATATTTGAAGCTTTTAAACCTATTATTCATTTCTACTATTTAAGTGTATTGATCTGTATTTTTAGAAAGAAGTGAAAAAGTACAAAGCAGCTGAAGAAGTAGCATGTTCAATTAAGGATGACGC
Source organism: Oemleria cerasiformis (assembly GCA_037349345.1). NCBI lineage: Eukaryota > Viridiplantae > Streptophyta > Magnoliopsida > Rosales > Rosaceae > Oemleria > Oemleria cerasiformis. The sequence continues at coordinate 3,853,547 of JAZGTL010000033.1, forward strand.
TGTTGCAAAAGTACTCGGTCCCGATCCACGAGGGCGAGTTAGAGGGCTTGGATTTGGAGCAACCCCTTTAAAGGTGGACGGTCAAATTCATATTCAGGATAAATTCAATAACTTACAGAATGAGGTGCACGAATTAAGAAGCACAGTAAGAGATCTTATTTCTGAAATAGGCAAATTGAAGAACACATAAGTTTCGAAATACTTTAAGATTTGTTTTGTTTATGAAAAGTAGAACATATATGATCAAAAAGCAAGATTTAATTAGTATTTTCATTATTGTTATAACTATAACGAAATGAGGAGACTAGTGTTCACTCTGCTAATAAAAGTTCAAAAAGCATACAAAAGGAGAATGCAAGTGTTCAATATTCTGCTAATATGACAACACAAAGCAAACGTAAGGACAATGCAAGTGTTGAGAGTTCTGGCCCTGAGAAGAACAAGTGCAAATTATTAAATTATGATGGGACAAATGCTGTTGTTGCTACTGGTGAAATTGTATCAAAGGATCCCAAAGCATTGGTTCATCATGTTCCTCTTGGCCAGGAGTATTGGAAAGTTTTGGTGCGTGATATGGTTGATGCAAATGTTCTTTATCGACCTACTCGAGAACTTTTTCTTCTTCTTGAAACGGTGGGAACTTTTATTGCTTGGCCGATTAAGTACATCAAAATGGATTAGTGTAGCATCTTCGAGGTAAATTCTTCCTTCGTTTAGTTTTTCAAATTCTCTCTTTATTTTTCTGCTTGGCTTCATTTCAATCTCTTGGTTATATGCATAAGCATTTGATATGGGTGTGGGTCTGTGTTCTGTCTATCCCAAATATGGTCTGCTAATCTGATTTACTTGTTTGCTGGTCTGTGTTCTGTTTATCTGTTTATGCCAAATTCTGGGTCTTGGGTGCAGGTTTATAGTAATAAGGATGTTTATGAGGGTGAATTTGATAAAGGGAAGTTATCTCTAATTGTTTTGATGGCATTCCTTAGCTGTTTCTAATTCTTTTTGAAGATTCCTCAATTCTAATTTAGGCATTTTCTTAATCTTTGTTCTAAGTTATTATCTTCCTCTTTTCTCACTTTCACCCTTTTAGGGAGTGTAGCTGTTTTCTCAGAGTTTCCTCTTTTCAGTTTTTAGAATTTAGGCTCTCAGGATTGTTTATTTAAACTAACCTTTCAATAATGTTTGTAAACTGGACAATAATTTTAAGCTTATACTGAATACTTCTGAAAGGTGACGACCCTAATGCTGAATTGTTCTTTTTTATCATAAAACTCCTGACTGGCTGATTGGTTGGCTTATTCTTTCAAGGATTCCAAGGTTTTGTTTTTGGTTTGAACAAAATGATATAGGTTTAACGGCAGATCATATCTCTATGCTTTTTTACACGATCTGGAATTGGTTATGGTCCTGGAATTGCTTTGACTTTTCGTCTTCTCATTTTTTACTATTCTTAATTCTTTGTTTAATTTCCTTTGAACTTATATTTATGCAGTGTAGAACAATTGTTGATATGATGGGATTTTTAACTTGGATGCTCAAGTTCTCTCTTTACTGCTTACATTGTTCTTGAACTACTTAAGTGTTAATCGAATCTCTCTTCCCTCATAATTTCAGTATGTTCCTTTCCCTGTCTAATTGTTTTGATGGCTTGCTTTAGCTATTTCTAATTCTTTCTAATTTAGGCATTTTCTTTACTCTTGGTTCTTAGTTATTACCTTCCTCTTTTCTCACTTTCACCCTTTTAGTTAGCAGCTGTTTTCCCCAAGTTTCCTCTTTTAGCTTTTAGAACTTAGACTATTTCATTTGATTAGTGATTGTTGGCTATTTCATTTGTATATAGGTCATAGAAGATATTTTGTGGAATACCTAGAAGACTGTGTTGGCACCGGTTTCCTCTTATTGTATCAGACTTTACAGAAGCATGTAGAAGATATTTTGTGTTGGCACCAGTTCCTTCTTATTGTATCGGACTTTAAAGGAGCAGTTAGAAGATATTTTGTGATGGACATATTGTATGTTGAGTAAATATTGATTATCTAATACTCATCATGATATGTACGTTGGAGTTTGGATCGCTAATGCATTTTGTACTTTTTTCAAAATATTGGTTTTACATTTCATGGTGTTCTGAGCTTCTTGCAGTGGTAATTGATCATATCATTATTAATGTTCAGGTTGAATGCGCAGTAGGGTTAATGTTCAACTTGAATGCGCAGTAGGGTTAATGTTCAGCTCAAATATGGCGTGCTTGACATGCCTTAATTAATTGAAAGTCTAGTATTTACGGCTTGCGATGTGTGCCATAAAATAGGGAGTTATTTACGGCGCACAAAGCATACCGTGAACAAGTCTATTAAGGCGTGTTTTTTTTATTTGCGATACGCATAAGTAAGTCGTAATTGAAATATATTTTTTACTGCAGAAGTTTTTACGGCTCACATGTGCGCCATAATTAGTATTGACGACATGCATTGCGCGCCATAAAACCCCAGTTTGGCCTAGTGTTAGTAAAGTAACACCACAACAAGATAAACATAATAACCAAACAAAGTGCCAAAACCAAATCAAGAAGTTGTCATGACTAGGGCTTCAAGATCAGTCTCAACTTAAAAGAAAAGAAACTGCTCACTATGCAAAATGGAAAGTATAAACATGAATTATATTGAATAAAGAGTCTAAAGAATAAACCCAAATAAGAACCCTTAATGGAAGACTCGAGCACAACTTTAAGACCTCCTTTAGGAACTCTCCTTGGACTTCAAATAATCATGAACAAGCGTCACAAATAATAACTCTAAACAATAAGTAAAAAGTATCTAAAAGTTTCTAAAAATGGCGCCTTCTAAAACACTGGACAAGGCTCATTATTTATAGACAAAGCCAAACCTTGTCCTGCAAGGATTAGAATTAAAAACCTAGTCAAGTGTGTTCAAGAATAAGTATTACACTTCTAAATGGATAAGTAATCCCTAGAATCTTGGGAAAAGAATCAGAGCACGGCTGGAAGTGTGAATGCAAGCTGGTAGGTGTGAACATACTTTGCCGCTGGACAGCCAAGCTGGAACTTGGTAGGTTCCCCGGTCAGGCGCTGCAAGTTGGAACTTGGCCCTTGGAATGTCATTTTCGCGCCTTGGCGCTTTGATGGCCTCATTATGGAACATAAACTCTGGAAATGCCTTAAGGCACGGTCGAAAGTCTGAAGGATGGCCTTATTTGGCCCTATTGGGTCATGTTAGAGACATAACCTTGTTCTGTCGATATATAGCTACATTGCAGTGACACGATTGGAGCCTGATTTAGGGCACAGTCGCGTCCTATTGTTGGTGTATGGGAACTTGTCTTGAAAACGTGTCAGGGACACGATCTTGGACCTCATCAAGGCATGGCGATGGCACGCCTTGACTGGAACCTCGACCTAGGACTTGGCATCATGAAGGCACACCTTGGTGTGGCCCTGGGACTCAGTTCTTGGTGTTTTAGGGACGTGTCCCTGACACGTCCCGGGCCAACTTCTAGACATGTCAGACATGTCTAGGGTTCGATTCTTGGCATGAGAAGGGCATGTCATGGGCTTCATCTGATGGTCCTCAGACACAGTTCTTGGACCAGATGACATGATCTACGGTACTTGACCATTAAAATAAAGAACACAATAAATATGAACTCTATTTTCAACAGTTATATCTTTGCAAGTGCACAAAATCGGTTATGATAATATATTGGCAAGCAAAGGTCGATCCCTCAGGGACTTTTTTCAGCGACTAATCCAATTAAGTTCAGATTTATTAACTTAGATAAAAGACTCAAAAGCAGCAGAAAGAAACAATAGACACGGCAACACACTTACTTAACCCTAGACTCTACTGGTGACACTAGTAAGAAAATAAGATTGAAAATAAAACACAAACAATGACTCTAATAATGAAAAACAACAAAGGGTGGTTTTATGCTTTTGGAATTATGTAAAGTAAAGCAAGTAAATAACAATGCAAAGATGATTGATTGATTTAAAATATTAACTAAGGCGAATTAAGGATTAAAATCCACTCTAACCAATTATAGTTATGAACCTGATTTCCTTGATTTAATTACTATGAATTCTCTGAAAATAGTGCCCATGCAAAGATCCGACTAAGGCCCACTCCACATATATTATTCTCTCTTACTTGGCATGTCCTAAGCATGATGTGTACCTAGAACGTCTATCATCTACCGTTTCAGATAATGCATGAAGTACGAAAAGAATTTAATGACAATAAACTACCCCTAGAAAAATGATGTGCAATCCTAGGTTGTCATGAGTTTAGGTTACAAATAGGTGTCCCTACACCTACCCATGATGCTGCAAACCACAAGCTGATATGACGGTCAGTCAAGCAATTGCATCAATAATTATCCGCAAATAAGGTGATCAATCTTATAAACATAAATTAAGTTCATTAAGCTTAGTAATCCAACTTATTCAGCATTCATAGCAATTATAATCAAGAGCCAGAAATCTAATTAAGTAACTAACATGGCTAGGGCTTCAAGCAGTCTTAATCCTAAATAAACTACTCACACATAATTACAAAGTAAAGCATAATTGAATTCATAAAAAAAAATAATAATAAAAGAACAATGGAATAACAAAACGAAGTGAACTCTGAAAGGCGACGCCAAGATGAACTCCCAGGCCTCCACGCTCTGTTCTCTTCCAAACTAAATACTAAATGTGTTTTAAAACTGAAAATTACAAGTATTGCGGCTAGGTCTAAAAGTTGGGGTTTTTTGACCCGTGAACCTTAAGGTCCTTTAAATAGGCCTCTAAACCTCTACAATGTAGGAGATATCCTAAGGAAAAATCCTAATAAAAAACTGACTCAAAACTGCTATGCTAGTTAGGAATGAAAAAAGACTAAAAAAGGTAATCCTTGTTGGATTTGGAGTAGGAATATCGGCAAGACTTTGTGGTAAACACTTCTGAGCTTTCTTGCATGCCAGGGCAGCTTCTGGAGTCTTCTGGAGGTTGTTGGGATGTCAAGGACTGGGCTTTTCCAACCCTAAGTGCTTCAAAGATGGCTGGGCCAGATTCTGGGCTCCTTGGAAGTCTTTTAAGGCAAAACATGACACGAATGTGCCATTGGCATTTCTGGTCGAGACACACGATTGCATTCACTTAGATAGGTGTTGTTAAGTCCAACTATGAGTGGTGACTCACTTTATTCCATCGAATTGTAGGTCATGGCCTCTTTTGAACTTCCCGAGATGAAATAGGGTGCAGAGGAACTCCTTTTGCTGAGGAACCAGGGAAGCGTCTTGGGCATGATTTGGGTCACTGCTTTTGAGGTGCACCAGGAACTTGTCACTGGCGTGGCTTGGCGCATGAGCTTCAGAGTTGGTATAGGTCCAGCTTCAAAGACAAGTCTTGGGCGTGTTCTCGGGTCTCGGCTTGTCTTGGCGTGTTCCAGGACTCGGTTTATAACCTTTCTAGGGCCCGAACTTCAACTTGAGAAATCTCCTTCGTTTTAACTCCGAATTGAGCCATTCTTTTTGCTTTATTCCCATAATTCACCTATCTTTCCAGAACTGCACAAGTCTCACTAGATTGGTCATTTTCTACTATGGTTGGCACAAAATTATTCAAAAGACATGTAAGAGAGGTACTAAATGACATCAAAATGATGCATAAATAATGACTGAACAAATACCCCCAAACCTATCTTTTGCTAGTCCTTGAGCAAAAGAAAAGAAAACATACTTAAAATAAGCTGACTCGATCTTAGTTAAGATAGGACATTTAAACCCCTCGGTCTTCCTAGGAGGAGGAGTTTTGTCTGTTGAGAGTTATAGCAGCATGATACCCACAAACGTTTTACTTAGACACTGAGATGCTAGAGATAGTACTTTTAACAAGCTAATAAGAATCAAGGTAAGTAACATGCTCAGCATAACTAAAAGGGATGCCATATCCATGAGTATCATGTGAAGGTGTAAGTGTATAAGTGCCAATATTTCAAGTGATCATGCTTAAAAACAACTTCATCCAAGTGCCTTAGAAAGATTTCGCCTCGACTCTCATCCTCACTAGGCAACTCTCCATTCACTCAAGAATCCTAGGTTTTCACTCTTTTCAAGCATATGTGATGAGTTCATATTATGGAATTCAAGTTTAATCATATATGATTAGCAATGAAGAATGGAAGTTTAAGGAAATAAAGATCTCATAAAAGGAATTGAAATTTAAGAACATAGATACGTACCTTAATCCTCAACATGATTGTCCATAAGATCAGTTAGTTCTTCCATTTTAGGTTGTAATGAGGCTAAGCTTAGGGGTTAGAAGGGAAGGATTAGGATTCAAAGAACCTGAGTTGTGCCAAGGTATGAGAAGTCATGACTTGAACTTAGAACTTTCTGAACTGAATCCTTGCTTAGGGCCCACGACATTGTGTTTTCTTGATGGCTTATTTTGAGGTCTTTGGTTCACTTGGCTCAATTCACTTTGTTTATCACTTTTTTTCTCTTTTCTTTCTTTTTCAACTTTTTTCTTAATTCCTTCTTTCTTGATATTTGTTTCTCTTTTTATTTTTATTTCTTTTGTCTCTTTCTTGAATTGAATTGAATTGAACCAAGATCATGCAATGATTTCCTCAAATTTCATGTAGCATGTCACTTGTAGAGCTTTTCACTCCTTGAAACTTTTGAACTTTGAACTTTCATCATAATTGACGCCAATGTCTTGGAATTGGGCAGCATTTTCTTTCACTCCTCATTCTCACAATGAATCTCATTTAGGGCAACCTTAGCACAAAGTTAGGTTATAGGGTCTAGCTTTGATGAATGGCTAAGTACTTTGGTTAGGTTATACTTTGGGTGATGACAGAAAAGGCTGAGTGTTTGGCTTCAAAGTTGGCTTAGGGAGCATGCAATAGGATAGGATAAGGTCTTTAGAGGTTAAGAACACATAGCCTACATCACTTCTTATGGAAAACCACACATCAAATCAAGAGTATCTACATGATGTTAGTTCTTTAATTCCAATGAAAATATGATGTAATGAGATCAGCAATTATAAACAAAAGTGAAGAGTGTTTAAGATTAGAAACAAAGCAAATCCCTAAGAAAGAATGGCAATAAGGCTCAAAAATCTCACAGGGTAGTCTCCACTAATTTTCTAAGGTTCACTAAAATTCAGTTGTTTTGTTCTCTTAATCACTTAAAACATGGCATTGTGACGTGCAAGTTATGAACTACTTAACTATGGCATGACTCTTAGTAAAACAAAGATAGTTAACTTAGCATGTACATCGCTAGTAACAAGTTAAAGCACTATCACTAGCAGAACTTAAACTAATTACACTTCAACTTTTAACTTTCCTGGCCGCGTACCACCCCTAAACCTAGATGTTTCTATATGCAAAATTTTGAAGTTCACACCCCCAAACCTAAATTGAAAATTGTCCTCAATGTGATAAGTAATAAGCATAACTACAATAGAATAAAGGTTCAAGAGATATAAAGGGCATAAACAGTAAAGTAAGAGAGATACACAAACCAGGGCTAGGCTGCCTCCTAGGAGCGCTTTATTTAACGTCCGGGCAAGACATGGCTGGCATGTTAGATGTTTGGCGCCAGTTGAATGTCAAGCTAATATGGTGGTGGTTGAAGTGCAACAACTGCCGTGGCTGACCTTGGTGGCAGCTGTGGCCATGGTAATGGATGAGGTTCCTTGATGGAAGGCCAAGGGTCCTTGGCTGTTGGGGGGGGGGGGGGGGGGGGGGGGGGGGGGGGGGGGGGGGGGGGGTTGGGGTTTGGAGGGGTGTGTGTCATCAATTGGGACTTGTTTGGACCAGAGTGTCGTTGTCATGCTAGAGGGAGGGGGTTCTTTGGCCGTGGGTGGGTGGACCTGAATTGGAGTGTGTAAATGCTGGGCTAGGGATGACACGACTTGAAGCATTTTGAACCTTGCATTTTTGTGACCCTCATGATCTTCTGGAGGTCGTGTGATATCCTTGTCAAAGAGTTCCTTAGTGTTTGAACCTGCAATCGTGTCCTGCAAAAATTTATCCATTAGTTCTAAGGGAAAATCCTCAGTGTTTGAACCTGTTGAAACTTCACAGCCATCTTTAATCACACCCATTAGAACAGTCTCAGTTGA